>CAJQZP010001131.1:0-182500 GCA_907164705.1 Parnassius apollo
TTTTGTTATAAAAAACCCTCATTATTTTCAATGAATTGGAGATAAACCCATCTATACGGCGCACGTCGCCTTGATTATAATCTGGTTGCTACTACCACACATCTCACTTTATTTAAAAAGGCTCCCTGCAACATGGCTAAAAGGGTTTACAACCATTTACCTAATACTATAAAAGCCCACCAGAGTCGTATTTTAACATGCGCCCTCCTTTCTGCCAAAGAGGGTCGCGTTCGTATACGGCTTAGAGATCTCTAATCAGATCGTTAAGCCAATTACCAAAAGGTTGAGTTTAGTGGGTAAAAGTCTCCACATAACCACGCAGCCGGCTGCGTGGTATGCTATGAGCATTCTCAACCTCCCTCCCCCCGCTTTCCGGAGGGTTGCCCATATTTGCTTCGGGCGCAAAAAAAAAAAAAAAAAGTATTTTAACCCAGTTTATTGTTTCTTTTTACTTATTTGAAATTTTTAACATTTTCATCAAAATGTTTAATCTTATGTACACGAATGACGAATGATATATAGTTGAGATATATTTTGATTAATATAATTTATTGAAAATTAATATTAAAATAAATTTTTGTGTATTATTTAGTTAGAAATTTTATAAATTAATTGAAAATAATCTTTAGATAGTGTAATGTAAATATTTTAATTTAACTCAATATTAATTACCATTTAAACAATTACTTAAATTGTTACGCCCGTACATGCTCTTTGTATATATTGTAAAAACTATATACTCTGTGACATGCAATTAATTAATTATTTATTATTAATTAGCATCCCGGCTTCGCATCGATAGAATCTATAATGTTGCGTTATGTATGTTTAAGATAATTAAAGACCATTTTTCTATAAGTAAAGATTTTGTTTTTAATTTTTTAAAGTTTTCGGATAAAACTCAGCCAAGATGTCTACTGGTATTGATCTTTTTTTTTCGCAAAGTTTTATCAAAAGCTGTTCAGCCATTACGACTATTACGCCTGATAAGCAGACGGATAGACAGATAAAAATTTTGAAAGGGGTTTATTTTTTTCTTAACAGCATGTAAATAATCCCCTATGCTTACTAAAAGCTTGTTATTACAATATTACAAAACAGACGTTTCAATTTTATTTATTTGTACGTATAGATGTAGGATTCGCGTCACCGTTATTGTTACAGCCTATAAAAGACCACAGCTGAACATAGGCCTTCCTCATAGATTGCCTCATTGGAGGATATTTGCCATCGTTGCAACGCTTGCCAAGCGGGTAGGCAACTGCAGTTTATTTTTCAAGCTATTGCATAGCTTCTATTGCGGGCCTTGAGCGCGGGGACCGAATCCAGAAATTCCGTAACGAAAAAAAACCTCACGCTCCCCACTCCGACAGGCACGGAGGTGTGGCGTTGAAAGCCGTGCATCGTCTAACGTCGTTTCAGTTCGGCAGACTTCGGCACTCGGCAGAGTTCGGCACGGTGTTTGTGTGCGTGCGACTAGACGTATGCGTGTACACTAGCTGCTAACTCAATGATAAAAATTCCTGAATAGCCTACATGTATTGTAAGATATTAAAAATATTTTAAACAATATTAACTTCTCATTTATTCAATAAGAGAAAAAAAATTGTTTTCTTATCGGTCACCACGCTCAAAAAGTGTAACTTGATTTAATATCAAAGACTTAACTGCATAAATAAAATAAATAAATAATTATAATTGCATAAGTTGATAAAAAATGCTATGCAATAGCTTTACCGCGGCAGTCACCGAGTGCCACACGTATTTTTTATTTTTAGTCGTTACTAGGAAAATGGTGCTGCCCGTATCATGATTTCTTTCCTATTGCCACCACACACACGGGATGATATGTAATTGTAATTTAATTTATTGTAGTGTATTTTAATTTTGCAGATAGTCTTCCAAATTTAAAAAAACTTTGAATTCAATTTTTTTTTAAATTTCTTAATATATAATAGTAATATAAAAATAATAATTTATTTCTTTAAATCAAGTAGTAAATTGTTGTTTTAATATTGTTGGGTACCCTCTTTTAAGTAAATATAGTAGCAGAGAGCCTCGCTCTTCCTTATTACAATTATATTACTTTTTTAAATTAGAATTAAATAAAAAATAAAAATATATCAAATGCTAATCAATTTAAACTGCAAATAAGGTATAATAACGATATTTGCGTGATTGTGTGCAAAAATGTGTGTGTGTGTGTGTGTGTATGGATGATAATATAGAGCAGTAGATATTCTTACACCGTCACTACACGTACAAAATGTACAAACACTTTCTGTACAAACGTAGAGAACCCTTGAGTTAAAAAATAGAAATAAGATGGCTAAAGTTAATATGGAGTACACTACAGTTTCAAAAGACGTCGAAACAAAGAACAAATGCAAGAAATAATAAACTCCGCAAACCACTCATTGCGGATGGAACAGAAGTGGACAAACAGCGTCGTTTCGTTTCTAACTTTTCTAAAAGCCCACTTGAGCTATTTACGTAGCGCCTACCTTTGAGGGTAGGAAGCGAGGCAATTTATCTTGAGGCTTTTCAATTTGAAATTTTTAAGATGAAACTTGCTATAAGAAACTCTTTTCTGCAGCATTATACTTAGTCGGTGGCTTTTAATTAGGCATTTTGTATGAATTCAACAGCTTGAACGTGTTGTAACGGTTTAAAACCACCTACTACTTACCTAATATCATCCCAGTAGCGTTTAATCGTGTAATGGAGCTGTAAGAATACACACTAATTATTAATTTTCCTTATATTAATTGCTCCATTCAATATATGTAAATCGCACATGAACAAACATCCAGGTCCGGAGTACTTGTAGGAATATAAACACTTAATCCGAATGAATTTTGAACCCGCGGCCCAGCAGTGTCGTAGCCAAATACTTAGTCAATGCACTACCGAGATATCATAGTATGACTATATGTATTAAAAAAGGATTCTTCTGCTCAAACTTCAAAAAAATCAAGACAACTCTATTCACGGATTTCACGAAATTATGACTGACGATATTATTATTCGAACAGATTACATAAAGCAACGAAATTATTCGGTTCCATATTAACGGAGAAGCCCTTCAGATATTTCGAAATAACAATTCTCATTACTCATTTGCGATAAAGGCCAGATGGTTACAGACAAGATTAAATTTATGAATTGTTGTCTTAATTCTAAGGTTTTTCAGGGGTTACGAAATAAATTAATGGTAACAAGAAACAATCTCTCAAAAATAAAGTTACTTGAACATAATTTCTGCTAATCTAAGGAAGATATAAATCACCCATTAACTCGTGCCGGTAGGCTGAGGTGGTCTCCAACAGCAGAGCGATTGTGTAATTCTGATGTAAATCGTTTACTGACGAAAATGCAAATGCGTTTATATTATGATAATATTTTGTAAACTTAATTAAGTGGTGCTTATAAAAAGGCATCAAATATTTTTAATAGAATAAGGGTGCAAAAACAAGCACACAGTCCACCTGCCATCACCAACTGGTAAGTGAATGATGAGGCTCATAGACATCTGCATCTATTTTCAAATAAAAACCGAAATTCCGATGCGGTGTTGTTCATAAGGACTAAGACGGAATACCTCGTCCTCGTTGCCAATAAAAATAGTTTCCGGTTCTCATCTACACTCTACAAACACAGATTAAAATATTATGTTGTTTTCAAGCTCAGGGTATTTTGCCGGCCTGGGCGACCCATTCTGGCTGATCCCGTAAATACAAGGCCTATAAAAATATTTTTTTTTTCAAAAACTAGCAAATTAAGCGACCTCATGAAAGTCATCGCGGTAATCATTAATTATATTGCTATATCGCTACGAGGATTACACAAAAGCACCAACAACGCTACAACTCTATGCTACGCTACGGCGCCTCGCGTTGCTACGGCACTCCGCCAAGCTACGAGCGTCTACGAGTTTGACTCCATATTATTATTTGTGCAGTAAAAATGGGGAATAACAATAAAAATTCATTTCATTCAAATTTCCGCCACCGAAACGCCGGTCGAATGTAGATTTTCTACTCGATACGCCAACACTAAATGAAATTCATTTATCAAACATCGCGTGACGGCTAAAATGAAATACAACGGTTGGAGTACAAGTCATTATGTTTGCTTTATAGTAGTTTTATGAATAACGGAAATTTGTAGAACAGTATTGCAATTCAAATTCTAATCCATATTATGTTAATTTTTATATAGAGTAAGATACCTAGTGCAGTACTTTTTTTAATTAATTTAACATCTTAAAAATATATAAAATATTTTTATTCGTGGTAGAGCCATGCTGCAGTTATATTAGTCGTATAGTTGTAGCACGAATAGGTCACCTAATCGGAGAAGGACTACGCTCTCACAGAATACCAGCGTAAAATAGTAGCTTAATTCTACTGTGTTTCATATGGTGAGTGTAGAGATCCGGAGACCCTTTTTACTAGAAACGAGGCATCCATCTTAGTTCTAATGGGTGAAAACGCATCTGCATTTTGATTCGTAATCGAGGATAGATGTAGATGTCTATGGGCCTTACCATCAGGTGGTGTGCTCGTTTGTCACCCTATCCTATAAAAAAATATTACACCATTAAACCGCAAAACGATTTGCATTGGTGCTGGCAAACGTCTATACGCATAAATATACTCTTTTTAATAACTACCATCATAAAATTGGTAAGATTACGAATGATAACAAAGTACGTACATATTTTATTTTCACACACATGTTTACAATATTCAGCATTTAATTAGACATTCTAAATTGTATTAGGTACATGACGACAAACAGGTTTCATTGGTTTACCGCGACGAGCGTGTACGGTACGGTATATTATTCCTAAGATAATTAGGCAGTGTGTGTGTGCGCGTTTCTTATACAGGCTCATTTCTATAGCAATATTTTTTTAATTATTAGGTAATAAATTAATTTTGTCTTGTTTTTTAATTTCTACTAAGGTATAATATCATTGGAAAATATACTGGATGACCTTTTTACCGCCTGGAAAAAAATAGAGTGTAAAATGTAAAATAAAAACCAACCCCCCACCCCCCAAATGAAAAAATTACGAGGCAATCTATGGGGCCGATGTTCAGCAGTGAACTTTTATAGGCTGTAATAAATAGATGGAAACATTATAATAGTCTGTATATACACGCTTCGTTTGCTTTATCTCGGCGTATTAAGCATCAATTTTTAATGCAAATTCAAAGCGAAAATATTATACGGCAAATGGCTAAATTCGTACTCCATTTAAATTCCATCCATTGTTTTTGCCTGCAGCCGCGCAAAACGGCAAATATTCGAAGCGAGTCTGCTAATGAGTGTGCGCTTCGAATGGCGGCTCTCTTTGTGGTTATTTCTAGATTTATTGAATTGTTTTGCACATAAAGGCTATAACCATTTCAATAGAACTTAAAGCTTCCTTATTATCATCCAAAAAATTACTGATAATTAATACTAATATATTAAACATTTTGTAAAATAATCATTGACTTATATATTACTAGCGTAAGGACCGGGCCGACCGAACAACTAAAACGGACCAGTGCGCTGGCCCTAAAATTACAGTTTAGGGCCAACGCGAATCGGCGGTGCGTACGCAGGACAGATTTGCCTGTCACAAATATGTCTAGTTGCGTGGTAAAAGAGTGCAAAAATTACGATACAAAGATAAGAAAAACATAGGATATCGTATCATCGGTAAATAACCTTATATCAATTTTGATATAAATAAATTATTATATAAACGCATTTTTAGTTTTATTTTACAGTTAGTCTAGTTACGTTACCAAGATTGGGCCAGGGTTGGATTCATACCCTCAAAATATTGTACATGGAAAATAAAATTATACTATTTTAAAAAAAATTGTATCACGTTTGACGTTTCATGTTTCTTTTTTCCCATGTGCCGGGATTTTGGCGTCACGCATCTAGTTTTATCTATACGTTTCGTTTTTTGACGGTTTTATTTTTACTTCTGTTTAAATTTTGTCTAAAGAACTTAGTGTTAGTTAAATTTTGAATATCGGTACCTAATATATTTTATATTCAATAAGGGTAAAACGAAAAGAGTACAAAAGAAAAGGATCGATCGAGCATCGATTGACCAGAAAGGGAGCTAATTCTAATTTTTATAAAAAAACGCGGTACTCATGTACAATACAGAAATTCTCGATATCGTAGAGTTAATATTAAAATGTAAAAGGACCCAATAATAATACAAGTCGACCTTTATGTAAAGTTATGGTATTTTCGCCTAGTATTATTAGGATACTATGAAATAATGGTATAATTAGGATATACTACGAAATCTGACCCCGGTTACGTCGTGTTTTGATATGACGTTTGTATTATGAAATATGCGCTACTTTTTCTTGTATGAAAAAGTTATGAGTAAAATATTTAGATGGGCCTATCCTTCCTTTTGAAATCATTGAAAATAATACATTATGACGTCATCATTATGACGTAAAATAATATATGAATGACATTTCCTATTTAAATTAAATTATCGACCAATAATTAATCTAAATTACTGATTTCGGGGGGGATGAGTCGCTCGCGTCCGTAGGCTTCGACCACCTAACCTTAGGCCCACCCTACACGTGTCCCCCGGGTGGTGCTAAACGAGCGACAAAGCCGAAAAAAAATAGACTCGGCTCCTCGCCGTATGGTAGCGGCGTAAAATCTACCACCACCCCTTGTTCGCACCATGACTCAGAAAATAAAAGAAATGGCCCCGAGTTCCCGGCGCCCCTTCAATGGGGCAGGGGTGCGAAGAATCTCCGGGAGAAAAACCGGCGACGAGGTTTGCCACCCGTCACGTTCTGTCTCCCGGAGGATTGCGGAAACCCGTCTGGCTACGCTAAATGTATGTGGAGGAATGAATGATAAGATGGATGAAGTATGCGAAATGATGAATGACAGAGGAATAGATGTGTTATGTGTGAATGAGACGAAACGAAAGGGAAAGGATGCCACTGCACATGGCACGTATACCGCGTATTGGTCTGGTGTAGACGAGACCGAACGGGCATGCCAGGGTGTCGGTTTCATCCTTTCAGAAAGAATGGGTCAATGTGTGAAAGAGTATGAATGTGTAAGACCGAGGCTGCATTGGATACGAATTAAAGTGGGCTTAAAGAAGCTGTTCCTGCTAGGGGTGTACGCCCCAGACATGTCTAAGCCCACTTACATCCGAGAGCAGTTTTGGGACATGGTAAGGATGGTGTTGACAAAATGTAAGGAAAATGAAAATATTATTATGTTAGGAGACTTTAATGGAAGGTTTGGGGTGAAGAGGTCTGGTTATGAAAGGATATTGGGAACGTTTGGTGATGAAAGTATAAATAAGAATGGTGAAGACCTCCTCACCGTATGTGTGGAAAAGAATCTTTTTGTGACGAATACTTTTTTTCGTCATAAGAAGATTCACATGTATACATGGGAAAGAGGTGATGATAGAAGCATGATAGATTTCGTAATTGTGGATGAAAGAATGAGAAGCGCAGTCGCAGATACAAGGGTTTACCGGGGGTCCAACGTAGGGACGGATCATTACTTGGTCTTATGTCGAATTAATGGTCTTTTCAAGCGTTCTTCTCTACCTTTTATCTTTGTCTACCACTGCGTTACAGCGTATAAGAATAGAGAAGTTACAAGATGAAGATGTGAAAGAGAAGTATAAATGTAGACTGAGAGGAAATATTAGATGTTTGAATGAGTTGTGTATGAATGATTTAGACTTGAATACTGTGTGGGACAATATTAAGAAAGGTTTGGTGGATGCCGCCACTGAAGTATGTGGTGTAAGTAAGAGAACAAATGAAAGGAAAAGTAATACGTTGTGGTGGGAAGATGAGGTACGGGTGGAAGTTGAATCAAAGAAGAAATCATGGTTACATTTACTAGCAACCAAAGCTGGTAATTCTTCTGGTATGAATGATGAGATTGAAAGAAAAAAGGCAGAATTTACACGTCTAAATAAGAGAGTAAAAGAAGTTGTTGAAAGGAAAAAGAAAGAAAGAACGGATAAGAATGATAGAAGGATATCTGATAATTTCCAGGCTAACATAAAAATGTTCTGGAAACTCGTAGGAACTGCCAGGGGAAATACAAAACAGCCTATAATGAATGCTTTAAGAGACGAGAATGGATGTATTCTGAATGATGAAGCTTCGAATTTAAACAGATGGAAGGAATACTTTGAAAGCGTGTTTATGAGTGAAGAGTCGTCTGAATTAAATGGACTAGAAATTCCAAAAGAAGTGGAAAGCGGTATGGAGATAAGTGTAGATGAAATAATGAAAGCAATGAAAAGCATGAAAGCAGGTAAGGCAGCTGGATATGATAGAGTATCACTCGAGATGCTAAGGGCTGGAGAGGGAGTGGTGGCAGGCCTGCTGTACACCTTGTTTAATTTATGTTGGGAATTAAAACGGGTACCGGATGACTGGTGTAAAGCAGTTATGGTACCAATATATAAAGGAAAAGGGTCACAGCAGGACTGCAAACTGTATGCTAAGGTGTTAATTGAAAGAGTTATGAAAGAAACTGATGGAAAAATTTGGGATGTGCAAGCGGGTTTTACAAAGGGAATGGGGTGCACAGATCAAGTCTTTTCCATGCGCATGATTGCGGAGAAGTTTTTGGCCAAAAACCAAAAAATTTTTTTTGTGCGTTCATGGACTTGGAAAAGGCTTATGACAGAGTGGATAGGAATGTGTTATGGCAAACACTGAACTCATATGGGTTGAGCGCTGGTTTGATACAGACATTAAGGTCTCTTTATAGGGACTCTAGTGCTTGTGTCAGGATCAATGGGGTCTACTCGGACTGGTTTGGCATCCAAAAAGGTGTCAGACAGGGCTGTGTAGCTTCCCCTTGGCTGTTCAACCTATTTATGGACAGGTGTTTGCAAACTTTGAAAGATGAAGAATGTGGGTTAAGAATGGGCGAGTTAACCGTCAAATGCCCTCTGTATGCCGATGATCAAGTCATATTTGCGTCATCGGCGGCTGAGTTACAAATGATGGTAACATTAATGAAAGGGGAATGAAAGTGAACGCAAGTAAGACGAAAGTGATGGTTTTTGAAAGAGAAGAAAGCAAAACGGTATGTGAAATAAGAATAGAAGGAGAGTTAATTGAGCAAGTGAATGAGTTTGTGTATTTGGGATGTGTATTTAGCAGGGATGGTAGATATGATAGGGATATAGAACGACGAGTAAATGCAGGGAATAGAGTGAATGGGGCACTACACTCTATTATGAAGAACTAGAATGTGTCAAAAAAGGCACGTATGGTAATTCATAATGCTCTGTTAGTCCCTACTTTAATGTATGGTAGTGAAAGCTGGGTGTGGCAGAAGAAGCACGAAAGTAGAATAAATGCTATAGGAATGCGGTCTTTAAGGAGTATGCTAGGGTTGAATCTGAATGACAGGGTGAGAAATTGCGTGATAAGAGATAAATGTGGTATGCAAGATGATGTTGTGACCAGGATTAAGAAAGGAATGCTTCGGTAGTTTGGTCATGTATAAAGAATGAATGAGGAAAGAGTGACAAAGCAAATTTATATGGCAGATATGAACGGCCGAGTCGGGAAGGGACGCCCTAGAAAAAAGTTTATCGACCAAATTAGCGAGTTATTAAAAACTCGCCAAATTATTAGTACCCTTAACTGACGAGCATTTATGCGTAGGTATATGGATGTAAAGGAGGCGAAAGAGGTATGTCAGGATCGTGCCAAATGGAAGTCCGTAGTCTTTGCCTACCCCTCTGGGTGACAGGCGTGAGTGTTTATGTATTATTTATTTATGTGATTCGCCCCTGCTCCGCATGGGTGATTTCCGGTCTCGACAACAGCGTCACTTACTGGGTTCAATTTTGAATTAAATTATCTTTGGACCCAATCAAACAAACACAAAGAAGTTCAAAAAAGATTTGTCCAGCCGTTCTCAAGTGAAGTGAGTTTGAAAAACAATTGCTCCCGCTCATTCTAAATTGCGTGCACTATTCCGTCACCACTGCAGAAACGAAAGCAGGAAATCGATGGATGTAGGTGGCCCAGGACCGTGCTATGGCAATTTTTGGGGGAGACCTATGTTCAGTAGTGGAACTATGATGGGATGTTATGATGATGATGATGCTGATGACGATTTCTCAAAAGCTTGGTATAGATTACCAGTTGGAGAAATTAAACATTACTTTACTGTTTATTGCAATCTCAAATGCAAAGAGATTTATCAAGTATCATACCATCTCAAAGAAACTCCATTATCAAGTTTATCAAAACCCAACGCATTGTAAACTTTTTAAATCTTGACCTCTTTTCTAAAAAATTCAAATAAAAATGAGAAGAAATCGAAACCATCGCGTGAATCACAAAAGATAAAAGGCGCGAAACAAAAGCGGCTGTATCGAAAAAACGGTTTCAGTGTTGCCACTCGCTCTTGTATTGAGTGGGACGAGTGCGCCCTCTGTGCGAAAGAATGTTTGCAGAGCTCTTGTAACGCCAAGTGAACCGATTTGTACCTATCTACTCGCTTTGTTCTCAAAACAATGAAATATTTTTCACGTTAGTTGCGAGCGTACACGAAAAATACCATGGAATTTGGTGATTGACTTTTATGAACTGTTTAAACAGTTTTTAAAGTTGTAAATGTCATAATGTTGTTTTCAAATATAATTTTTTTATCGGGATGATCATCTATACAAATACATAAAACTAAAGCATCTGTTTGTAATGTCAATATAACAGCTTTTACTAAATGCATATGAAAGTACTAGGCTGCATATTATAATCTTTTTAATTGAAAACTCCTTGGTTTTCAAAATCGAATACCATTTATTTATTTAAAAAAATATATTCTCGGTCTTGTCACAAGGTTTTGTCAAACTTGTTTAGTCGTTGAGAAAATGGGATTGACTCGAGAAAATTTAAGAGCGATGATAATTATGACTTTTGAAGTTGTTTAACACAAAAACAGTGTGTTGACCGGATGATTTCTGTATTTGGTGATGAATCCCCATCCAAAACCACAATTTATGGCTGGTTTGCTGAATTTCAACATGGACGTGTCAAGCTCAGTGATGATCCCCGTCAAGGTCGTCCAAAAACGGCAGTCACCCAAGAAAACGTTGATGCTGTGCGTAAGCTGATTGAGAAAGATCGACATGTGACATACCGCAAAATTTTGGCAACTTTAGACATTGACATGAGTCAAACACAAATAATAATGCATGAACAATTAGGTATAAAAAAGTTGTTTTCCCGATGGATACCGCATTCGCTCTGTTAAGAGCAAAAAGCGGCTCGCGTTAATTGGTGCGTCATAACTCTCGAAAGATTCCACACAGGATCCTCAAATGCTGTATACAACATAGTATCAGGTGACTAATCCTGGATATATGCGTACAAACCCGAAACAAAACCCAGTCACGAGTTTGGGTGTTCGAAAATGAGTTAAAGCCAACAAAAATTGTTCGTTCACGGAGTGTTGCAAAAAAATGGTGGCCACGTTTGTCTCCAAAACCGGCCATGTTACGACTATTCCTCTTGAAGGACAAAGAATGGTTAATGCAGAATGGTATGCTAGCATTTGTTTGCGACAGGTCGTTTCTGAACTCCGTAAAGAGAACTGCAACCGCCGCATCATCCTCCATCACGACAATGCGAGTTCTCACACCGCACACAGAACAAAAGAGTTTTTAGAGCAAGAAAACATAGAATTATTAGAACATCCGCCGTACAGCCCGACCTATGCTCTAATGATTTCTATACTTTCCCTAAAATAAAGAATAAATTGCGTGGACATAGATTTTCATCACCTGAAGGAGTTGTGGACGCCTACAAAACGGCCATTTTGGAGACCCCAAATTCCGAATGGAATGGTTGTTTCAATAATTGATTCCATCGTATGGGAAAATGTGTTAAATTTCGCGGAGAATACTTCGAAAAGCAATAAATACATTTTTAAATAGTAATGTTGTGTCACTTTCTTGATTCCCGAAATTTTCAGTTCCGCCTATACAGTACTTATATCAAAAAAATTATTAAAAAATGTCTGACTTTCTGTTTGTTTCGGCTAATCTTCGAAATTGGATAGACCGATTTTGATGGAATATTCACTGACAGATATCTTATATTATAAGTAGTAACTTAGGCCACTTCTATTTTAGAAAGAAAAATTAGCGGGTTCCGTGCATAGAAAATAAAACCCATGAGATACAATTGTAATCAATTCCACTTGAACGAAGTCGCGGTAAACTGCTAGCCTACATAAAAACACTGTTTTTGTACCGAGGAGTCAATGATATTCTTTAAGAATAGACTGCTGTAGAATTTAATCTTAGACACAAGACTTGATAAAATTCCAAGCTTGAATCAAAAATTAACACTATATTTTAAATTTTGGGTCATCAAATCATCAATGATTGGTTCAATCAAGTATTGATATCGCCTACAAGTTATTTACTTGTGTTTGAGTGTATATTATTTTAAAACTGTATGGTTTTGAAACTTTTTTATCACACCAAGAAAATTTCTAGGGCAGTTGTATTTCTTTTTTAAAGAAGGAAGAAAAGTCCTATCAGTTATTGTTAAAAATATCCTAAATAGCTCAGCTCACTGGGCGGCTTCTTCATCCAAATAATTTTTACCCGACATCAAAAATGGAAAAAGTTTCCAATTCAACTTCATTTTTTTTTATGCATGATCTGTGATATCTTCGTCAATTGAGTAACGACCTGGTAAGACATGCAGGAAGTCGATGGATGCAAGCGGCTCAGGACCGTGCTTTGTTGCATACCTTGAGGGAGGCCTATGTTCAGCAGTGGACTTGTGAAGGGCGCTAAGATGAGGTGCTGTTTTAAGAGTGATCCCTTTTAAATTTGGTAAAAAATTCCACCAAATATTTCATGATAGTTTATGTACCTAACTATTTAAACGATATTGTAAACCTAGAGCTTTTTTTCCTTAGTCTACTTAAATCATTAAAAAACGAACTTTTGATAAAAAGCAAAAGCCAACTTCGAAGAACGAAAAATAATAATTTAAAATCTTTAAAATTAATCTGGTAAGATCCGCGTAATAAAAAAAAATAATTTTCTAACTGTACCCAATAAAGTATTTACTTAAATTTTAATATCTCAAGAAATATAATCTTCGTTCTGCAATTGAGAAGAAATTAAAAAAGTAATAACCTTAAACGAGACATTATATTTCACCCATCTTCAGTTTTGATTGCCATTCAAGATACTCGTAGGATGCCGCTGGATTTAATATTACATTTAATATTACATTTTAAATACACAAGATATTAAAAAGATTAATTTAGTATTCTACCATCACATCTCTTGTTGAGGAAAATTCGGATTATACTTTTTTTTAGGATAGGGTGACAAACGAGCATACATGATGGTAAGTAGTTGCTGTGGCCCGTAGATATCTACATCTTTCCTCGATTACGAATCAAAATGCAAATGCGTTATCACCCGTGAGGACTAAGATGGAATGTCTCTTTTCCTGTAAAAAGGGTATCCGGTTCTCTACACTCACCATACGAAACACAGCAGCATTAAGCTACTACTATTTTACGCTGGTATTCTGTGAGAGCGTGGTCCTTCCCCGGTCTAGCAGACCCATTCGTGCTACAACTATACTACTAATATAACTGCAGCATAGCTCTACCACGTAAAAAACTTATATAACTTAAATTGAAATTTATAAAATACCAAAAAATTTCTAAAGTCATAGCTAAGAACACTCTCGATCAAGTCACCTTTGAAACAAAAAAAAATGAACCTAAATCGGAACACACAAATACACATAGATACACACGTTAAATTATGATATCCCTTTGTTGGCGTCGGCGGTTAAATATGTTAATAAGAACATTTTTGAGGTGGCCATAAAATTTCATCATGTGTTCGAGTTTTCTTTTTTAATCTAAGACTGATTTGTACAGGTAATCCCGCATGAATTAAAAAATTCTATATTGTACACAAAATAATGTGTACCAACGTCATCTTTCGAGCTTTAATATTTTAATATTATTTAGAGTAAGAAGGTAGTTCGCTCGCTTCTACAAAAATAACATGAGGATGAGTTGTCAATTTTATGATGCGATGACAAATTAACTAGGGATACTTAAACGCGATTGTAAATTGAATAAATGATATCAGTGAATGTTTGGTTAAAGTAATATACACTATAACCAAACATTTACCCATATCATATCACAGGATGTTCGGAGGTTGTTTTATATATTTAGAAAATGAATATAGTACTTATTATACAAAGGCTGATCTTTTACCGTCTGGAAAAAATAGAAGGGTGAAACAAGTGAACGTAATAGAAGCCTATGGCACTGATATTTTTCAAGTTTTGTTCTTTTACATTAACGTATTATAAAAACGTATACGTCACGTATTATTTTGATAGATCTGTTACACCGTTTCTTTAGACGGTAAAAAATATCATTCAATATATATAGTAGTTATTATGTTAGTTGATTCATAAATATTTTAAGTAATAATCTATATTAAATAGAAATCAGTCTATTCTATTCTACAAAAAGTACACTTTTGAATATAGGCCCTTGGAATTGTAGGATTTAACTTAATACTCACGCTTTGCAAGTGGATTGATAGCAAGTCACTATTTAGTGATAATATGGCTCTCTAATAATGAACACTTTTACTCAAATCTCTGTGAATCACTCCGAAAAGTTGTCATAATATTATTAAAGATAATAGTTTCGTTAGTACGAGTATTTGCTTTTTTTAATTTATTTATATACACACAACAAGAAATAGTGTATCTTCCAGTAGCTCTATAAAGGAAAAAAATATATTTAAAAAGACATACTACTAATGAATAAAGTAAATATTTGTTTATTGAAGAGGGGGCAAAAGAAAATGCGGCTCACCTTATGGTAAGTGACTACCACTTCCCATGATGAACTGCAATTGCGTTGCGTATTGCAGGTGCACTGCTGGCCTTTTAGAAAGGAGTAAGCTCTTTTCATGAAGGTGCCTAAGTCGTATCGGTCCGGAAAAATCACCGGTGGTTAAAAATTCCACATAGAGGTTGTACGAGGAAGAAAACTCCTAGTAAAACGCACGGTGGTAGACTGCCAAGCGTCCAGATGGTGTGGATAGTATCGTGAGTTTTGACGCAATGTGCTTTAGTGAAATTTGGCGGCTGGAATTAATTCGAACAATTCCTCGGAGCACTTCCTGTGGTAGATGGGATAGAAAATGTAAAGGGATGCAACATCCCATCCCAGTAATCAAACCGATCAGAAAGCACTCGGTCGTCAACGAGTAGTGCCGCCCTGCGCTGTAAGCGATCAAGTGGAAGGAGCTGGCACTGGTGCGCTCCGGCCCAGAGATGAGAACAGTAATTCCATGTGACGCTTAACCTGCGCCTTGTATGGTTGCAGGTGGTGTACCGTAATGAAATAATGTATCGCTCTGCTGAACACGCAGAACATTTTAGAGGCCTATTTTGCCTTCCCTTCCTTTGACCACGAAACTGCACATTATTCGATATGTCGACGTCGAGGATTCCGACGCTACCTGAGGCAGCAAGGAGAGTGCCTTGGAACTTTGGGGATACAACATAGGTACTCTTTTTAGCGGTAAATGTGCAAGGTAGACCTTGTGTCTTCTGGAGATTTAAGTGGAATATATTTAGTCGTATCCAATCCGATACTTTGTACAACAAAGTCTCGACTTCAGATACAAGTTTGTTCCGGGGCTCAGCGACCTTTTCTCGAGAAATTTTGGCACGGTCGGTGTATAAAACATCACCAGTACTGCCGTCCGCATAGCAATGAATGTTACCAGCTTGTAACATATCATTGATATGCGGAAGAAACAGCGTTGGCGATCGCACGCAGCCTTGTGGAACACCAGCATTAATAGGCTTGTAATCATAACATGCACTGTATACTACAACCTTGATGCTCTGATCAGCCAGGAAACTGGTGATCCAGTTGCACAATTTCTCGGGAAGCCTATTGGAAGGTAGCTTCGAAAGAATCCTATCGAAGGCCTTCGCTACGTATATATATATATATATATATATATATATATATATATATATATATATATATATATATATATGTACTAGCTTGCCAGGCAGACGTTGTTCTGCCCTTTTCGACGACCCTTTGTCATGTCCTATAAATAATCCCTAAATTAGCAAAAAAAAAATTGTGGGTCACTCATGGGCAAAAAAAACTATCCTATCTCTCAAGTTGGACCAAACTGCACCCGGTGTGCAAATTTGATTAAAATCGGTTAAGTACTTTAGGAGTCCATCGCGGACAAACAACGTGACACGTACTTTATATATATCAAGATTATAAAATATAAATAATGGTAACTAAAAAAATAAAAAACATAAGCCCTGATTTATAGTTAGTTCAATTAGTATGCCAAGTTTCATGATCTAATTTAAAGTATTTTGTGTTAGAATTCACATTGGTTTATTGTTCGGTTTGGAGAGGTAACTTTGAACATTTTTTTCGATCGAGAAAATTTTACGGAATCGTGTTTTCGTCTAACATTTACATATAGAATTATCAAGTGTGTGTAAAATGTCATTAATCAGTTTTTTTGGGTACCCACACCTTTATTAGTTTGTGTTTAATATCCTGTCGCTAGGCCGCTATTTAAAACTATTATTAAATTCATATTACTGATTTAAATTCTGTTCCTCCCACTTACTTTTCACTGATAAATAAGAATCTACGCGAAAGCAGAATTTGTTTGAATCGTAACGTTATTACAAATTGGAATGAGCCAGCGAAATGTCGTTCGATAATGTGAAGTAAGTCGATCAACGATTCAATATGTCTACAAAAGGTATCTGGAGACCGGTGGCTATATCACATGACCTGGCCTAGGTCGAAGAAGAAAGATATCTGAGCAGGACGATTGATTTGTAGTGTCAGCAAGCCTCAAATATCATCATCGTTCTCGAGTAGAATTGCAGCAGCACCTGCTCAGATATGTTCGAGGTGTCGCTGTAAGTAATAGGACAATAAGAAGACGCCTTAAAGAACGTGGTTTAAAATCATACAGACCCGCAACAGCTCATAAGGCAGCAAGGTTAATTTTTACTCGTGAACACCATGTATAGACTGTGGCACAATGGGGGCAAGTTTTCTTTTCTGATGAGTATTATATTTGTCTATATGATGCTGATGGTCACAAAAGAGTATATCATAGACCGGGAGAACGATATCTACAGTGTGCCATATCTGAAAAGGTAACCTTTAGAGGTGGTTCAGTTTTGTTCTGGGGATGTATACGCTTAGAAGCCCGTACAGAGCTGGTTATCGTAGATAGAGGAACTGTGACTGCAGATTTATACATCACTATTGTAAATGACATAAAATATGTAAATGATATACAATTGTTAGATACGACTTCATGAGACAAAACGTTGGGTTCTTGACTTTTAGGCCCTAGTAGAACATACCTACCCGCTTTGCGCTTAAGGCCTGCAAAAGTTTTTATTTTGAAACACAGTCACGACAACCGGTTTGGTAACCGGTCTAATTTTATTATCCATTACTATATTTTAAGAAGCATTCTGTGCAACGTCCCTGGAATTTTTATATTTTAATCTCTTCTATCCCAGTAATGATTTACTATAAGAGGATTGGACGCATAATCCGAATTGCGGTACATACTTTAAAGCTTATGTTGCACATTATAATGTATATATCTTCAGAAATCCTATACATTTAAACAAGCAATTCTTGTGTGTATATATATATATATATATATATATATATATATATATATATATAAATATATAATCGGAATCTCGGAAACGGCTCCAAAGATTTTCATAAAATTTTGTGTGCAGGGAGTTTCGGGGGCAATAAATCGATCTAGCTAGGATTTATTTTTAGAAAATGTCTTTTTTGTCCGTGTTTTTAGGCAATGAAAAACTGCTACAATATCGTTAGAATAAAAAAGGTAAATTTTGATAGTTGATTAATGATTACAAATAGCTTAATTGGTATATTGGGCGGTCACAAATTCGTAATACCATGGTTCGAGCCTAGACCGACCAACCGAATTTTTTAATTTTTTTTTTCAAATTAATTTCTTTTTTGAGAAAATCTATTTTTCCGAGCCCTTTTTTTAGTATTTTTTAAAAACACGAAAATTTAAATTAAACTAATTGCACTCATGATATTTTATTCAAATAACTAGATCAGTTTTTTCTATTATGTCGCTAAGATCAAAAAATTTTACTCGTATTTCATCAGTATGTAATTTATATCTAAATATAATTTCCAAAACACACAAATTAAAAAAAACCAAGCGAAAAATACCGGGCAAAGCTCGGCCAACCGGGTACTATGTAGATAATGGGAACAAAATCGCATCGAGGCCGCTTAAATAGGCTGTGCTAAAATCTGTGTTGCGAATATCGACAACATATTCTGGAGCGTTTACCATTTTGTTGCGTTATACGAGTACTTGTATTGGTGGTGTATAAATATCCACTACCTCATATCATCGCGTGAGTTTCGTAAGAGGCGACTGAGGGAAATTATTCAGGAAATGGGCAGCAGCATCTTCCTAATAATGACAAAAATAAAAAAACTGCGGTTCCCAACCCGCCAAGCGTGAAAACTATGGCAAACTTCCCCCCTATGAGGCATGGGGGTGGTCTATGATTAGCAGTGGACTTAAATAGACTATAACGGTAACGTACCTATACTAATACGTCTAGGACTTCACATATTATCGTAATATCTTTTATTACTAACACCACACAGGAAGTCGATGTATACGGATGGTTCAAGACTTTATTTTAAAGTTTTTTTGCGAAAGGCTTGGTTTAGCATTGAACTTGTCGACTTGTTGTACACTTGTTGTACACGTCAATGGATTATTAATAA
This sequence comes from Parnassius apollo, assembly GCA_907164705.1. Taxonomy (NCBI): domain Eukaryota; kingdom Metazoa; phylum Arthropoda; class Insecta; order Lepidoptera; family Papilionidae; genus Parnassius; species Parnassius apollo. Next base: position 18,952 of record CAJQZP010001131.1, read on the forward strand.
AGAATAAACAAAACCAGATCTATTTTAGATTAAACCTCCTCAGGGTAGATATAATAAGGATATAGAACGAAGAGCGGATTCTCTATTGTGGGAGCCAATGTGGGGCGGAATTTGTCAAAAAAGTCACTTTTAACAATTCATAATGCATGCATATCATGAGAGTAAAATTATTGCTGTAAAAATTCGTTCATTTAAGAAATATGTTACGGGGTACTCTGAAAGTAATTATGAAAAATTGTGTGATTTAGAAGTGAAAAGTGTGGGTTGCGAAAAGATGTTGTGACCAGGATTAAGAAATGAATGCTTCGGTGGTTTAGGCACGTAGAAATAATGAATAAGGAAAAAGTGACAAACCAAATTTATACCGCAGAAGTAAGTGGCAGTTGTCAAGGGACTTTCTAGACGGAAACTTATCTATTAAATAGGCGACATATTGAAGATGCGTCTAATTAAGAGTACCCTTAACCGACGAGTAATTTGTAAAGATACGTAGATGTAAAAGTAGCGAGAACACTGTGGCAGTATCATGCCTGATGAAAGTTCTTAACCTCTGCCTAACCCTTTGATTGAAATACCCCTTTGATCCGTTGGAGCTCAGAGGCTAAACGCTTGCTGTAAATTTCACAGCACGCGAGAATCCCGGGTTCGTTCCCCGCCGGCGCTAATTAAATTGTTAACTGCAATTTTAAATACTGATTTACCACGTGCTCAGCGGTGAAGGAAAGCATTGTGAGGAAACCAAAATGTCTAAGAAACTAAAAAAAGTATCTCGAAGACATGTGAAGTTCGACATGCATTGGGGCAGCGCTGTGGACATTTCCTTGCCCTAAACCCACTCAGAAACGAGAAGAGGCCTGTGCCCAACAATGGGACGTATGTAGACCGTAACTTTAACTAACTTTAATTTTCGAAGAAGGCCATAACAATGAACAAATATCTTGTTAACATTGTTTTTAACTCGGCGTTAAGCTTCTTAGAGACACAAATGGTAAAAGTTTTGGTTGTTATCATTACAAAGTTTATATAAGTAGGTAATAACCCTCATCGGATATTACATCCTCAAATAGTTAAATGTAACGAAGTGTAAGTAAAATGTAGGTACTTTGTTGTTAAATGCTTTAATGTGTTTGAGGCTTGATTTATATAATACTAGGCTATTAATACTAGGCTAGCTATTCTTCGCGACTTCGTCCGGGTGGTATTTAGTACGCTTAGATTTAACGGTTCTTTTTTTCGGAATCCTAATTCTTTTTTTATTAAAATAAGCCTAAGTTACTTTTTATAAAATCAACTACATGCCAGTGAAAGTCTCGTCACAATTGGTCCAGCCATTTTGAAAATTAGCTGCAACAAAAAGACCAACAAAAGTTATACGAGTAAGTAATACCTTCAAACGCATTAATTAAAAGGTTGTTATTCGGAATCTCGGAAACGGCTTCAACGATTTTCATAAAATTTAGTGTCCAGGGAGTTTCGGGGGCAATAAATCGATCTAGCTAGGATTTATTTTTAGAAAATGTCTTTTTGTCCGTGTTTTCAGGCAATGAAAAACTGCTACAATATAAGAAGGTAAATTTTGACACTGTGTTAATAATCGTAATAGCTCAAGTGGATATCGAGTGGTCGTGAAATCGTAATGCCTTGGTTCGCGTCCTGTCTATGGTCCAACTTTTTTCCTTTTTTTTCAAGTTCCCTTCTTTTGTAAGAAAATTTATTATTTCGATTCCTTTTTTTAGTATTTTTTAAAAATACGAAAATTTTAATTAAACTAATTCACTCATGATTTTTTATTCAAATAACCAGTTCAGTTTTTTCTATTATGTCAATAAGATCAAAAAATATTATTCATGTAATTTGTATCTAAATGTAATTTAAAAAAAAACCGAGCAAAGCCCGTTCATCCCGGTACTTTCGTTTATTAGTATAGATGTCGTATACATTTTTAAACCCTGCGTGACTTTTTTTCAAGTAACAGTTTACAATTTCACATGTGAATCAGAATTAACAACACAAAATAAATTAGAAGTAATACGGTAGTGATCACCCCATTCCAGGGGTTATTATCATACATAAATTCTTTAATATACATATATATATATATATATATATATATATATATATATATATTATAACTCTTTTTATACAAACTTTGTTTAGTAAATATGTTGAAGTTTGAGGAGGTATATATCGTATATTTTCTGGGATTTTGTTGTTAGAGCGTATACATTGATCTAAAATTGAATTACTGACTAGGTAGAGTCGAATAACTGGTAGCCTAGTCTGCAGTAGCCGCATACTATCATAAGGTGGACTGTATGTTCGTTTAAAAAAAAATCTTCGAGAAGCTTCTCTTCTATTGCCGTTCATGTTATTACAGATATGCGTGTTTCTTTTTACGAACGGCGAGGCGAGCCGCCGCTCCGTCCGACATCTGACCGGCGAAGGCCATTCACCGGCCGGATGCCGGACTCATAGCTCCGTATAAGAAGAAAAAGAAGAAACAAGAGTAAGAAAGAATAACTCTTATAGTGATCTCTATAGTTTAATTAGTGATAGGTAATAAATATAAATTGCCGCGATTCATTGTAAATAGTTGAAATAAATTGTGGTAAGTCGTTTACTCTCTTTCAATAGAACAGTACCATAGCTAGTTAAATTATCAGTCAGTCAATTAAAGTTCTTCAGTTAGTCAGTCAGTCAACCCAGTTTTTTAGAACATAATAGTCCACTTGTTCTTCCCGTCCTTTTACTATAATTATTTTATGAATTTTATTGTTTATTATACGATACGCTTGTTCACGATATACGTCGTAGTAACTAAAATCAAAACAAAATATAGTTCTAACAAAACCTAGAATATAAACGTAACAAAGTCAAACATCTAAAAATTATTTTACTCGATAGTTTATACATTCAAGAAGAATTCCTATAAGGTTTATCCATAAATATTGTCTCAAAGTGAAAATATAGCTAAATTTGTAAGTTAGCAAAAAATTCGCAATTTCCGCCATTTCCAGGTCATGGGCGAACAGGTGTGTCAAATTACGTGACCTTCCTGAGCTTACAGGTAAAATATTGTAAACTAGCGATCTGCCCTGGCTTCGCAGGGGTGATTTCGACAACAGCGCCAGCTACCGGGTCCAATTTCAAATCTAAGCCATCCAGAAACCCACTCGAACCTACACAAAAAATTTCATCTAAAGCGGTCTAGCATTGTCGAGTTCTTGGGAAACTAACAGACAACAATTCATTTTTATATATAGATATGTGTCTTGTTGCTTATTTTTATATATAGATATGTGTCTTGTTGCTTATTTTTATATATAGATATGTGTCTTGTTGCTTATTTTTATATACAGATATGTGTCTTGTTGCTTATTTTTATATATAGATATGTGTCTTGTTGCTTATTTTTATATATAGATATGTGTCTTGTTGCTTATTTTTATATATAGATATGTATCTTGTTGCTTATTTTTATATATAGATATGTGTCTTGTTGCTTATTTTTATATATAGATATGTGTCTTGTTTCTTATTTTTATATATAGATATGTGTCTCTTGAAAAGGGGCCACGTTAGAAGTACCCTTAATAGACGAGCATGTATGCGTAGATATATGGATGTAAAGGAGGCGAAAGAGGTATGTCAGGATCGTGCCAAATGGAAGTCCGTAGTCTCTGCCTACCCCTCTGGGTGACAGGCGTGAGTGTTTATGTATGTATTTTTATGTATATGTGTCTTGTTGCTTATTTTTAATGAATGGAAATAAAACAAAAATGTGAATACAATATCACAAAGTTATCGCAAATCTCTTTAAAATTTAAACGACCGCCAATTTACCGTAACCGGACAAAACGTGCCTCCCGGTGCGGTGGTTTTTGAACAATTAATTCAACAAACTGAAATTTCATTAAAGCGCCAGTCAAAAGCAGAAAGCTGGCGAGCTACTCGTAAATATACATACGTATATCCATATTGTATCTAACTTAACCATATGAGCAGGAGAAATATATCAACATCCGATTTCATACTATTTGGTGGGTACGTCTAATGCGCCATAACAAAATTCAAAATGCGTAACACGAAGCCACAAATTTTGTAAAAATTTGCGGTTCGAGAAAGCATGAAATGTGGGGGCTATTTGATAATTCGGAGTGCCATGTGTTGCAGGTAAAAATATATAGTTTACTCTCTCACGATAGCTTAGATAGCGGTAGAGGCTGATTCAATTTAAATAGATAAGTTCGAAAGACCAGCGGGTAATTGCGCGTTGAGAGACCATTTAGGTGCTCGCCTACGATCTTCGAATACGAGGCGGTAAGGCGTACCATACTTCAACAGCTGCAACGGCCCAATTGGATACTTTGCGGAAAAGTCTTGTTCGCGGTATCACATAGTCTAGCACATGTAACAGTTCTGTAGGTTCCTAAACCACGCCATTACACACACTTGGGGCGCGGCAGCGGGAAAGCGCGGTGCATCCCGTAGAAGGTGACGTGCACCAAGAATTCAGCGTAGTGCGGTGAGGTAAGGCGCTATGGATATGCGGATTGGGTGATGAATTCACGAATTTATAACAGTGCGGTGCACGTACGTGTAGATGGCATAAGACGAATGATGGCATAAAACGACAGAAATGCGTATGCACGCGACTAGAGTTGCACCACGAATAGGGTAGCACACGGGGTCACGAAACACAATTCCCGAGGTGAAATGGACTATGTAAGATAAGGACAGACAGCGACCGTTTGGCGCGTCCACTATTAATTATTCGTCTAAAAAATAAGCCTTTTATATATTCCTAACATCAGAAGTAAAATAATTTATATGACTCCCTAGTGATGAAACAGAAACTTTTTTATTTAATATAGATTATAAATAATACTGACAGAAAGTCTCTCTTTTGTTGTTTGTTGATGAATACGTTTTACCACTGCTATAACTTTGAATGACAGAGAATGCTGTTAGGAACAATTGGTCACGTTCAACCATCATCAATCGAGAAATAGACTATTTCTCTTGATGAACCTCCTTAAAGGCAAAACACGTGTCGAATTATCGGCGGTGATGTGCCTTTCGTTATGAAGTGATATTGGAATTAGTGGTGGTGAGAATAGTGCACGCGATTGAGGGATGGTGGGAGGTGCAGTTCAAACAAGGAAAATTTTTATTTTTTACTCGTATCTTAGCTATTTATTTTAAAACCTTTAATATAAAGTATTTCCGCAAAGCAACGACCTAATAAAAAAATAATATGCCGTAGATAGCTAAGCCTAAAGGATTACTGTCAATTTCAGAATACGCGATTAGAGAAGAATAGTTTTTGCCCAATATAAATTACTACATAATTTAAGCACTGATTCGAAAAAGACCTCTGTCCTCAGAAGAACCATTAAGAAACCTCGCGGGACAATTTCTTATCATTAATCTACACACAACAATAAAGTGACTGTCTGTACTATCGAATAGTGATGCAACAGACCTCTGCTTCTACGTCCGCAACTGCGGAAGCTCTACACGCTTTGTGTCATCCGTTTCTGCTTCTGTTTCCGCAACTTTTTTAACGGAAACTTTTATGGCGGCATACCTTTCCCCAAAGGTGCCGACCTCAATTTGAGAATAAGATGATAACATCATTACTAATGTTGGAATCCATGTTGCACCAGTAACAAGAGTGACAATCTCTTTTACAGACGTAAACCACCATTAGGAGTGTCTGGTAGAAACGAAATGCACACAAATATCGTAATCTTTTGCCGTTAGTTCGCCAATATTTATCAACTCATCCAAGCAGCGTCACTAGTGAGCAATTTTTTAGCGAAACTATTCTCATACATGAAGAAAACCGACACAGATTTTCAGATGTAAAAACTTACCGCTACATAATTTTAAATGTTAATTTCATAAAAAAATACATTTGTCATAAATTGTACTTTTTACATAGTAGTTACACTTCCGCTTCTGCATCTATTTCCGTTTCCGTTGATACTAAAATTTGCTTTTGACTTCTGTTTCTGTTTCTGTTTCCGTTATGACACTTCCGTTGCGTCAGTACTATCGAAATGACCGCCTTCTTAATAAGAAATGAATTTCACGGCAGAGTTTGAGTGAACCCCGGTTACTCGCGCACTGTCAAACTTTTCGGCAATCACTTATGCCCAATTTCTCTATTCAAGAAACGTTTCGTTTTCCATAACAATCGTTTTATTACAACAAGGTGCATGTAAAAACGGTTTATAATATAAAGTATTCATTCAGCAGCTTCAAATAACTTAAAATGAAAAAACCTTAAACGATTCATAAACAAACGTAGCTTCGTAAAGGAAAACTAATCGTTTTTAAACACAGAAACCCGGCATTAGACATTAGTCCTAAGTGCGACTGTTGATTATATGGTCCCATGTTCGAATCCCAGGTACGGCCAAAAAAAAACCGAGAATCCACTGCCCCATATCTTGCTTTGGATGTCGTAAGCGGCGACAGAAAAAAATTAATCAGGAGATAGCAGTATCTTTCTGATAACTGCACAAATTAATAAAAAACTGCAGTTGCTAACACGCCTGTGTTAAGCGTGGCAACTGTGGCAAACATAGCAAGATGGAGGCAGGCCTATGTTCTCAGCAGTGGACTTTTTATGGGTTGAATGAATGATTTTTTATAGGATAAGACATTAGTCCTAAGTGAGACTGTTATTATATGGTCCCATGTTCGAATCCCAGGTATGGCCAGAATTAGTTTTTGTGGTGTTTGTCAAGAAATTTTCATTGGCATGACGTTAGCGGTTTCAGCCCTGTGCCCGAAGGCACGTAAAGGTGATTTGCAATTTGCACCTGATTACATGATTTGGTGAAAGAGTAACCGGGTGCGTAAGATTGCCATCTCATCAGATTATGAAAATGAGGGTCTAGAGAATGCATCTGTGCTTGTGCTCATTATCTTGGATTATAATCATGTTTGCGTAGTTTCTAGTTCTATAGAGACTGGCAGCCGTGACCGAAATTCGACTTGAAATACATTATTATTATTACGTGACCTGATTCTCCACTTAGAATTTTTTGAACGTATTCAAAACAATTGTGTATATTATGAATTTCCGGTTTATAATACGTGCTGTGTACAACCGACTTAAATAAGAAAAGGAACCAAGAATCCACTGCCCCGGATTTCATAAGAGGCGACAGAAAAAAATTAATCAAGAGATGGGCAGCAGTATCTTTCTGATAACTGCACAAATTAATAAAAAACTGCGGTTGCTAACATGCCTGTGTTAAGCGTGGCAACTGTGGCAAACATAGCAAGATGGAGGGAGGCCTATGTTCTCAGCAGTGGACTTTTGATAGGTCGTAATGAATGATTTTTTATAGGATTAGGTTGACAACCGCACGCAGTGTACTTGATAGTCAGTGGATACTGTTGCCCATTGACATCTACATCTATCCTCGATTGAGAATCAAAACGCAGATGCGTTGCCATCCCTGAATACTAAGATGGAATGCCTCGTTTATAGTGAAAATGATCTCCAGTTCTCTACACTTAACATACAAAACACAAAAGCATTGAGCTGGTATTTTGTGTGTGCGTAGTCCTTCCGCGGTCGAGCAGATCCATTCGTGCTACAGCCATTTATTTATTTATTTTATTTATTTATTTAACAGATACACCATTGGCTTATCACTAGACATTGTTAAATATAACACAATTAGTTTTGTTCAAAATTATTCGCCTTTAAAGTTATATACAACATTCACAAAAATAGTGCAGCTACAATAAGACAGTTGTTAACTTACTTAACTAGAACAAGAACATTAATAAATTTACAAGTAAATTGCTTACAACAAAACTAATGCTAAACTTGAAGAAGAGAGAAAGAATAAAACTATTATTTACGGATTTTATCGCGTTTAATTACTTTAATTTATTTTTATTATTATCCGACGTTTCGAGTGCTTTACAGCACCCACGGTCACGGGGGGGACTGAGATGTTTGACGTCCCAATGTCATTGTTAGCCCGGCTACCTTCAGTTTTTTGAAAATAATTTTTGGTCCGATTTACGCAAAACGAACTTACAGTATCTTGAAGTCTTGCAGTGGTATGCTTGGGTTTGGGTTTAATTTTGTTAATTATAGGATCCCAAGCAGCTGGCAGCACCCAACCATCTCCTCTATTGAAATTAGGATGTTTTTTTAATTTCAATAGTCTGTGAACATGTTCAGGATCGTCCCCACCATTACATCAGATTTGATAAACCACAAGTCCTCGCAAAAGAACACCGATTCCTACTAAGGATGATACGTGAGGCTATTGAAATTAAAAAAACATCCTAATTTCAATAGAGAAGATGGTTGGGTGCTGCCATCTGCTTGGGATCCTATAATTAACAAAATTGAACCCAAACCCAAGCATACCACTGCAAGATTTCAAGATACTGTAAGTTCGTTTTGCGTAAATCGGACCAAAAATTAATATTCAAAAACTGAAGGTAGCCGGGCTAACAATGACATTGGGACGTCAAACATCTCAGTCCCCCCCGTGACCATGGGTGCTGTAAAGCACCCGAAACGTCGGGATAATAATAAAAATAAATTAAAGTAATTAAACGCGATAAAATCCGTAAATAATAGTTTTATTCAATGTGTAGTGTTCACGTAAATTTAAGAAATCATTAAGAGAGAAAGAGTTATAAATACTTATTACATAATCTAGCAAATTTTGATACGTTATCCGTATGGATAATGCCGACGTCTCCGTTGGTGGTTATGTCGTTATATGTTTGCATTAACCTATTTATTGGGGCTCGTTTACCTAAATTTGTTCTCTGGTTGGGTAAACAGAAGATTTTGGTAATCGGATGTCTTGGAATAGATCTTGGAACTCTGATACTTATTTGATTTAACAGTGCCGGTGATAGTAGGAGGCCGTGAATTAGCTTATAAAGTGTTTTACGATCACTAAGTCGACTTCTTTTTTCGAGAGAATCTAATTTGAAGTGGAATAGCCTAGTATTATAGTCAGCACGGTAAGGACATGTTTGATCTTTAAAGGCTAAGTAGCGGGTAAAATTGCGCTGGATACGCTCTATTCGATCACTGTGAATTTGGTATGATGGGTTCCAAACAGGTGATGCATATTCTAGTGTACTACAAATAAGAGTTTGTACATAATGAGAATAGATATAGGGTTCCGCAAATTCTTACATATTCGCTTTACGAATCCTGACATCTTCCATGCTTTGGATGCAATATTATCAATATGGATGTTGAAATTTAATTTTTTATCGATCATTACGCTAAGGTCACGGATTACTTCCGATTCTGTTAATTTTTCTCCGTCTACAAAATAATTGGAGCGAATAGTGTTTCTCCTTCTGGTAATTTTTATAGACAGACATTTCTTAGGATTTAGTAGCATTTTGTACTTTTGCACTAATCTGAGATAGAGGTGAGATCAGTCTGTAATCTAACTACATCATCTGGAGACTCTATAACCTTATACAATTTTAAGTCATCTGCAAATATTGAGTAATTACTAAAGGCAATGTGAGCAGAAATGTCATTTATAAATACCAAAAAAGAGAACAGGGCCGATATGCGACCCCTGTGAAACGCCTGAAGTTGGAAAAAACGAAAAAGACTTGAAACCCTGTATTGTTAATCTTTGAATTCGATTAAATAAGTAGGATTTTATCTAATTCAATAGGTTTCCGTGAATACCATAATAATTTAATTTGGACAAAAGAATGGCGTGGTTAACTTTATCGAACGCGCTACTAAAATCGGTGTATATAGCATCAACCTCTTTATTGTTATCAACGTATCTCGCCAAGTTCGAGGTGTATTCTAGTAGGTTACTAACTGTAAACTTATTTGCGTAAAAACCATGCTGACGATTAGAAATTACCTTTTATAAATGAGAAGATAAAATGGGGCAGAGAATTTTTTCTTAAAGTTTAGCAAACAACCTTAATAAAGAAACAGGACGGTAGTTTTCAATATTGCTTTTGTCACCTTTTTTTGTAGATGGGTATCACATTGGAAACTTTCCACTCATCAGGAAATTTTGCAGTTTTAATTGATTTATCGAAAAGCAATTTAAGTGGGAGAGTTAAATATTTATAAGTTTTTTTATGTGAAGTGTTAAGAAATGGAAGGGTTGGGGTGAAGAGGTCTGGTTATGAAAGGATATTGGGAACGTTTGGTGATGAAAGTATAAATGAGAATGATGAAGACCTCCTCACCGTATGTGTTGAAAAGAATCTCTTTGTGACGAATACTTTATTTCGTCATAAGAAGATTCACATGTATACATGGGAAATAGGTGATGATAGAAGCATGATAGATTTCGTAATTGTGGATGAAAAAATGAGGAGCGCAGTCGTAGATACAAGGGTTTACCGGGGGTCCAACGTAGGGACGGATCATTACTTGGTCTTATGTCGAATTAATGGTCTTTTCAAACGTTGGCGGCATCGGACATCTGTGTCTACCACTGCGTTACAGCGTATAAGAATAGAGAAGTTACAAGATGAAGATGTGAAAGAGAAGTATAAATGTAGACTGAGAGGAAATATTAGATGTTTGAATGAGTTGTGTAAGAATGATTTAGACTTGAATACTGTGTGGAACAATATTAAGAAAGGTTTGGTGGATGCCGCCACTGAAGTATGTGGTGTAAGTAAGAGAACAAATGAAAGGAAAAGTAATACGTTGTGATGGGATGATGAGGTACGGGTGGAAGTTGAATCAAAGAAGAAAGCATGGTTAGATTTACTAGCAACTAAAACTGGTAATTCTGTTGGTATGAATGATGAGATTGAAAGAAAAAAGGCAGAATTTAGACGTCTAAATAAGAGAGTAAAAGAAGTAGTCGAAAGGAAAAAGAAAGAAAGAACGGATAAGAATGATAAAAATGTTCTGGAAACTCGTAAGAACTGACAGGGGAAATACAATACAGCCTATAATTAATGCTATAAGAGACGAGAGTTGATGTATTCTGAATAATGAAGTTTCGAATTTAAACAGATGGAAGGAATACTTTGAAAGCGTGTTTATGAGTGAAGAGTCGTCTGAATTAAATGAACAAGAAATTCCGAAAGAAGTGGAAAGGGGTATGGAGATAAGTGTAGATGAAATAATGAAAGCAATGAAAAGCATGAAAGCAGGTAAGGCAGCTGGATATGATAGAGTATCACTCGAGATGCTAAGGGCTGGAGAGGGAGTGGTGGCAGGCCTGCTGTACACCTTGTTTAATTTATGTTGGGAATTAAAACGGGTACCGGATGACTGGTGTAAAGCAGTTACAGTACCAATATATAAAGGAAAAGGGTCACAGCAGGACTGCAAAAACTACCGTGGTATCAGCTTGCTTAGTATTGTGGGTAAACTGTATGCTAAGGTGTTAATTGAAAGAGTTATGAAAGAAACTGATGGAAAAATTTGGGATGTGCAAGCGGGTTTTAGGAAGGGAATGGGGTGTACAGATCAAGTCTTTTCCATGCGCATGATTGCGGAGAAGTTTTTAGCTAAAAACCAGAAAGTTTTTTGTGCGTTCATGGACTTGGAAAAGGCTTATGACAGAGTGAACAGGAATGTGTTATGGCAAACACTGAACTCATATGGGTTGAGCGCTGGTTTGATACAGGCATTGAGGTCTCTTTATAGGGATTCTAGTGCTTGTGTCAGGATCAATGGGGTCTACTTGGACTGGTTTGGCATCCGAAAGGGTGTCAGACAGGGCTGTGTGGCTTCCCCTTGGCTGTTCAACCTATTTATGGACAGGTGTTTGCAAACTTTGAAAGATGAAGAATGTGGGTTAAGAATGGGCGAGTTAACCTTACGCCTTTTGTATGACGATGATTAAGTCATATTTGCGTCATCGGCGGCTGAGTTGCAAATGATGGTTACATTAATGAACTGTGCATTAAAAGAAAGGGGAATGAAAGTGAACGCAAGTAAGACGAAAGTGATGGTTTTTGAAAGAGAGGAAAGCAAAACGGTATGTAAAATAAGAATAGAAGGAGAGTTAATTGAGCAAGTGGATGAGTTTGCGTATTTGGGATGTGTATTTAGCAGGGATGGTAGATATGATAAGGATATAGAACGACGAGTAAATGCAGGGAATAGAGTGAATGGGGCACTACACTCTATTGTGAAGAACCAGAATGTATCAAAAAAGGCACGTATGGTAATTCATAATGCTGTGTTAGTCCCTACTTTAATGTATGGTAGTGAAAGCTGGGTGTGGCAGAAGAAGCACGAAAGTAGAATAAATGCTGTAGAAATGCGGTCTTTAAGGAGTATGCTAGGGTTGAATCTGAATGACAGGATGAGAAATTGCATGATAAGAGATAAATGTGGTATGCAAGATGATGTTGTGACCAGGATTAAGAAAGGAATGCTTGGGTGGTTTGGTCATGTAGAAAGAATGAATGAAGAAAGAGTGACAAAACAAATTTATATGGCAGATGTGAACGGCAGAGTTCGGAAGGGACGCCCTAGAAAAAAGTTTATCGACCAAATTGGATATTTTGAAAATGGGCCATACCCTTAACCGACGAGCATATATGCGTAGATATATGGATGTAAAGGAGGCGAAAGAGGTATGTCAGGATCGTGTCAAATGGAAGTCCGTGGTCGCTGCCTACCCCTCTGGGTGGCAGGCGTGAGTGTTTATGCTTTATGCTATGCTAAGTTTTTTTAATAAAGTGGGGTGGGATGCCGACCGGTCCAGCACCTTTATTAGTGTCAATTGGCTTTAATACTGTAATTTCAACATTGCTTAGAATTAATTGTGGATAGCAATCTCCAAGATCCGGCTGTGTTGAATTGTCAGGGGGAGAATAAATCGAAGAAAAACGTTTTGCAAAAAGATTACAAATTTCCTCACTACCACGCGCAACGTTATCGTCCAGAAGACCTCCACGTAAGGATTTGACATATGACCAGAATATTTTTGGGTTTTTAATAAGAGCATATTCAGTGTTTTTAAATATGTATTGTAGCAAGATGACATTAATGACTCTACACGTTTATTAGATAAGATAACTTCAATCTTATCTCTAGGATTCCGGTAAATCTTGTATCTTGAACGAATTCTATTTCTTTCGGCTATTAATTTTATAAGGTTTCTTGTGAACCAATGTGGATAATTCGAACTACGACGTTTAGTTCTGGGTACAGTTGATTGAATAACATCATATATAAGTTGATAAAAATTTGAAACAGCGATGTCAACGTCAACCAGATCCAACAGTTCTTTGACCCAATCGATATGACTCAATTTACTTTTTACAATTGCATAGTCAGCTTTTTTGTAATTATACTTTGCAAATTGCTTGTTACGTAAAGAGTGATACTTGTATAAACTGAACCCAATCGACAGAGCCTGGATGGTGTGAATCTAATTTGCAGAGCAGATTAAAACAATTATCGACTATTATACTGTCTAAGTTACTTAGGACAAGATCTAAGATACGATTGTTATGGTTTGCAACATGATTAAACTGAGACAAATTATTTAACGACATAAAGTCAATCAATAAGTACCCTAAGCTACACTGCCATAATTAAGGTACAACATGGCATACTACCACGTTAGAAAATAATTAATGTATGATTCTTTTACATGTACGAGTTTCCCAATAATATTTCTAATTAGAATATATAATTGGATTATATATATATATCAGTCTCAATATTCCCATATGTAATAAACTAGTTATTGCGTACTCAAATGTATTGAATGTATGACTCGCGCCAAAATTAATTTCACTGTCAATCAAAGTAATGAGTTCGCTCGCTTGTTACACCCTTCGAGAATTACCTTTACTATTAAATTACGTTACTCCATTCCTAAAACAATTACACGCTCTTAAAATTTCAACGGTATAGTAAACATAATTGCGTATGGAACCTTCCTGAGTTCAATTTCAAATAAAGCCAAATTTTGTACGAAAATTTGTAAACTATAATATTCACTATCCTATATTATAAGTATAACATAAGAGGCGACGGAGAAAAATAAATCTATAAAATGATAACTCAAAATTATAAAAAATATAAAAACAACTATGGCAAATATTCCCATAGGAAGGAATTTTTATTAATTATAAATAACACATTGGACGGCTCCGAATTATGCTAGGGTTGAACGTGAGTGACATGGTGAGAAAATGTATGATAAAAGAAAAAATGTGGTATGCAAGATGATGTTGTGACCAGGATTAAAAAAGGAATGCTTCGGTGGTTTGGTCATGTGGAACAAATGAATGAGGAAAGAGTGACAAAGGAAATTTATATGGCAAATGTGAACGGCAGAGTCGGGAAGTGACGCCCTAGACGAAATTTTATCAACCAAATTGGCGATATTTTGAAAATGGGCCACATTAGAAGTACTCTTAACCGACGAGTGTGTATGCGTAGATATATGGGTGTAAAGGAGGCAAGGGAGGTATGTCAGAATCGTGCCAAATGGAATCCTGTAGTCTATGCCTACCCTTCTGGGTGATAAGCGTGAATGTTTATGAATTTTTTTATGTTTTATGTTTTGGACGGCTCCCTGGCCCTGTAACCTAGCAATGAGTTACTACGGTAACATTTGTATGGCCTACAAGTAATTGTTTTGCTCTGGATAGTCCTTGAGCTAATCTATTTTTATATAAAATGACTCTCCTTTATAACGAAAGGAGAAAATTCTATTTTGTCAAAAATACACCACAGGTGCCAAAAACAAAGAATAAATGCGCCAAGTTATTCATCAAATACATTTTTCCAATCTGTTCATACGAACTGCCCGCGTTGCATTGTTTTAAAATTCTGCAACAGAAGAGGAATTTAATTGAAGTGGATAACAGGAATGCTAACAACACTGCAAAAGCTAAACGAGTGTTCTTTTAAAAGGGGTTTACGCGCGAAGCTTTTCTATTACTGTTCCGAACTTCAGTCATTGATTGAGATGAACCAATGACGGAGTTCGTTCGTGAAACTGATAATTAATTATAATGCGAGTTTCTGAAGAACAAAGTAACTTACTGGGAATTTATGACACATTTTATCGTCTAATATTGCAAACTCGACTGTCTCGTTGGTCTTGTGATCGTAAACGCGGTTGCTGATTATGATCTCCCGGGTTCAAATCTCGCGTCGGACCAAAATCACTGATTAGTTTTTTCTGTCAAGAAATTCTCAAGGACGCTATAAGATATGGAAAAATTAACTCAATTCCTCCCTATCCCTTCTACCATCGGACAACCTACGCTAGACCGATCTATATCCCTTTATTATCAATTTACCACGCATTTGAACGACGACGTTTGCTTCGACGTTCGTCATGCATATAAAAATGAGTGAAATAATTTGCTAGCATCTGTTTTTTCACTTTATATATGGTTAGAAGTTGCCCAGCGTAAAATAATGCCGCAGTCTTGCATGGACATCTAGTAAGTTTCTTTGCGGCTTCTTAAGCCCTGAAGTCACTGAACCGTCGATAGTCGAAGTTCAGAGAAATCTAACAAATCTACAACTGTCAGTCAATATAGTCTAGTTATATCCTGGAAAATAGGAGACTGGGTGAGCGGACTTTATTTAGCAATAAGGAGACACTTTTGTGTTTTGAAGGTGTTGTGAAGGTGGAATCTCACAAAATTGGCATCGCCCCGTTCGGAGATTGTATGCATTAAAAAATTCGCGCACTCAACCATAGCTTGATAGGTTGAGTGATGATTAATGAGTTTTTAATTAGATCCTTAGAATATCATCCACTACGCACACTAACTCAACTGCCAAATATGTTAAGTATGGCCAAAAATTATTAGCAAAGGCTTTTAAAAAGTGTTATTTCTATGTGGCCGTGGAGAGAAATGGAGAGATTTTCCGCCGGGCAAGGTATTCTGCCAGGTGAGCGGCCAACGCTCCGTGTGATAATTCGGAGCTACTCTATATATACTACTTTGCTTCGGAATTTTGATAGCGCGATTTAGACTTCGATGTGTTTCGCTCGTGGCGCGACGACAGCGCCACCACAACTTCATATCATTTTTATCAGCTTGTGTAAGTCCACTGCTAGATTCGGGCCGCTGCCGTTCTACAATGGCCCAACGGACGGTTTCCTTAATCGTCACGTTGGCCAGCGAATTGTCAATAGCAGAAACAGACATGAACACCTTTGCCTCTGACTTGAATTTGACTCTTTTTGTGCTATTATTTTACATTTTTTTTTACGAAATGGTATACAGCCATTTACCGAAGGCCTTTTCGCCTTTTTTAATAAGGGTGAGAAACTAGCATACTGTTCACCTTATAGTATATGAAGGCTGTGGCCATCAATATTTATCGTCGATTAAATGCGTTATCACTCTTGAGGACTAAGATGCAATGCCTGGTTTCCAGTGAAAGGGTTTCCGGTTCTCTACAGTCAATACACGATATATACGTGGTAGAGCCATGCTGCAGTTATATAGTAGAATAGTTGTAGCACGAATGGGTCGGCTCGACCGGGGAAGGACCACGCTCTCATCATCTCACGCAGAATACCAGCGTAAAATAGTAGTTTATAGCTGCTGTGTATCGTATGATGAGTGTAGAGTACCGGAAACACTTTTTACTGGAAACGAGGCATTCCATCTTAGTCCTCACGGGTGATCACGCATCTACATTTTGTTTTGTAATTAAGGATAGATGTAGATGTCTATGGGCCGCGGCAACCACTTACCATCAGGTGGACTGTGTGCTAGTTTATCACCCTATCCTATAAAAAAAACACAGCAGCATTAAGCTGCTACTTAATGCCGGTTATCTGTGAAAGCATGTCCCTACCACGGTTCAGCCGACTCATTCGTGCTACAATCATAATACAGCTGCAGCGTGGTTCCACCATGTACCTTCCTATCTATCTCTACCTCTACCTTTTTCATAGGCACCCCTTACGACACCACTCTTTCATTCATTACAGCCTATAAAAGTCCACTGTTGAACATAGGCCTGCCTTATAGATTGCCTCATGGGGGGATTTTGCCATAGTTGCCACGCTTGGCAAGCGGGTTAGTCAACAGCAGTTTTTCATTATTTTGAGTAGTTATCAGGAAGATGCTGCTGCCCATCTCCTGTTCCATTTTCACTCTATCGTCTCTTACGACGCAGATGCGTTGTGACCCCCGAAGATTAAGAAGGAATGCCTCATTTCCAGTAAAAAAGTGTCTCCGTATCTCTACACTCATTATACGAACACAGCAGGTTTTCGTATAGTGAGTGTAGAGCAACTGCTATTTTACGCTGGTATTCTGTGAGCGCGTGGTCCTTCCCGGTCGAGCCGACCCATTTGGGCTATAACCATAATATAATTGCTGCAGCGTGGCTCTACCACGTATAGAACGACCGCGGTAACGACACCTACGGGATGAAATTGCGTAGTGCAAATATCGTAACCACATGACTTAGATGACTACCAGCAATGTACAATTAACGTGAAAACCCTCATAAAATCTTAATCGACTCGTCGTTTACGACTGTACTAAACTCAGTACAACTAAAGTGAACGAGTACAATTTCATATTTCCTTCATTTCGCTTAGATGAAAGAATCGTGTGCCGTGTGCACTTTAAAACTCAATGTCAAGCATTCTCTAAATGACTGTACTTCTTGTGAAGCGTCTAAATGTGAGTGGCGAGTAGATTGCGCTACTGTGTAAGGTCAATGCACAACAATGCAACGTTTTCTGGCAGAATACATTTCTTCGCGATTCTTAAAAATCTTGTTAGAGATTGAGAGAGAAGTCGAAAAAAAATTATTTGGATTTATATCTTCTATTATAAAATACAACTCAGTAACAAAATATCGCGTAAAATTGGAAATTTATCTTGTAATACACTTTTGCGGTCAACACGCTTTTATTATAATTTCTCGTGTATCTATCTATGTAACGAAATATTTTAATGTTATTTTCAACAACTTTTAAACGGCCGATTGACTTGAAAATTCTCACTTGTATCAAGGACCATGACAATACACTAATTTTATATGTTTATCCTAGTATCCTGATCATGATCATCAGGATAATTCTCTCTAGAATTATCACAGCTCATGACGCGTATTTTTTTAAGTTTTATTAAATTTTAATATAATTTTCCTTACTTACTTGAAATGTAAACCTCTAGAGGTCAACTTGACATCACCCTCTTGCCTATTTCTATCAATTACGCATAAATCTGGGTTTCTTATTTATCATCATTATCATCATTACAATCCGTCACAAGTCCACTGCTGAATAAAGGCTTCCCCAAGAAACACCATAAAGCACGGTATTTAGCCACTTTACTTTCTGCATCTCTTACCAGATCGTCGCTACACTTCTCTCACCATATCTGACTTTTAGGTGGTAGAGCCACGAGCTTTATTATGGTTGTAGCAGGAATAGGTCGACTTGACCGGGGAAGGATAACGCTCTCACAGAATACCAGCGTAAAATAGCAGCTGTGTTTCGTGTGGTCCTCAAGGGCGACAACGCATCTGCATTTCGATTTTTAATCGAAGATAAACGTAGATTTCTATGGGCCACAGCATCCACTTACCATCAGGTGGACTGTGTACTCGTTTGTCATCCCACTCTATAAAGAAAACCAGTACAAAGCTACCTCTTGAGAAGCTTTTTTTCCCATTTTTTTTAAAAGTAAAAGTAAAGTTACAGCCTATATACGTCCCACTGCTGGGCTCAGGCCTCCCGTCATTTCTGAGAGGGTTTAGGGCAAGGAAGTGTTCGCCGCACTGCCCAAATGCGTGTTAACGAACTTCACATGTCTTCGAAATATTTTTTTTCTTATTCCTCAGACATGGAGGTTTCCTCGCGATGTTTTCCTTCACCGCCGAGCACGTGGTAAATCAGCACTTAAAATTGCAATAACTAATTTCATTGGTGCCGGCGGGGATCGAACCCGGGTTACTCGCGTTCTGTTATATTTACAGCGAGCGTTAACCACTGAGCTACCACGGCTCCCATTTTTTTTTAATTTGATATAATAAACTCTGTTTTTACACTGCAGTTAGTGTGCTATAGATCTGTAGCCTTATCTAGTACCGCTCGTCTAAGTGTAAAACCTCAGTGGAGAGCATTTGGCGGAGCGTGTAACGTGACATTGTTATATCGCAGTGTCCTAAGTAGTGACCGCAGAAGTTTTTTTTTTTTTTATTGAAGAAGGAGGCATACGAGTATTCATCTCAAACTAGATGGTAAGTACCACCGGTACCCTTGAACAATTATAATACCAGAAGAGTTGTAATAGTATCACCAGGCCGGTGATGAAGGAGTAGGTTCTTCTCTTTAACGTCCGAAATCATTTTCTGTCTAGAAAAATGTCTGGGTATGTACCACCCATGGCTATTTGCATGCACTGCTACTCGTATATGGCGATAGAAATAGGCAAGAGGTATATCATATATAAGGTATGTGAGGGTCATATGGTCATCTTAAGCCTTGCCGCCCTATAAAACCAGAGACACAGAGACAAAAACACAAAGTCGTATACTACAACTAATATTTTAAGAAAAAAACAACAAAAAGGCAATATATATATATATATATATATATATATATATATACATATATAACAGGAACACTTCGAAAAATCAACTTAAAAAAAACTAACTACACTACACGATAGTAAATACGACAAAAATATTTACTGTAGTGTTAACTGTTAAAATGGCATCGATAAGGCAGCGCCCCTTTCATATTTATTATTGGTTTGACCGATGATTAGACAAATTGAGCTATCGTATCACAAAGCCATCTATGCAAACAAGGCTGTAGTTTTTGATTTATAAGAAAGTGACCATATTAACCGGACGAACATAATATTATTCTCACGTACTATAGTCTACAGAATGTATATCATTTTTTTTAATTCGATCTCTTTTGTTTTTGTGAACATACATTAGTCTTCGTAAATGTATAAATATACTAAGAGGCCAAAGTTAAAATATAGTGACTTCTTTAAATTTTTTCTCTGAGAGACTCTAAGAGTCCGTCTGGGTAGCTCATCATCTTCTTAACTATTTTTGTGCCGCCTAATAACTGTGCTGCTGTATTCCAGCTTAAAGGATATAGAGAGCCAGTACAACTACAGGCTGTGAGGCATTCCATCTTAGTCCTGAAAGGTGACAACACATCTGTAGCCTTCTTTGTTTGAAGGTTCTTATTTTTTATAGAATAAGGGTGACAAACGAGCACACAGTCCACCTGATGGTAAGTAAATACTGTAGCCCATAGACATCTACATTTATCCGCGATTACGAATCAAAACGCAGATTCGTTGTCAGGCGGACTGTAAGTTAATTAACCACTTCATTTTAGATAGATAGTTGCGTCTGGTCGAACGACAATCTGACACGATCGGAGAAAGATCAAAGACAGGAGCAACAAGTTTACGTGGTATGGCACGGGGGAGAAACACTGCTAACTTCCTGTCTCCGGGCTGCTACTGAGATTTTCTTAACAAAAAAAACCCAATTATTTATTTTCAGCTCGACCCGTGATCGTCATTGGCGCTTATAACTACTAGGCCAAAGAAGCAGCCGACGACGAGGCAACGAGTACATAATACACCGAAACTAAGCTTTAAACGTCAAAAAGCTTCAATTTTTCCAGCGCTTTTCCACCATCGTTACACAATCTCACTTCTGATCGGGAACAGGAAGGTGAATGTGAATTTTTGTATTTGTACTCGCGCCGGAACTACTTAGCAATACACAATTTGAAGGTTACTTCCGTGAAGACGTAGATCAGATGATTGTTATCACAATTATCGAAACTTTGTACAACCCATCCTCAAACCACACATGTCTCACTTTAGCTTTCCGCTAAATAAAAGCGCAAGTGTTAATGTTTGATGGGTCGTTGACAGTATTATTTTTTCACTTATTATAAGCGAGTGCTTGACTACAATCGGATCTGATGGTCAAAGATGATTTAGCCGTAGATGGTGAATCGCACTGTCTTAGCATAACAAAACCCTATGGCGGCGCTGTCGTCGCGCCACAAGCGAAACACATCGAAGCCTAAATCGCGCTATCAAAGTTCCGAAGTAAATTAGTATATATAAAATAGCTCCGAACTACCGCTCGGAGCATTGGCCGCTCCCCGGGTAGAACACCGCATCGATCTCCCCCTTTTCCTTGTACGACCACAAGCCTATTAACTCTTGCCTTAAACATGCCCAGATTGTAATCGGAAGAAAAGACAGACGCCAGAAACTTATTCACTCCTTTGTATTAAGCACACGCTGTTACATACCAGCGTAAAATAGCAGTTTTATGCTGCTGTGTTTCGTATGGTGAGTGTTGAGAACCGGAGACCCGTTTTAATGGAATCAAGGCATTCCATCTTAGTCCTCAGGGATGACAACGCATCTACTTTTTGATTCTTAATGTTAAGATAGATGACTATGGGCCACAGCATCCACTTACCATCAGTTGGACTATGTACTCGTTTTTCATCCTTATCTTATAAAAAAAAAGGACAAAGCAAGCCGTTTGGTTGAAATGTTTTTAATTTCGACAACAAAGAAGTGAAAAGTCCACTGACCACCTGGTTGTTTATAATATAGGTATTCGACGTAATGACTGTCTAAAATATAAACATATAAATTGAACGTCTGTCTGTAATATCAAAATAACTGCCCTTTTTTTTAAACTGAACAGGTTGTTGGGATGTCGTTAAGACATGAGTAACCATTTTTAAATTTTTTGCTTGTCTGCCTATTCTGGGCGAAACTTCGCAATGGCTGAAATGAAACTTGGCGAGCAGATAGAAGGCAATGCCAAGAGTAATTTACACTATAATTTATCCAAAAAAAAAAACTTGGAATTATTTTCTTTTTAGAGAAATCGAAAAATTGATGTAATAAATAGTCTTTGATAATCTAAATAAAGTCACATGAGTAGATGCTGGCCAGGTAAAGACGGGGCGGGTTTCCAGATAAAATAGTATGAAGATGTGGTAGCTCAGGGGCTCTTACGTTGCCATCCACATCACCTGGATGCTCGACAGTCCACTATTGTGCGATTTACTGGAAATTTTCTTCCTCGCACAACTACTGTTTAAAATCGTTTACCACCGGCGATTTTTCCAGGCTAATACAACTTCAGACCTTCAAGTAACGAGCTTACTCCGTTTTAAAAGGCCAGCAATGCACTTGCAATTCCCCTGGTGTTGCAATTGTTCATGGGCGGCGGTAGTCACTTATCATCAGGTTAGCCTTGAAACTGAGGAAATACGACAAAGGGGTTCCTTTTAGCGGTTAACGCGCAAACTTGTGTCTTCTGAGGGTTAAACTGGACTAGATGTATATATTGTAGGCGATTCTATTACTGGTTTATTTGCTTAACTTTACTTCTATATAATTTTTTTTACGCTGACAAGAGTTTTTAAATGGAAGTGACGAAGAAACTGAATAATGGCTGCAGTGCGAATGAGTTAGCGCTCGAAAAAGCAAGAACACAACATAATGATGTTCTGTTTCGTATGATGAGTTAGAGAACCAAGACACTTTTTACTGAAAATTGTCAAAACGTCCCAGTGGTGCTACAACCATATTGTAGCTACAGCGTAGCTCTACCACGTATAAGAGGTGTCTTTAGGCCATAGCACCCACTTACCATCGGGAAGACTGTATGCCCAGTTGTTATTCCTACTTTCATAAAAAGCGCTCATCTTTTGTTCTCTTCCATAATTTCATTTAAAGTAGAAGACACGTCGTCCGTTAAAAAATTGAAAAAAAAAAAGGTTAAGTTTCTCAGTATTTTTATCTAAATTGAATACACAAAAAGGGCATTAGTCCATAATTATTTAATTATGAATTGGAGTAATATGCGGATTTAGTAAGATATATAATGTTATAACATATGTAGCATAAAAACTGCGCTCATTTTGTCACACACAGCATCCTTCAGTACCTAAATCTTATCACAACCGATAACCGATAAGATAAAATTGAAGCTAAATCGTTTCTCTCTATGAAGTTCATTGCCGCACATAAATACGCCATTGTTATAAAATTCACAAATTACTAGGATTACTCATTACTTACTTAGACATGAAAACAAACCATTAAAACACATTTGTTTTTTAATATAATCCTTACATTTTTAATTTGCTCTTACTTTTATACTTTTTAGTTTTAATTGTTAATTTGGCACTGTTAAATCGCAGTGATCATATACTCTTTGATCACTGTAAGAAAATTTACACGTGTATGGAAATTTAAAAATTAAAATAATTAAATTAAAAAGTTCTTCTTTGTACTTTTTGTAAATTTTAGGGAAAGGCATCTATCGTTTAAATCCTAAATAATTTTACATAAAAAAAATGAAATCGAACTAACCTGCTTAACAATTAATCTCGCCACCCTCGGACTTGCGAATGTCACGAACCCATAGCATTTGGAAACACCAGCTCTGTCATAAATCACCCTCGCCGCGGTTACAGTCGCGAAACCGGAGAAAAACTTCCAAAGGTCCTCGTCAGTTGTAGTCAATGAGAAACCGCCGACGAAAATTCTATTGTGAATAACCGTCCCAAATTTTGGAGCGTCCGAAGGTGGAAGCGTGTCGTCGGCATCCTCTTCGGGCGAGTTCAGTAAAGCCTTCAACTTTTCATGAGGATCCGTACTCTTTCTATTGTTCGCCGTGCTTTCTTCAACCATGTGAGCACAACTGGCTGATTCGCTACGTATATACCTTTTCACGCTGCCTTCCATTCTACAGTCTTCCCTTAAAACATGTTCCCTTGTTTACTAAACTAAAAATGCTAGCGACAACTAAGCGGACACTAATGTTCGAGGAAAAAACAACCCGAACTGGCTTTACGCGACGTTGTATCGATTTTGACTGTACTATGCTTACATAGATATGTTAACGTGCGTTGCGCCGTAAGCCGTGTACGGGATCTGACAGATTCCAAACTCGATGTTAAGAAAACAATGTGATAGATAAGGATTGTGTAGATTGAGATTTGAGAGATACGTACTAAAAATAGTGTTTGAGCTATTGTCGCACGCTATTTTTACTGGTCGAGGTAACTAGGTCATTGGTTGATACGTAGTGCATGTATATCAAGTGGTTCTTATCTGAGCGTTAATTAGTTACATCCGGTCGAATATAGATGGCGTTACTTGTGACATTAAATTTACCTTAAAGAGAGAAAGTTATTAGTACTACTAATAAATTGAAACTAATAGTAGATTTAAGCTAAAAAGTTAAATAACAAAATAAAAAATTTGTTTTTGCGTTTATCTTTGCCAAGTAGGACTGTAATGTATACGTAGGACTTACAACAAAAAAGAATGTGATAAGTGTTACTTGCGTAGATATTCGTAAAAAACTACTATTTCGATATTTGGTTTGTAATTGTAAAGGCGGTGGCCTAACCACCTATCACTTCTTTCACTATTTTCATCTCTACTCATTTTTTTTGGCTATATGATCCGAGTGTTTTGCTGCTATTTGGACTCTACCGACCTCCTCGGAGATTACAGGCGTGACGTATATGTTTATTGTACAAATCACGCTGGATCGGCTGGACAAATTAAAAGGAAACTTGGCATAAAACGCGATTAGGTCGTGGTATACTACCTAGGATACTTTTATATCACTATGAAATTCCGGCGAGAACTACCATAGATATGTATGTGCGAAAAAGGCGAATAAAAACTGGTAAAAAGTAAAATAAACTGACGATACAGCCTATAAACCAGATTCCTGGGAGGGATATCTGATTTACCACGTGCTCGGTGGTAAATAAAAAAAATCATGAGGAAACCTGCATTTTGAGAGATTAAAAACCTGACCACGTGCGTTGCCCGTCACAATATATATGATCGTAACGAACCTTTGCATAAACCGCCACTGCCCTAAATTATCTTGAAGGTCACCCACGTAAACGAAGAGTATGACAAATGAAATTATATGAGGCTATATGATTGTATGAATACTTTGAATGAGGCCTAAAATAAAAAAAATAAGCGAAAGTAAAAAGTAATAATAAAAGAGAAAGCAAAGAAGATCTCATCTGCCTATCCCGCTAATGAAAAAGAAAACCTATAGTGGTAATGCATATAAGTCATTTTCTTCACAATATGTGTATTTTTTATAGTTTATAATACACTTAGTTTTAAGAATAGAAGAATAGACGAGAAAAAATCGTACTCCATTTAGGTACGTGTATGGGAGATACGTAAAATTAAAATGTTTTATAAGATTTTAATTCACTGGTTTGTAGGCTCTAATCCTATCCCTTAAAACGACTTATTCTTATATATATATATATATATATATATATATATATATATATATATATATATATATATATATATATATATATATATATGTATATGTATATATATATATATATATATATATATATATAATATGTAACGTAATTAACGCACACCACAGACACCCCAATTAGTATATTATGTTATAATCATAATACATACACTGAATTTTTATTTAAACATTTTTATGCACTGATTATTTATCAAATTAGTTATATTAATTCCGGAAGAATGTTGTGGTCACAGTACAAATCCACGAACTCAAAGACTTTAACGTGCTTAAAATAAAGTTAATTTTTCTTTATTTTTATTGAATGACAGAATTAATAATAATACAAATAAAACTACACTCTTAAAAGTCTTATTGTCTTAAGTTACGGTCCATTTCAGTTTATTTTGATTGTACAGATTTATTGTGACTGTAATTTATGTAGTTTTAATTATTTTTGGGATAAAAAATTACCTATATTTTAAAAATGATAGGAATCGATTCAGTAAACGATTCTGAACAAACTACTTTCTCAAAGTGCGTTAATTATGTTACGTGTTGTATGTGTATATATATATTCTATCTTCTTCGTCTTCTATCACTCTCGTCATTACGCGAACACTACACATTGAAATAATACTAGTTTTTACGGAATTTATCGCGTATATTTAACTTTTCCTGCCCGTGACCATGAGTGCTGTAAAGCGTTCGAAACGTCGGGTAAATTCCGTAAAAACTAGTATTATTTCAAAGCGGGAAATGGAATTTAAATAAAGCAGTATCCTACAACCAATAAGTCGAAACTATTTATATGTATTCCATGGTATATTGTATGAGAGCCAGCGGCTTATGTCAGTAAGCAAATTCGAAATAACACGACCGTTATTATTGTAATGTTTAAGTTTTTAAAGAAGTAAATCGCAATTATATGTAAATTAGACATGGTAGATCTCTTTCTGCAGCAAAAAACCAACAAATTCGGCATTTTCGTAGGACGTCGATTCAACCGCGCTACTAGATATACGACACGATATCGGTGGCGATCTAGGGTGGAGTAGTGGGGATGCCTCCTAGATTGCCTCTAAATCGTGTCGTATGTAGAGCCATCCTAAGTCGTAGCCGATATCGCCTCCTTAATCGGCTGGCAGGAGCAAAAATGCTTCCTAGATCAGCCGATGCTTCCTAGATCGGGGCACCGCCCCCTCCTTACTGCGTGTGTGTAGGCGCATCGGCCCGATTTCTTTTAGCAGTCGCTGCCGGCAACCCTCGCGGAAGGAAGTTAACAAAACAGTGATACTGAATGACCTTTTTTATGTAACAAAATTTTTACATTTTAATCATATAAACAGAGCAGAGGCCTATGGCACTTATATTTTACAAAAAACCAAAAAAAAGTGAATAAAATAAATAAATTAAATGAAATTTTATCGAAATTCAAATCATATCCACCCTAGCCTGTGACCCTGCGAAGTGACATGGTCAAATGCCTACTAAACTAATTTTTTATTGCCGTTCGTAAAGTAGAGTGTATGATGTAAGTAAGGAGAAGATAAAGCCTCTCCTCAACAACTAACTCCTATTCCAACACTATCAACACAAGACCGCACTCATATCTCTTACAACTCCACAAGACCACAATTCGATCTCTTACGTGCCTTCATCCTCTTATAAACAACTAACTTCTACTCCTTCACCATCTCCACATCAACAAACAAGTTATATAAAAGGGAGTATGTCCGAAATTAAAGGTTTCTTTATGTTTAAAAAAAGATATAAGCTATTTTATTTTCTGATAGTTTTACTCCATAAATAAAGATTACATTAAAAAAAGTATGCACATATTATTATACAAAAGTATTTTATTTCCTTGTTTGTTGTGTGTAATACATAATTAGATTTTGACCAAAGCAGAAATGAACAAAGAGAAGAAATAACTAAATAGCATAGGTACATAGGAGAAATTGATGTTTTTATATAAGTGGCGAAATCATTTCTAGAAGGTTATAAAAACTATCTTCATCCATCCGGAGAAAATTAATCATGTCTTTGGAATACAGATCATTTAGTACGTTTATGTGGCTTAATTTTTGTCTCTTTTGGAGCCATTTTTTCACCCAGCAACTCCTCTTTTTCTATTTTCGAATAAATTTACCGAGAGGGCTAATGCCAAACCAATACATTGGTGTTTTAAGAGAGTTGAAGCTATTTATATAAGTTATACGTGGTAGAGCCATGCTGCAGTTATATTAGTAGTATAGTTGTAGCACGAATGGGTCGGCTCGACCGGGGAAGGACCACGCTCTCACAGAATACCAGCGTGAAATAGTAGCTTAATGCTGCTGTATTTCGTATGGTGAGTGTAGAGAATCGGAGACCCTTTATACTGGAAACGAGGCATTCCATCTTAGTCCTCACGGGTGACAACGCATCTGCATTTTGATTCGTAATCGAGGATAGATGTAGATGTCTGTGGGCCACAGCAACCACTTACCATCAGGTGGACTGTGTGCTCGTTTGTCACCCTATCCTATAAAAAAAAAAAAAAAGAAATTTTGAAGAACTCTACCGCATATGTGTTCCGCTCCAAGTCCGAACGCGTACTGCTAGGCAGGCCCGTGTGTAGGGTCTGCCCCGATAAAAGCCCCGATTTTTTTCCACCCTAGATCGCCACCGATATCGTCTCGTATGTAGCCCGCTTAAATCGTGTCGTATGTAGGGCCATCGTAAGTCGTGGCCGATATCGCCTCCTTAATTGACTGGCAGGAGCAAAAATGCTTCCTAGATCAGCCGATGCTTCCTAGATCGGGGCACCGCCCCCTCCTTACTGCGTGTGTGTAGGCGCATCGGCCCGATTTCTTTTGGCAGTCGCTGCCGGCAACCCTCGCGGAAGGAAGTTAACAAAACAGTGATACTGAATGACCTTTTTTATATAACAAAATTTTTACATTTTAATCATATAAACGGAGTAGAAGCCTATGGCACTGATATTTTACAAAAAACCAAAAAAAAAGTGAATAAAATAAATAAATTAATTGAAATTTTATCGAAATTCAAATCATATCCACCCTAGCCTGTGACCCTGCGAAGTGACATGGTCAAATGCCTACTAAACTAATTTTTTTATTGCCGTTCGTAAAGTAGAGTGTATGATGTTAGTAAGGAGAAGATAAGGCCTCTCCTCAACAACTAACTCCTATTCCAACGCTATCAACACAAGACCGCACTCATATCTCTTACAACTCCACAAGACCACACTTCGATCTCTTACGTGCCTTCATCCTCTTATCAACAACTAACTTCTACTCCTTCACCATCTCCACATCAACAAACAAGTTATATAAAAGGGAGTATGTCCGAAATTAAAGGTTTCTTTATTTTTAAAAAAAAGATATAAGCTATTTTTATTTTCTGATAGTTTTACTCCATAAATAAAGATTACATTTAAAAAAAAAAGTATACATATTATTATACAAAAGTATTTTATTTCCTTGTTTGTTGTGTGTAATACATAACCAGATTTTGACCAAAGCAGAAATGAACAAAGAGAAGAAATAACTAAATAGCATAGGTAGGAGAAATTGACGTTTTTATATAAGTGGCGAAATCATTTCTAGAAGGTTATAAAAACTGTCTTCATCCATCCGGAGAAAATTAATCACGTCCTTGGATTACAGGCCATTTAGTACGTTTATGTGGCTTAATTTTTATCTCTTTTGGAGCCATTTTTTCACCCAGCAACTTCTCTTTTTCTATTTTCGAATAAATTAACCGAGATGGCTAATGCCAAACCAACACGGTGGTGTTTTAAGAGAGTCGGAGGTATTTTGAAGAACTACCGCATATGCATTCCGCTCCAAGTCCGAACGCGTACTGCTAGGCAGGCCCGTGTGTAAGGTCTACCCCGATAAAAGCCCCGATTTCTTTCCACCCTAGATCGCCACCGATATCGTGTCGTATGTAGCCCGCTATAGTCTAATGAACAGCGCGGCAGTGCGCCCGGAAGAATTAATACTTTGACAGAGGGGAACGCCGCATGGTTAACATAGCGCATAGCGCCATATTATAGCGCGCTATTTCTCAATAGCGCATAGCGCGTGCTATGTAAGTTGTCGTCAGGGCGCTAAGGCGCTATGGCACTTTGGCGCTATTAAGTAGCGGCAACTAGTTCTAGCAGTAGCGCTGTTAGGAGTGGATGTGTGACACAAATTTGATCTAGTAGCCCGCTATTCATAGCGCGCGATATAATTTAGTGTTAGTTTAGCTTAGTTTGTGTATACTGTATATTTATAAGTACTCGAAGGTCACAGTTATCTGTCACAAAATTAGCCTAAATATTGTTTTTAAATATAAATAAAATATAGATATAACAGTATATATTATAGTGTATATAATATAGTGTATGTAAATAGTTGATTTTTGTATATACATTTTTACCGCTTTATTTTATTTAGTCTAAATGCGACTTATCACGAAATATTGTTTTTATATAGCACGCGGTTTATCCAACGAACGACATGTCATGTAACGTGTTACGAGATATAGCGTGCTGCAAAACTTAACGTGCTTGCCGGCCTTACACGCTTTCTTATAAATAGCGCGCTATAACAGCGTATTTAATAGCACGCTAGATAGTTTATAGTCTGTAGCGTACTATTGACTTATAGTCATTTTGAGCAACTTACTGCGTATGGCTACTTCCCTCCAACCCACCGGTGGCCCGTAATACTCTATGGTCGGGAAATTACTAGTCTATTTGTGCTATAGGTAACATTTCAAAGAGTGTATAAGGGGACTGAACCATTCCGCGTTCTATAGTTTTTAAAAATTAAATCTTTGATATTTGTTTTAGTGACATGAATTTAAATTTTTCTCGAAGATTGGTGAAAGGCTGTAATGGTGAAAATAATAATTACATAAAATATTCTTATTATAATTCTATGATCTATAATATATCGTTCCTCTAATTTATGTTATTATATACGTTTTAGTTGTAATATTTGTGCACATAAAACTTTCACGTGCACACTTCATTGAAACAGAAACGGAAACAGAACATTTTTATTCAATGTAGATTATAAATAATACTTATCGAAAGACAGTCTTTCATTTAATTTACTACTGGTTCTTAAAAGCCTCCGTCCTGGGAAGAACCAATAAGAAACCCAGCGGAACTTTTATTTAAAAGAAATTACAACTTACAATAATATGTGCAATATAGCAAATATAATATTAGAAACAGCTTGGTCGGTACCAAGATAGCTATCACCTTATTCCCATGGGTTACTATCAACCATAAATGTCCTTTTTTGTACAAACTTTGTTTAATTCCGTTTAAGAACTTTGCGGTCCAATTTTGTACGTTTATCATGACGAGCATAGTTCACGTTTTCTTTTACAACATAATGATGCCCAATAGTTTAAAAAAAGACAAGTAGATGATTTTTATGATATTAAAAGCTTACTCTCTCCACAAGGTTACACTTCTCGTCTTTCAAATGTTTTTGGGACGGAAACAGCTCATTTGAGCACCGCAAAGCGTTGGTACGCAAAATTTATCGTGGCCGTATTTCTCTTCATGATGAAATTGTGATCACTGAGGAAAATATAGCGACTGTCAGGCGACTTATTCAAGAAAACCGTGGCGTCACCTAAGAAAAGATTCGAGGAAATTCGGGTATTGGTATGAACCGAATTCAAAAACCTGAACATTTAAAAGTTATAAAACTTTGTTACCACTGGATTCCTATATAGACTATTATTTGATGTTAGCTGTGACTAACTATAAATTGATGAGCATAAAATAGTTATTAAAATGCAACTTGTAAAACCAATTAACAATAAGAAACATATAGAGACAATTATGCTAAGAAATTAAACTTTGACACTATTTGTCTGCGAATCCGTTTTCAAAAAAGTCGCAAGTCTAATTTCAACAAATAATAAAGTAATGATACGAATGCACTGGTTTTTATTAAAATAGCTACTCTACTTACACTCTCTCGTACTAATAGTTTCATATTACGTATACAACTCTCACTCCTGTCACCTAGAGGGGTAGGCAGAGACTACAGACTGCCATTTGGCACGATACAGATACACCTCTCTCGCCTCTTTCATATCCATATACCTACACATACACGCTCGTCGTGCTTTTCAATATACCGCCAATTTGATCGACAAACTTTCGCCTAGGGCGTCCCTTACCGACTCTGCCGTTCACTTCTGCAGCATAAATTTGCTTTGTCAGTCTTTACTCATTCATTTTTTCTACGTGAGCAAACTACTGAAGCATTTCTTTCTTCTTTTCAACATCATCTTGCATACTAACGAATAATTGCGTAATAACAATGATCGATCTATTTGTAATGAATACGTCTTTTTAGAATAAGAATGGTTTAATATTGGATAGAGGGCCCTCAGGCGCGGCTTTTTTACGGTATCATCATCATCATCATCATTATTACAGCCCTTCATAAGTACAAAGTTGAACATAGGCCTCCCACCAGGAATGCCATAACGTACGATCTTGAGCCACGTGGATCCATCAATTACTTGCATATGTTACCAGGACATCACCCCCTAGTGGGGGATCGCCCTACACTTCGCCTACCAGTACTAGACTGCCACTCAAGAACCTTTCTTCCCTAATTCTAATTTCTATTTTTACGGTATCAAATAATCTTAATTCGGTACTGACTGCTGTTTTCTGATCTAAAAGTGGTCATCGATCAAATCTTCTAAAAACATCACAATGTGATAGTGATATCAAGTGACATTGTTTTTTTATCATATTTATTTTTTAATTTACATTTAATACAGTGTAGAATAAATTCTTTTCAGCAAAAGGTCTTGTATCCAATGCCACAATATAAAAAAATTTCAAAGTAGTAGTCTCTCATCCGATTGCTGTCATCAATTTTTTAGTTATTGACGAAAAGAAAAATGGTGAAGTAATGTTAATGATACCAATAATTATTAATAATTTATTTTTGTAATAATTAATAATATTTATAATAATTAAAATTATAAAAAACATAATTTATAACTCATTTGTTAATAAATAATAATAATAAATAATAATAATAATAATCTCTTTTCATTTTAATTTATAATTATATATTTATAGAACCCAACCAGGTGAGAAAACTATATAGATACCCCAAATAATAATAATAAATACCCCAAGAATACATAATAATAATTATATTTTATTTTTTTTTTTCTTTGAATGACATTGAAGTAATATGTACTTACGTACTAGAACAGCTATTTCAAACTAAACATGTGCGCTACTCTGTGTTCGCGCGGATGGTTTTTTTTATCATAGAAACATAGGTAGAATGATCAGTAGGTAATAACAGATTGTATTGTTAAATAGGTAAATTATATCGAGAACAATTTTCAAATTTTGTCATTTACTTTTTATATTATATTTGCTTATTTAATATAATATTACATAATATTATATCACAATTACATTTTAATGATATTTTTATTATCTGAATATTTTAAAAGGTATCTATGTCAAATATAAAAAAACATACTAATATACACATTATTAATATAAAATTTAACAAATATATTTATTTAAATAAGAATAAGAGTCGTTCATAAATGCTGGGCACGCGAGAGTTAAAAATGGACGAATTTATTCCACTTGGATTTTTGATTTGGAAACCTAAAAATAATATAAAAGAATAATGAGCAGATTTAAATATAAAAAATTTGCCTAATTATGATAACTCATATATGTTTCTACAAAAAAAAATGTGTATAATAATATATTCGTCCTATACTTAAGTACCCACAGAAATGTCGCATCTGAACAAATTAATTTCATAATCTATATTACATGACACAAGATGGCGTCTTAGGAATAATTTGTTTTATTAATTATTTATAATACTTTTTTATTGATTAAGTATCTTATTAACCGATGAAAAGTTAATACTTTGGTTTTACTGACATTTCTTGAATTATTTGTGCAATATCCAAGTACACACGACGGCATATTTTTATCAAGAGATTTTTTTTGAATCAACACAACACGTGACAACTCTACAAGCGATTAGCGAATGACTGATTAAAGTGCGGTGTATACACCGCAGTTGAGTGGAACAGAGTAGCTGAATGCAGTGTCGCCTCTAGTACGTAGTACATAATAGCTCAATGTTGAATGATATTATAATCATTTCAATCTAGCACACAACAGCCCGCTTATAATGAGACAACTTAGCGATCGCAGCGTCTCACTTATTATGTCCACATTTCTGGGACACTATTTTCTACAGCGATAGTTCTCCTTCTCTCTAACCTCCTTGGTCATCACCATGTGAGGCGCTGCGATAGCTAAGTTGTGTCAATAAAAGTCATTTTCAGTCTATTTTTTCGATCAGATGCTAAACCACTTGCACATCTATGCACAATACAATATTTCACCATTTTTTAATCTTTCTTTTTGTCAAAAATTAAAATATACGGAACACGATTTTTTTCTCATCAATGACGCGAAAAAATTTGTACATTATTCAACTAACTTCACACTTGTAGTCATAAACTGTTAACTTCGCAGATACAACTTACCAAGGGCAGTTCAGGGACAGGCGGGCTATGCTTTAGCACGTAGCGATCGTTCTCCTTCTCTTTAACCTCCACGATAATCGCAGTTTTTTTTTACTTTTGTTGCTAACTTAGAAATACATTACTTTCTTAATTTGTATATTAGTAAAATGTATATATAACGTAGTTAAATAACATTTTTATTTTATTTTTATATTTTGCTACACCTACGTCATATTCTCACCACTCTATGGGTTGACTGGTAGAGAATGCCCCAAGGCATTAGTGCGCCCTTTGTCTTCGTTTATATTAAATAATGCAATAAAATATTAATAAATAAATATCAAATTACTTTATTTTATTATTATTACATTTGTCATGTGTTGTAGAATCTTATTCGCAATATTTTATTTACACAAGGCATGAAATATTCAATGCTAAAATCTATTGTAAAAATGAGCTTCTTCCTACCATTCGATTATCCAACGTTTGATCTCTATCAAAAATGGAAAGTCCTGACTGTACGACAGCTTTACATTTTATATACCGTCCTTAAAAAACATTCCCAGTTAAAATATGAACCAGAGATATTTAGTAATCAGCGCCGCAAGGATAAAGTCTGCAATATTACTTTATACATAACTAGCCCTACACATCGATTTTTGTTACCAAAGTGGTAACCTGTATAATAAATTGAATAAGAAACTATCAATATATTCCCTTACAAAAACTAAATGCAAATTTATTATTGCGGAGTGGTTAAAAAAAATTGGATTATAACCGTACAGAAGACTTACTCTATAAATAAAATATTCACATAAACGCGCATACACACAAGTGCAAACACACACACACACACACACACGCACGCGCGCACCACGCACGCACGCACGCACGCGCATACACACACACACACACGCACGCACGCACGCACGCTCGCACGCACTCACGCACTCGCACACGCACACGCACACACAATATATGAGGTTACGAAACCACTGTTACTTTGTATTTATTTATTTTTTCTTAGTACGATTTTTGTTTTACATATAATTTAAATTGTCACTTATATCGAAATCACCAGGTCTCCACCCCATGAGATTTAGATAGAGATTATGATCCTACGATCTACAATATATGCAGCGCTCAATTACAAATAATGCTCTTATTTATAACTCATGGGGTGGAGACCTGGTGATTTGTAATACAGGCATTTTATTGTCTACCTCAAACACCAGCACTTCACAGTTTCTAGGCTATGAGTATGAACATACCTGAATTTAAATAGATATAAGTTTTTATTTTGTATGGTCGGTATTTGTGAGGAGAAATAAACATAATTATTATGTTTATTTCTCCTCTCAAATACCGACCGATAATATAATTATTATTATTTTTGGGTTATCTATACATATAATTTTCTCATCTGGTTGGGTTCTATAAACATATAATTTTAAGTTAAAATGAAAATATAAATATACATAAATATCAATTACATAACATAACATAACATAAACACTCACGCCTGTCACCCAGAGGGGTAGGCAGAGATTACGGACTTCCATTTGGCACGATCCTGACATACCTCTTTCGCCTCCTTTACATCCATATATCTACGCATACATGCTCGTCGGTTAAGGGTACTTCTAACGTGGCCCATTTTCAAAATATCGCCAATTTGGTCGACAAACTTTTTTCTAGGGCGTCCCTTCCCGACTCGGCCGTTCACATCTGCCATATAAATTTGCTTTGTCACTCTTTCATCATTCATTCTTTCTACGTGACCAAACCACCGAAGCATTCCTTTCTTAATCCTGGTCACAACATCATCTTGCATACCACATTTATCTCTTATCACGCAATTTCTCACCCTGTCATTCAGATTAAACCCTAGCATATTTCTTAAAGAACGCATTTCTACAGCATTTATTCTACTTTCGTGCTTCTTCTGCCACACCCAGCTTTCACTACCATACATTAACGTAGGGACTAACACAGTATTATGAATTACCATACGTGCCTGTTTTGACACATTCTGGTTCTTCATAATAGAGTGTAGTGCCCCATTCACTCTATTCCCTGCATTTACTCGTCGTTCTATATCCCTATCATATCTACCATCCCTGCTAAATACACATCCCAAAGACACAAACTCATCCACTTGCTCGATTAACTCTCCTTCTATTCTTATTTCACATACCGTTTTGCTTTCTTCTCTTTCAAAAACCATCACTTTCGTCTTACTTGCGTTCACTTTCATTCCCCTTTCTTTCTTTATATATATATATATATATATATATATATATATATATATATATATATATATATATATATATAAATATCAATTAAATAAAATAAATACAAAAAATACATAAATAAATAAGATCCAACCAAATGGAAGCCCTCGGCAGGGGAGACCAAACAGCCGAGGGTTAGGATGAAAGGGAAAGAAACCGGCGGACGATGCGGGCGGTATCGAGGAGCACCGCCTTCTGCATTTGAGCTCGGAGCGGTCCGTCACGGAGTCCTAGTCGCCTCAGATGACCCGAGAGGCTGACTGGGATTAGCCTAGTCGCAGAGACGACTACAGGAATAATTTCTCCAGCCGGCAGACAACCCCACATGTCGGTTACCTCGTGAGCCAGATCCAGATATTTTGTTCGTTTATCTGTTTCAGCTTTCACGAGGTTCTCGTCATACGGAATGGTAATGTCGACCAAAAATATCCTTGACTGTGCCCGGTCCATCAGCACAATATCAAGCTTATTCGCAAAAATAGTCCTGTCCGTGATGATGGCCCGGTCCCAGTAGAGCCTGGCGCGGTCATTTTCGAGCACGGATTCCGGCAAGTACTTGTAATACGGCAATTTTCGGTCCACGAGACCGTATTTCAAAGCGAGCTCCGCGAGCGAGGTGTAGAATTCTGGCTACTAGGTTGTGCCTGTGCAAGTACTCATAGTTAGAAAGCGCCAAACAACCGGAGATGACATGCCTAAGTGACTTACCGGGATGGCGACAAGCTCGACAGACGTCGACAGTGCCATCCTTTAGGATGTATCTCCGATAGTTGTTGGTCTTAATAACCTGATCCTGTATTGCACAGACAAAACCCTCTGTTTCCCCCGAAGAGGTCACTGAAACGTAGCCAGTTGAGGGAGGCGGCTTTATCTACGTGGGGCTCATGTAGAACCCTGTAATACCTCCCGTGGAGCTCCTTCTCCTTCCATACGGTCTCCCGGTCGGAAATGCTCTGTACTGCCGGGTCCTGCGATTGCTCGTTGGCTAAGGATAGAGGGGTAAGTCCTTTATCACTAGAAATGACGTCATTATAGAATGGATCATCCGATCTCGCCAGGAAGTAATGACGGAGGCTGCACACTTCGCGATTATGCATGGTGAACGCGCTCAAGAAGCCATGCCCACCATGCTTTCGCGGTAAGTACAGCCTCATTACCCACGATCTCGGATGATGCATCCAATGGGACGTCATTGTAGTGCGGACTTTTCCATCCAGGGCGTTTAGTTTAGTCTGACTCCATCTGAGTATGCCAAAGGTATACATGAGGACAGGCATGACCCAGCCGTTATATGCGTGTGTCTTATTCACACCGGACAAAAGGCTATTAAGCACTTTGGTCAAGCGTGCATAAAACACGTCGCAAACCTACTGTTTCGTACCAGCCTCATGAGATGTTCTGTGACATACCCAGGTATCGGTATGTTTCAGTCTCGGAAAGGGTTCTTAAGTTGACGGGCATAGATAAGTCTATGCCCTCAGATTTAGCAACCCTTGCCCTTTCAACATGGAGAACCGCACACTTATCCGTCCCCAGCTCCATTCTAATAGAATTGCTAAATTCACAAGTGATGTTTACCAATTCCATAAGATGGGAGCGACTGGAAGCGAATAATTTGAGGCGAATAATAATAATGATTATTATTATTATATTATTGTCATATGAACTAATTATACCGTTACGTCAACCAGTTGCGTATTACGTAACATCACTCTCGGCTAGAGAGTACTATATTCCTTGCATAATATTGAACGAGAATGTTCCCGGCAGGTGTCAATAGCATGTGTCAAATAGTAAACTCTTTAGACATACCAATAGATAACGCTCGGACTATTAATGCAAGTAAAAAGCAACCTTATGTTTACGATTATAAAGCTTTTTGTAATTTGGATTTTTTTATTTCTATGTCGTCACGAGTATTCTAGTACTTTATATATTATATACAAACATCTATACAGGGTAATTTTTTAAAGAGTAGCTAAATTTTAAGCTTCAATTTAAATATACAAATAAACATATACCGTTACAGAAAT
Source organism: Parnassius apollo (assembly GCA_907164705.1). Lineage (NCBI taxonomy): Eukaryota > Metazoa > Arthropoda > Insecta > Lepidoptera > Papilionidae > Parnassius > Parnassius apollo. Next base: position 57,150 of record CAJQZP010001131.1, read on the forward strand.
TTTTGAAACTACGAGTAAATAAGTTAATATTTACTTGAAATTATCCCAAGTTGAATGTAATTTATGGTCAATAATGTTTTAAAGATAACAATAACTGAATTGAATTTAAAACATAAACAGGACTTGTTTGAGATTGTTAAATTATTTTTTCTTCAACATTTCCCTTTATTACTTATTCTGAACCTTTTCTGCAAATTTTGCAAATTATTGCAAAATGACGCTGTGTATCAGTTTTATCGACTTAATTCCCAAATTTATTTCAGGACATATGTTTATTGTTCAACTCAATTTAAACCCTTAGGGAAGCTCTTGGTGTTCATGGTAATACCCAATAGTGTTTATTTTATTACTGGCAAATTTTAAAGATAAACGTCAAAACATTCAGCTAAATGTCAATTCCAATTTGATGTCAACTTGATACCAACTAGGGATGTTCATGTACAAAAATTATCGATATTTCGCAATATATCGATCAATAATATCGATATTTTCGATATACCGCTGCATTTTTATTTCTACGTATAAAAACAAAAGGGGGACAGTTTAATACGTGTAAATAAATAAAAAATTCCAGGGTTAAGAAATGAATCTACTTTATTTTTATACGTACGTATACGTAGTAGAGCCATGCTGTAGTTATATTAGTAGTATAGTTGTAACACGAATGGGTCGGCTCGACCGGAGAAGGATCACGCTCTCACAGAATACCAGCGTAAAATAGTAGCTTAATGCTGCTATGTTTCACATGGTCGGTGAAAAAACCCGGAGATCCTTTTTACTGGAAATGAGGCTCTTTCTGGATCTTAGTCCTCACGGGTGACAACGCATCTGCATTTTGATTCGTAATCGAGAATCAGGTGGACTGTGTGCTCGTTTGTCACCCTAACCTATAAAAAAAGTTGCTTAAGGGTTAAGCTTGTTTTGTTATCATTTTCTTCAGTAAGTAAACAAAATCAACAAAAATATGTACAAGAAATATTTTCTAAAAACAAAGCACAGCGGTAAACTTGCACGCAGCCATTTCTTAACCAACCGGCAACCAAAGATTAAGTTAGTGTACCAATCGATGGGCAACTCATTTTTTGTATATTAATTGGCCTGGTTTCGAAAACCTTAAGGTTAGGGGTAGTATCACCTACCTTTAAAAAAGTACTACATACAGTGGACTTTTTATTGTCATGTGAAAACTGAATTTATTTTTTATAAATTCATATAGATATTAGGCTTTACCTATGAAATTGCCGTTTCTTATGAAATAAGTTTACGTTTTTTACTTCTATTTATCAACGTAATCATCTATGCAGTCGATAAAACTTTGCCAACGATGATGATTAATGATGCCCTTCTTGAAGTAATCAGCTGGACGGGACGCAACAAATTCTTCACAAGCCTTCTGTACTGCCTATCAGGTATTGAATTTTTTCCCGCCAAAAACTTATCCAAATTCTGAAAAAGTAGAATTCTGTAGGCACAAGGTCTGGTGAGTACGGCAGATGATGGAGAGCTTCCAACCCCAGCTCTTGTAACTTGAAGACCGTCTTTTTTTGCAGTATGAGGTTGCGCGTTGTCATGCATGAGCAGCGAGGGCGAGCGATTGACCAAAGCTTGTTGGAGACGTGCGGGTTTCCCCATCATTGTGTTCAGTTCTTTACAGTACACGTCTGTAATGCTCATCCCGTTTAGTAAGAAGTTGTGATGAATCCCACCGGCGCTAGACCACCGAATACGGTGACCATCACTGTTCTAGCGTTAAGTTTTCGTTTAGGACATTATTTAGGTACTTAATTGGGATCTCACCAACTTGCTGAGCACTTGCGATAGTCAAACAGAATTCATTTTTTCGCAGGTAACAATGCTGTTCAAAAGTAGTAGTCTTTTGAACAGCATTGTTACCTGCTGATCATTGAGTTCATGGGGGAACCATTTGTCAAGCTATTTTACCTTGCCAATTTGAGGAAAATGGACCAATGTTGTTTTGATACTAATGTTGAAAGCTACAACCTGTGGCGGTGCTGTCGTCGCACCGCAAGTGAAACACACCGAAGCTTAAATCACGCTATCAACATTCGAATCATAAACAGCATATATAGAACATCTCCGAACTATCACACGGAGTGTGGCCGCTCCCCGGACATAACACCGCCCGGCGGGAGATCTCCGCTTTTCCTAATTCGGCCACAGTGGTGACCACCCGACGTGATCTGAACACGCAACCAACAACCTTCGGAAACTACAACTTCAAGCCTTCATCAATATCCTCAAGAACCCCTACCAGTCACTACTGAGAATCGTCTTCTGCAGTCTTCAGTTCCTGCAAGCCAGTCCAACATGTCTTCATTTCAACTTACCGCAGATTTATAAGACAGACTTCTGGTACTTGCTTCGGCACATCGTTCCCACTGGCATCACTTGCCAGTGCGTAGTACGGCATGCATTACACATCGGCATATCATTCGCACCGGTGTCACTTGCCCTTACGCACACAGCATGCATTCCCCACCGGCATTAAAAGGACACACCGGCAATCGGACTGCACTATCGACCTCCGGTCTGAGCAGGGGGGTGATGTGGCGGCGCTGTCGTCGCGCCGCAAGCGAAACACACCGAAGCTTAAATCACGCTATCAACATTCCGAATCATAAACAGCATATATAGAACATCTCCGAACTATCACACGGAGTGTGGCCACTCCCCGGGCATAACACCGCCCGGCGGGAGATCTCCGCTTTTCCTAATTCGGCCACAGTGGTGACCACCCGACGTGATCTGAACAGGGTTCACTTTTCGGGCTGAACCTTCCAAAATGGAAGCGGGCAAACCAATAACATATGGTGCGTTCGTTTGAAGTATTCGCTCCGTAATCATTTGTGCTACGTGCCCCTGTACCGCGCTGCTGCCACGAAGGCACTCATATTCCATAATTAGTCGAATTTTTAACGTATCTATGATGACGAAAAAGATTCAAATATGGTAAAACATAAGGCTAATCAATGGACAAATGACTAATTTTGAAAAAAAAATCCTTGAGTTTAAAATAAAATTAATTTGAAATTAGAATTCGTAGCCAAACAAAAATTATCTTGATTTGAAATGTTCTGTACTGCAGAACGTCTATTTCAAATTATAAAGAAATTATGTTCAGAGTAAATGTGAAAAAGGTGTACTTGTAATTTATATCGATATCAGTTGGTTCGATAATATCGGATCGGTTCGATAATATCGGATCGATTCGATATATCGAAAGTATATATCGATATCATATGAAGTATCGATATATATCGATACTCCTAAATCATTGCAAACTTCATGATTGTGAAATGTTCAATCAAATGAAGTTTGCGGTTTGTGATTGCACTTGAGTTGAGCGAAGTAAATGGAAGTAAAGGTTTATTTGTTTTTGTTGTAATTGTAATAGCAGTTTCCACGACTTTTACTTTATTTGATACAATTTTAATGTAAGACAAATCCGTCAAACTACTTTTCACACTAATTATATATGTGTTCGTTCTTTTGTGTTATTTTTTTATTCATTTGAATAACGAAGAAATTGTTTGTAATTGGATTACGGGGCAAGAGTTTTCTGCAGGCACCGTAAGTAAAGCGCTTTCATCTGTTTTATTAAGATGTCACACTGTTTTCCTAAGAGTAATTGGGCCCTTGAGGCGATTTTTTGTACGTGAAATCTTTTTGCTGCACTTTGGAACTGATGGGAGACGAGAGTTTCGCGACAATATTTTACGGATTTTCTCGTATTACCGTCAAATATATTTTTTTTAATTATTTATTTTCGTAACTTATGGAAATAGTTTGTTCGAAACTAATATTAATAATTAATTGCTTGCATTAATTCGTAAAATTCTATTTTAGTGTGCGTAAATAAACTGGATCGACTGGTTTTTCCCCTTTGCACGCTGCTACTCATCGCTATTGTTACTTTTAGTAGTATGTTTTATGATATAAATGAATTCGTATTTATAAATTCAAACATTCAGTGATTTCAAAACATTATTGTACATTGCTAGAAAAATTAGTTGTTTAGTTAAGTGCATAAAATCATTGTGATTTCATAGTTCTCTCACTCTCTCATAAAATATGCACAAATATAGTTATGAAGTTTAAGTTAATATTTATATGCATAATCTAATGATTGATGACTCTAAATATTATATGCATATCTTTATGTAGTAAAGCCAGATTGCAGCTGTTTTATGGCTGCAATATAAAGGGGTTGGCTCAACTGGGGTAGGACCACACTCTCATAGAATATTAGCGTAGAACAGCATAATAGGCATGTGTAAAAAACTACAGTTCCTTTTTACTGGTAATATGGCCACTCTATCTAAGTCCTTAGGGGTGACAACGTTTGAGCATTTTGATTCGTAATTGAGGATAACTTTAGATGTCTATGGGCTACAGCATCCACTTACCATCATAAAATCAAAAGGATTTATATTCAGTTGAAGTGCTACACAGGTTGAACTAATCAGTTGAACTAGTAGGAACTAACTTTAACTTCACCGTCAAGCATATAGTAAAGCAGCATTTTAAATGTAAACTAATATTGTTGTTGGTACTGGCAGGGATCAAAGTCAGTTTGTTTATGCATAATAATAATTAAATCAGGTTGAATGTGTGCTTGCTTGGTTGTCTTATTCTATAAAGTAATGTTGTTGAAATTTGTTTAAGCTAATGACTAAATTGATATCATTATCATCATCATTACTGCCCTTCACAAGTCCTCTGTTGAACATAGGCCTCCCCCAAGGAATGCCACAAAGCAGAGTCCTAAGCTACCTACATCCATCAACTTCCTGCATGTCTTACCAGTTTGTCACTCTATATATATATATATAGGCTAAATACCACTGACTAACTCATCAAGAGATCTCTAAAACTATACATCTGATTGACTCGAAATTTATATAGATACTCATTTTGCAATGTAGATGCTCACTAAGAATGGATTTTATGATAGTCCCATCAAAAAAAATTCTTAATATTTTAATTCTACATAATACATAAATACATAAGCACTCACCCCTGTCCCCCAGACGGGTAGGCAGAGACTACAGACTTCCATTTGATGTGATCCTGACACACCTCTCTTGCTTCCTCCACATTCATATACCTATGCATACATGGTCATCAGTTAGGGTTACTCATTCTTTCTTCATTCATTCTTTCCACATGACCAAACCACTAAAGCATTCCTTTCTTAATCCTGGTCACAACATCATCTTACAAACTACATTCAGATTACACTGTTACTCAGATTCAGCCCTAACATACTCCTTAACAACTGCATTTCTACTGCATTTATTCTACTCTACACACCCAACTTTCTCTACCATATGTTAAAGTGGGGACTAACACAGCATTGTGAATTGCCATACGTGCTTTTTTTGATACATTCTGACTTTCCAGAATAGAGTGTAGAGCCCCATTTACTCTATTTCCTGTGTTCACTTGTTGTTGTATATCTATCTCCCATGCTGATTTTACTTTTAGGTTCCATAATTAAATATTAGCATGCACCCAGCGAAATGAGCGGTTTTCAGCTAGTAAATTTATAAGAGTATTATCATTATACCATTGCAACCTATTACAAATTTACTGCAACTAAATATAGACTTCCCTTAACCCTTATAGTCAGAATGCATATGAATTAATTTGAATTTTTTTTCCTGTTCACTCAGAATGCTTATGAATTGCTATGCACATGCCACCATTTAAAAGATTTCAATGTAGTGTTATCGTTTTATTATGTACATATGAAACAGAAACTTTTTTATTCAATGTAGATTATAAGCAATACTTATTGAAAGTCAATTTTTTCATTTACCACTGCTTCGCAAAAAAAAACCTCTGTCCTGGGAAGAACCAGCAAGAAACCCAGCAGAACAATTTTTTTTTCAAATAATAGCTTACAATCATGTATACAATTAACAACACAACACAAATTAGAAATAGCTTGGTAGCGATCACCCTTCCCAGGGGTTACTGTCATCCATAAATTCCTTAATATTATAATAACCCTTTTTATACAAACTTAGTTTAATAAAATTTTTGAACTTTGCGTATGACAAATTTCATCATCATTCACATCGCCCCAAGAATGAATTACTGACTCTGTGGAGTCGAGTTACTGGTACTACTAGCTTCTGTCTGTTCCTAGTATTTACAGAATGAATATCACTTATTTTTGCAAAACTACGTTTATTCTTGTGTACATACATTACATTTTCATAAATATATTGAGAGCCCAGAGTTAATATATTAATTTCCTTAAATTTTTGTCTCAGTGACTCTTTTGGTTTTAAATTATATATTGCTCTAATGGCCCTCTTCTGTAAAATAAATATAATTTCAGTGTCAGTCGCGTGTCCCCATAGCAAAATACCATACGACATAATGCTATGGAAATAACTAAAGTAAACTATTCTTGCTGTTTCAACACTGGTAAGAGTTCTAATCTTTTTTACAGCATATGCTGCAGAACTAAGTCTGCTAGCTAGTTTTGATATATGGGGGAGCCATTGAAGCTTTGCGTCTAGTGTGATTCCAAGAAAAATGGTGGTATCAACAAGACTCAGTTCTTCCCCATTTAAAATTATATTCGTAATAATATGTTTGACATTAGGGGTTACGAATTTTATACATTTAGTTTTAGTTTCATTTAAATGCAAATTATTGACATTAAACCAATTGACTACCTTAGCTATAGCATTATTTACTTCGTCGTAATTTAATAACTGTCGTTTTAATTTGAAAATTAATGAAGTATCATCAGCAAATAATACTATATCATGGTTATCCCCTACTATGTAAGGTAAGTCATTAATATATACAAGAAACAGAAAGGGGCCGAGAATTGAGCCCTGAGGCACGTCCATTTGTACAGTCTACCCGGAAGAACTCATACTATTAATTACAACTTTTTGCATTCTGTCACTTAAATATGAAATAATTAATTTAAGAGCATCACTTCTTACACCGTAGTGTTGAAGTTTCCTGATTAATGTTTCATGGTGAACACAATCGAAGGCCTTGGATAGGTCACAGAATATACCCAAAGCATCCTGAGAATTCTCCCATGCATTAAAGATTATTATTATTATATTTAATAAGCTCAACACCAGCATCAGTTGTTGAGCGACCCCTTGTGAAACCGAATTGATTTTTATGAAGTAAATTATTTACATTAAAAAAAAATTAACATTTGATCAAGAATAATTTTTGGAAAAAATTTTACTAAGTGTTGGCAGTATAGAAATAGGTCTAAAATTAGCGGGGTCCAATGTACTGCCAGATTTAAATAAAGGTATTACTTTACTATGCTTCATTAAATCAGGAAACACACCAGAATTGATACTAGTATTAAAAATAATAAATAGTTGAGGTGCGATTGCATCTATTATAGACGCAATAACTTTAACGGAAATCCCCCACAGATCGGCGGTTTTCTTAATATCAATAGTCTTGAAATATTTTAGAATATCTTTTGATGACACTTTATGAAACACACGCATTTACATTTTGTTTAAGTAATGATTCGGCGACGGCAGGAGAAAAATTCAGTGACTTAGTGGTTAAGATAGGAATATCAGTAAAATATTTCTCGAAAACCATTGCAACGTCCTGATCTGATTCAATTAATTTATTGTTAAAACTTAACTGATAGTTCGAATTGCGAGAGCTAACCGTCCCAATTTCTAGTCTAAATTTAAGAAACTAGGATTATATGACCTTTCATTGTAAAGTTCATATAACCTTTGTCTACTCTTATGGACTCCTACTGTCGCCCACTCATTAAATGCCTTGCGATTGTTCAAGGAGAATGTTTTAAAAGTAAAAGTATTATTAAATTCATTGCAAATAAGGTTAAATAATGTTCCATACAAACAATCTGGATTATTTTGGTACGAAAGTGATGGAAGTTTTTTTACTATGTTACTTCTAAACTTCTCCAAGCGACGTGCATTTACTGGAACAAACACTACTTTTTTATTTACTTACTTTTTGTGAACATAAGGTAACGAAACTAATTGTCCACAGTGATCAGAGCTCAAGTTTTGAATAATACATTTATTGAACGGCTTAACATTTGTAAAAATGTTATCTATACATGTTGCACTAGATTCAGCAATATGCATTGGCTCCAAAAATTAATTAATAAGACCATCAGATTTAAACAATGATCTTAATTTAATATTGGTGGAGGAAGCTTCTAGGAGATTGATATTAAAGTCTCCACATATTACAACAGATTTATTCTGTTTATTAAGCTTAGCAAAAACTTCCTCCAAAATTTTTTCAAAAGTATCATATAAAGAACATGGGGGTCTGTAAATGCTCACAACAATGAGGTGCTCAAACTCAACACATGCTATTTCTACAGTTCGCTCAACAGAGAGGCTTACAATATCTTTACGTTCTTTACATGATAATACGAGTAATTTACTAACTAAAATTAAGGAGCCACCTCTTAAAACCGTTTCTCTATTGAAAGAACTGACCACCTGGTGATTACTGAAGTTAAACATTAAATTATGAGTTTTTAACCAATGTTCAGTAATACATAAAATATGAATATTGTTGCTATTTAAGAACAATTCAATTTCTAGCTCTTTGTCTATCATGCCTTGTATATTCTGATGCACCAAGTGAAAACAATTTTTATTATCATTTTGTGGAGTTATACAATTGCAACTATTAAGGATTTGTAAGCTACATTCTAAATTATTTAAATTATTATAACTGCTAGAGATTACCTCTATTGTCTCATTTTCTAATTTAAATGACTTGGAACGGATTCCAAATTGCATGTCACATCATTATGCTGCTCAATATGAGCAAATGTCTGGGTAGCCAAGTCCTTGACTGAGTTAATATATAAATAATTGATAGCACATGTGCTCTTTGTCTTAAATTATATTTGGATAGGTAATGCCTATCTGTAGTCAAAAATTTCTTAATTAAATTATTAATGTTTATTAAATTAATGCTATTATTATAATTATTACATAATGATTTCTTATATTTACGCGAACACTATACATGATTAAAACTACTTTTACGGATTTTATCGCGTATAAACGCGATAAAATCCGTAAAAGTAGTTTTAATCATATAATTATTACAATTAAATGTCAAATTTAAATTATTGTTACATGACAATATATATAGATAAACAATATATATATATATATAGGTCTTGTGGCGACAAAATAGACAGGTCAAGAAGCCTTCAGTTCTTTCTTTTGCATTGTGATAACCGTGTAGTGTTGGTATAAGAATATCCAGTACCCCATATTGTTCTGTGGGTGTCGTAAGAAGCAACAGAAGGTAACTGAAACAGGAGGTGGACAGCAGCATTTTCCTGATAACAACTCAAAAAATAAAAATCTGCAGTTGCCAACACGGCTGCCAAGTGTGGCAACTATGGCAAAATCCCCCTTTGAGGCAATCTATACTAGAGGCCTTCAGCAGTGGACTTTTATTATAGGCTATAATAGTAGTGGTAACGTATTTTTTTTTTTTACTAACAATATTAGTTAGTATTATACAGGTTCATTTCCACAACTAATTGCATTATTTTCCCTCATTATACAACTAACATGAAAGTGCCAGTTTATTTTTACAGCATGTGGGTCAGTTATATTTGTATGAAGTATGTAAAATTATATAAATAAGTTTTTTGTTATTATTTACAATTACAAAAAAGTATACTTAACTTATTTGCAAAATTCCCTAATATACTTCTTAAAAACTATATACGTAGATGTCAATCTACAATTATTTTACACATGCCCCATGTGTGAATGTTAGACCAGAAATTATTGTGGTATGAGGATAAGTCACATTGAATTTTTTGTCAAATTTCACAAGACATTATCTTGTATTAATTTTTTTATACCATTTAAATTTTTAAACAGTTTCTTATGTTATTACCGCAATTTTTGTAAAACATTGTTGAATATTTTCCCAATTATGGGTACACATAATTAGGCAAATATTTATGTTTATTGCTATTTATATTGAATTTTATAATGTTTTTAAAAATAATAAAATGAATTTAAAAATAGTTTTGCAACATAAGCTGCTCACAGAGTAACATCAAGTGTACATACCACAATATAACTGAGCATTCTCAGCCTGTCCCACAATTTCATCATCAATATCATCATCATCATCATCATTACTTACTTACTTACTTATCTTCACGCACAATCCCTAACGGGGTAGCCAGAGAGAACAGATCGCCAAGTGTCACGATCCTTACATACCTCTTTCGCTTCTTTCAGGTTCATTAACTTCTTCATACATGCACGTCTAGGTATCCGAGTACTCTTGACCCTCCCCTCTTCGAGCAATTTGCTCACATGGTCTTCGAAAGTTAGTCTCGGTCTACCTCGACACCTTTTAATATTTACTTTCGCTCTATATATTTTCTTCACCATTCGGTCTTCACTCATTCGTTCAACGTGCCCAAACCATTGGAGTACGCCCCTATCAATTTTTGTGATAAGGTCATCTTTCAATCCTGCCATATTGCAAATCTCTTCGTTTCGCTTTCGGTCGGCTAAGGTAACGCCACACATTTTACGAAGAGATCGCATCTCCACTGCATTCAACTTGCTTTTATGCTTCTTCTGGCATACCCAGGTTTCGCTGCCATATAACAAAGTCGGTACCGACACTGCATTATGTATTGCAAGGCGTGCACTCTTCACCACGCCTTGCTTTTTACTGATGCATTCAGGGCACCATTGACTTTGTTTCCGGCAGCGACACGCCTATCCACATCTAAATCACATCTTCCATCCCGGCTGAAAGCACTCCCCAAGTATACAATTTCATTTACCTGTTCTAGACATTCCTGGTTTACCCATATTTCACATTTCGTTCTCTCTTCGTCCTTCATCATCATCATTACGGCCACAAATTATGGTTCTGAGACAACTGCATTTATTGACTACCTAGATATGCCAACAGTCGTAACTTCATCTAGTGGGGGTCGTTCATGCTTACAGTATAGGTATAGCTATACATGCTTGCCAGTATAAAGCTGCCACCTGAAAATCATTCTTCCCCATCTGCCTTTAAATTATATTACCGGCCATTGGCACTTTGGCTTACTGATTGACTGGGCTATGTTGTTACGCTTGCTCTGCGGATATCCTACTTACAGATTTTATAATACATAGAAATTCCGAGCACTCACAATAGCTTCAAATAATTTTGAGCTTCTTTATAAAGCCACTTTGCATGGAGCAGCCGTGTAGTGGCGGTTAAGGATATCCACTACCCCATATCTTCCTGTGGTTGTCGTAAAAGGCGACAGAGGGAGACAGGCAGGAGATGGGCAGCAGCATCTTCCTGATAACAGCAACTGTACGACAAAAAAAACTGCGGTTGCCAACCCGCTTGCCAAGCGTGGCAACTATGGCAATATAACCCCCATGAACAATGGTCGGGAATCCTTCGAGATAGTTCGGGGAAAAAGTTCGGAAATCAGACCAGCAGTCAATAAGAAGAAGAAAGAAAAAGTGTAGGGAAGTGATAGGGAAAAGTAATTACTCTCTCACGGAACGGTTTGAAGATAATTGCTGTTTGATTCCCAAGAAATTCATCCCTCAAAATTATACAGTCCACATCGAAGAATTAAGGCGTTGGGACCGGGACGACTTCGGAAGACCCGTAATCCCCGTCTGAACCTACTCGCTGAAAAGGAAGAGGTTATCGCCCTTGTGTGTTACTCCGTTGCGGAGATCACATACGTTGTTCCCGAACCCAACGTAGGCGTTATAGGAGGCCGGATCGAGAGAAGCCTCGATTCCTCCCTTCTGTTTCAGAGCCCGAAAGTTTCCACCCGTCTGGGTTCCTTTTCAATTGGTCCAGTCCCCGGCGGCCCCGCTATTCCTGGCTACGGTGGCGACCATGGTAAGGGCGGGGCAGGAGGTGCTAAGAATCTCCGGTGGAGGTTCGGTTGCCACCTACGACGACTCGACCTGGCAACATTTAACGCACGCACCCTGAGGACTGACGAGAAGACCCTGGAGCTGGAAGAAGAGATAGACAAGTTGCGATGGAATATTATACGATTATTCGAGGTCTGAAGAGAGGGGGGGACACGGTGATTCTCGAATCCGGCAACTTGTTCTATCACCGGGAGGGCGACCATCTGTCCCAAGGAGGTGTCGGATTTATCGTCCACAAGTCTATCGTCAACAACGTTGTAAACATTGGGAGTGTGTCGACGAGGGTCGCGTACCTGATACTGAGAATTACCAAACGGTATTTGCTGAAGGTCATACAGGTTTACGCACCAACCTCGGCACATCCCGATGAGGAGGTGGAGGAAATGTATGAGGATATTTCCAAAGCCATGCATTCCTCCAAAACCCACTACACGGTGTTGATGGGAGACTTCAACGCAAAACTAGGCACAAGAGAAAACGGCGAGCTGAAGTTAGGGAAATTTGGAGTAGGGCAACGGAACTGAAGGGGCCAGCAGCTGGCCGATTTTATGGAGAAAGGGGGACTCTTTATGATGAACTCTTTCTTCCAAAAGCGGCCCCACAGGAAGTGGATCTGGTCGAGCCCCGACGGTTCGACAAAAAATGAGATGACGACCAGACGCCAACTGTTCAGTGATGTCTCAGTGATCGCAAGGGTGAAAACTGGCAGCGATCACCGAATGGTTAGGGGCACACTGAACCTAAACGTTAAGTTGGAGAGGTCTCGTCTAATGAAGTCAACGCTCCGTCCCCCTCGTGCTCTAATCCAGAATCCCGAAAACTTTCAGCTCGAGTTACTTAACGGCTTTCAGTGCCTACAAGATTGCAATGCAGTGGACGATATGAATGACAAGCTCGTGGAAACTGTCCATGCGGTCGGAGCTAAGTTCTGTAAGACCCGCCGCAGAAGAACACAAAAACTCTCCGATCACACTCTTAATCTCATGGCTGTTAGACGGGAGATGAGGCTGCAATCGTCAACAGATTTGACAGCATACAGGCAACTGAACAGACAGATCTCCAAATGCATGCGGCGAGACTTACGCAACTTTAAAACTGCTCGTATTAAAGAAACGGTCGAGCGGAACCAGGGCTCCAAAGTCTTTGCCAGAGATCTGTCTGCCAGTAAGAGCCAACTTTCAAAGCTGAAGACTGAGTGTGGCAGCATCGTTTCCGGGACACCTGAGATTTTGAGTGAGATTGAGAGGTTCTATGGGCAGCTGTACACATCATCGTTGGAGCCACACGCAAGTGTGAGTAACGATCCAAGAGCAAGTCTTATCCGACACTATTCCGATGATATCCCGGACGTCAGTCTAAGCGAGATTAGAATGGCTCTCCAGCACCTTAAAAACGGCAGGGCCCCAGGCGAGGATGGAATTACAGCGGAGCTTCTGAAAGCGGGTGGAACACCGGTACTTGAAGTCCTTCAGAAGCTCTTCAATTCCGTCCTCCATGGTGGCACTACTCCAGAGGCGTGGAGCAGAAGTGCGGTGGTCTTGTTCTTTAAGAAAGGCGACAACGCTCTCTTGAAGAACTACAGACCGATTTTCCTTCTGAGCCGCGTCTACGTGCTATTTTCGAGAGTCATTACGAATCGTCTCGCACGCAGACTCGACGACTTCCAGCCTCCCGAACAAGCCGGTTTCCGAAAAGGCTTCAGTACCATAGACCACATACATACCCTGCGTCAGATTGTACAGAGGACTGAAGAGTACAATCTGCCACTTTACCTGGCGTATGTGGACTATGAGAAAGCCTTTGATTCCGTCGAAATTTGGCGGTGCTACAGTCCCTTCAGCGGTGCCAAATTGACTGTCGGTATATAGAAGTGCTGAAGTGTTTATACAGTAGGGCTACGATGGCTATCCGAGTACAAAACCAGAGCTCGAAACTTATCCAACTGCAGAGAGGTGTAAGACAGGGTGACGTTATATCCCCGAAACTCTTCACCGCTGCATTGGAAGACGTTTTCAAGCTATTGGACTGGAAAGGATACGGTATTAACATCAATGGCGAGTACATCACTCACCTTCGATTTGCCGACGATATAGTCCTTATGGCAGAATCGCTGGAGGACTTAAGCACTATGCTCAATGACCTCAATAGTGCCTCCCAACGGATAGGTCTTAAGATGATGATTTTTTACGTGGTAGAGCCATGCTGCAGTTATATTAGAAGTATAGTTGTAGCACGAATGGGTCGGCTCGACCGGGGAAGGACCACGCTCTCACAGAATACCAGCGTGAAATAGTAGCTTAATGCTGCTGTATTTCGTATGGTGAGTGTAGAGAACCGGAGACCCTTTTTGCTGGAAATGAGGCATTCCATCTTAGTCCTCACGGGTGACAACATATCTGCATTTTAATTCATAATCGAGGATAGATGTGGATGTCTATGGGCCATAGCAACCACTTACCATCAGGTGGACTGTGTGCTCGTTTGTCACCCTATCCTATAAAAAAAATGAACATGGACAAAACAAAGATTATGTTTAATGTCCATGTCACACCTATGCCGGTAGTTGTTGGGAGCACTAAGCTCGAAGTTGTTGACGAGTACGTTTACCTGGGACAAATAGTCCGACTAGGTAAGTCCAACTTCGACCGAGAGGTCAATCGACGGATTCAACTCGACTGGGCAGCGTTCGGGAAATTACGACATATCTTCTCGTCAGGTATACCTCAATCTCTAAAAACTAGATTGTACAACCAGTGCGTGTTGCCAGTGATGACTTACGGATCTGAGACGTGGTCCTTCACTGCTGGTCGTATGAGGACGCTCAAGGTCGCTCAGCGAGCTATGGAGAGGGCTATGCTCGGAGTTTCTCTGCGTGATAGACTCAGAAATGAGGATATCCGCAGTAAAACCAGAGTGACCGACATAGCCCAACGGATTAGTAAGCTGAAGTGGCAATGGGCCGGCCATATAGCTCGAAGAACCGATAACCGATGGGGAAGAAAGGTTCTCGAGTGGCAGCCTCGTACCGGTAGGCGTAGTGTAGGGCGACCCCCCACTAGATGGAGTGACGACCTGGTGAGATATGTGGGAGGTCGATGGATGCAGGTGGCTCAGGACCGTGCTTTGTGGCATTACTTGGGGGAGGCCTATGTTCAGCAGTGGACTTGTGAAGGGCTGTAATGATGATGATGATGATGGAGCTATTTATACGAATATTAAAAACTAAATATGCTCCTTTACAAATATACTTACACCAGCACTACACAGTGGCGGTGTAAGAATATCCACTACCCCATTCCGTCCCGTGGGTGTCTTAAGAAGCGACAGAGGGAAATTGCAGAAGATGGGCAGCAGCAATTTTCGAACATGATAACAACTTAAAATAATAAAAAAACTGCAATTGGCAAGCATGGCAACTGTGGCAAAATCCTCCCGATGAGGCAATCAATAGGAGAGACCTAGATTCAGCAGTGAACTTTTATGGCTGCAGGTGCAGGACATGCAGATTTCGTCCCGGTGTTTTTCTTCACCGGCGAGCGCGTCGTAAATCAGCTAAGCGCTCACTGTAAATTTCATACCACGCGAGCGACCCGGGTTCGATGCTCGCCGGCATCAACGAAATTGTCAATTCATTCATTCATTCAGGTCTTCCCATGAGTTGCATCGTAAGGGTGATGTTTGCCATAGTTGGCACCCTTGGCAGACAGGTGGGTAACCTTTTATATTCCCATCTCTTGGTTTGTTTCCCTCTATCGCCTCTTACGACATCCACGGAACGATATCAATCAATGGATATTCTTACACCGCTACCACGCTGTCAAATATACTTTTATGGATCAAAAGTTTGTATTAGTCTACACATATTTATTGAAGTCTGGATGTTTATCCTTCTTTATCGGCCCGTAGCCGCGGAGGATTTTCGTGCGGGATCCGAACCTGCAGTCTGCAACGTCGCAACGTAACGCTAAACCACTGTGTTGCTGAGCTAATTCGGCTAAAATACCATTTAGTTAGATGACAGTGTAACTAGGGTTGCCACCCGTACTATTATATATAGTATCGTAATATATTTCAGTCAATGTATTATATATATTAGAAAAATAATATAGTACGAAATATACTAAATTTTTATCCCTAATTCATTTGTCGCGCTTTTTATATTAACTGTTATTGGAAGACTGGAACAAGTAAGTTTTTCGGTAAGATTGTTTTCCGTCATGAACGTGAAATTGAAAGAAGAAAAAAATTTAATTAAAAAATAATTATTAATTTATTTCAATATTAATCTAAATTGCTCAGAGTCCTATAATTCTTTATAAGATCATTGATGGCATCTTTTTTGGGAAAATACTATATTTGTTCAAAAAAAGGTGGCAGCCCTATGTGTAACTAACACCCTAGTCGTCCAATTATTTACTAATTAAATTACCTTGCTGCCAACATAAATAAGATATAATTAAAGCATAAACAATCAGTAAAAGTAGAGCTGATAGATGAAATACATACAACTCTAACAAAATATAAATTTTACATAAGGAATATATATTGATCATAATTGTACTGAGTTAGGTCCTTTTCACGACGTCACAGTACGTTCGTTGTGTCGTGTAAAGTAGACAATTTATGTGCTTTGATAAAAACTAAATTTAAGAATTTTATTCCGTTTAATTTGACTTATTTTTAACTTTCGCCGTTATTTCCCCGGTCAGAGGGACGTGGTTTCAAAACGTATTACTAATTCAAAAAAGGCATTTGACAGACGAATTTTTCTTTTATTCGTTGTAATAGGTAAATTGCGCATACTTGCTATAATTTGACCTCTAACATCACAGGAGCTGCAGTAACCTCAGGTGCTAAGCGCTCGGTGTAAATTTCCGAATACGTGAGCAGCCTAAGTTCGATCCACGTCTGCACCAATGAAATTGTTGATTGCAATTTTACATAATGATTTATGATTACTAAAAATGTTTACTAATTAATAAAAATGCGAAAATCGAAATCCAAGCGAAATTATTTTCGTTTGGGTTTTGATTTCCGCACGGAATAAGTCTCAAAAAACAAAAATATCTTTTCTGTATCACGTGATACAGAAGAGATATTTATATATATATATATATATATATATATATATATATATATATATATATATATATATATATATATATATATGTATCTACGTGAAGAAGAAATATATACGTGATACAGAAAAGATATTTATATATATAGTAGTTTCTAGTTTCTATCGCTGCTTATTTATTCATTTGTTAATATTTGTAGCAGTGACTAATAGTATTATTTACTACGCGGGATTACATAACGTGATGTACTTACATGACTATGCTATGCAGCTAATATAAATTTTATTCATTCAATGCTTGCTTAGCCGTTTCCGGTTGGTGGCTTTTTACTCAGTTTACTCGGACGAAGTCGAACAGCGCAACTAGATTTTCTGATTTTCTTTTATGGCACTCATAATTTTGTGCATTCTTACATATATAATTTGTTATTAATGACTATAGGGTCACCTATCGGATCATTTCATTTTTTTTTTATAGAATAAGGGTGACAAACGAGCACACAGTCCACCTGATGGTAAGTGGATGCTGTTTACCACTACGATTGGGATACCTCCAGCAATGAAGCAGTTTTCATAAATGAATACCAGCGTAAAATGGCATTTTAATACTGCTGTGTTTCGTATGGTGAGTTTAGAGAACTGGAGACCTTCAGAGGTGACAACAAATCAGCATTTTGACTTTTAATCGAGGATAGATATGTCTAATGGGCCACAGCATCCACTTACCATCAGGTGATTGTGAGCTCTGTGGGTTCGCACCCCGCACGGAACAAGCATTTGTATAGCCTACAAATGGTTGCAGTGGGTCTGGATGTTTGTCCTTGTGTAATTTATATGTGTAAAAGGGATATAGATATAGGAGAAAATCCTAATAGGATGATAATAGGATACAGGAGAAAATCCTAATGTGGATATAAGTAATGTTGTTAAAAGAAATTATAAATCATAAAATAACTTTGTACTTACAGTTCAAGAGCACTAGTCTGATAACTTCAGTAATGTTAAATGCCACTTTCTTCCACTTTGTCCTACTTTCGCTTAAACGCATTATTGCGGTCTTTTTATTTGTGTCACTTCATCGAGTACGCTTATGACTTTTATTAAATTACAGAAATATAAACTTTTTCATTTAATACCTATAGATTATAAATAATACTTATTGAAAGTAACTTTTTTAAATTTAAATTTTAAAAATAAACCTCTGTCCTGGGAAGAACCAGCAAGAAACCCAGCGTGACTTTAAAAAAAAATAACAGGTTCAATTGTGTATGTTACAAATAACAACACCAAAACAAATTAGAAATCGCTCGGTAGCGATTACCTTTCCCAGGGGTTAGTATCGCCCATAAATTTCTTAATATTATGATAACCCTTTCTATACAAACTTAAAAAAACTAAAAGTAAAATCTGTATTAATCACTACTCTAAAACTAAACTCTTTAATAGTTGCCCGTGGTATCGTGCCAAGAACGCTGGCTGCGTTCCTTCGCTTAATGACTATACTTAGTGAGCGAGAAAAGAACCATCAACCCTCTTATCACCAGCAGTGATGATCAGTACCATTTATGATGAAAATACGAAATTTTAATAAAATTTGGCCTTTTACGTAGAAGGCATGCCCCAATTTCAATATTCTTATAGGAATAATGTATCTAAAATGCCCATAAGATAAAAATTAAAAAAAAGTAATTCTTGACTTGTGGCAAAATCGCCACGCTGATCCCTTATCACCAGGTGAACTGTGTGCTCGTTTGTCACTCTTATTCTATTAAAAAAAAAACTTGTCACTATAGTCACAGTCAGTATATTCATAAGCACAGGCCCATCTAATAAAGTCTGTTTAAACAATATCCCTTGGTAGATAAAGAACAAATTATATGCAATCTAAATTAGACCAAAATGACAGAACACCAGTTACGAATATCTCAAATTACTTAACTGCGTATTGGCAATTTCAATAGATAATGTCCAGTCCGCCATTTGCAAAATGCGTTATGCTAGATTTTAATAATGAATACTTTGTCACGCTAGGTACTCTGGCAAAATCACAAGGTCTCCGTAATTATAGTACCTATCAAACCATTTGTACAATAGATTATTTTAGAATATACAATATCATGGGAAGAAACTTGTTTAGTTTTTGTTTAGAAATTCGCTATAATCATCACAACGCTATGTAAACAGAGTAAAAGTAAAAAAAGTAAAGTTACAGCCTATATACGTCCCACTGCAGGGCACAGGCCTCCCCTCATTTCTGAGAGGGTTTTAGGGCAAGGAAATGTCCGCCACGCTGCCCCAATGTGTGTTGGCGAACTTCACATGTCTTCGAAATATTTTTTTTGTTATAACTCAGACATGCAGGTTTCCTCACGATGTTTTCCTTCACCGCTGAGTACGTGGTAAATCAGCACTTAAAATTGCAATTAACAATTTCATTGGTGCCGGCGGGGATCGAACCCGGGTTACTCGCGTTCTGTTATATTTACAGCAAGCGTTAACCATCTGAGCTACGACGGCTCTGTAAATGTCAATCATGTAAACAGAGTGGTGAAAAAATATCCACTACCCCATATTTATAGTCCCGTGGGTGTCGTAAGAGGCGACAGAGGGAAGCAGCATCTTCCTAACACCTCAAAATTGTAAAAAACTGCGGTTTCCAACTCACTTGCCAAGTAAAGCAACTAACGCCAAGTAAGGAGGGGATTCTCTTATGAGGCAATCTATGAGGGAGGCTCATGTTCAGGAGTGGAATTTGATTAGCTGTAATTAATAAATGAATATAATATGTGAAGCTTCGTGGTTCGTTTCGATCTGAGAAGGACTACGCGCACATAGTATACCAGTGTGAAAAATACCTAGAATATAATAAAATAATCATAGACACTCACGCCTGTAATACAGAGAGGTAGGCAGAGACTACAGACTTCCATTTGGCACGATCCTACCTGACGCACCTCTCTTGGCTTCTTTACATCTATTTAACTACGCGTACATGCTTGTCGGTTAACGGTACTCCTAATCTGGCCCGTTTTCAATATATCGCCAATTTGGTCAATAAGTTTTCGTCTAGGGCATCCCTTCGCGATTCCGCTGTTAAAATAATTTTTATTTAATTCTTATAGATAGTCATTATTTTTTTCAACTTTTGCCGGCATAAAACCGCTGTGTTTCGTATTGTAAGTGTAGACAATCAAGTGCACTCTACATTCCCTCACTCTCATAGTATGATGGGACGGAAATGCAACATGATCAGAGAGAGAGAGAGAGAGAGAGAGAGAGAGAGAGAGAGAGAGAGAGAGAGAGAGAGAGAGAGAGAGAGAGAGAGATCAGGCTCAGGACTGACGGCTTTACGTGCTTTCCGAGGCACGGGGGTGAGACACCGCAAACTTTCTGATTCCGGTCTGCTACTGAGAATTTCTTGGCGGAAAATCCAATAACTGATTTTGGCTCCACCCGGGTCGAACCCAAACTTGTGATCACATGATCAATGGTCGCGGCCTCTACTTCTGAATACAAGAATTAAACGGGGCTAGCAGTTGCATTTGTTTGTAAACATAAAACTAATTATATTTAAAAACATTATAAGATAAATAACGGGAAACGGAAAATATTGACTAATAACTGATATCATCAATTTCTCCCAATACAATACGAGTTCCACTGCCGCGATAACCCTAGGACGATCACCTTGCGGCAGCGTAAACAAGATATAAATGATTTACTACCACCCTTGTTTACATTTGATAAGTGCACTTTTGTACGATGTGAGAAGTTAACAAATGCCTAGATCAAACTTTTATTTTTTCACCAAGATAGTCCTTATCAAGGATCTTAAGGCCCTGGTGGCCTATTCGCTTAATTTGTTGACAACGCATTGATACTGGGTCGGGCCAAAATCGGTTATTGGGTTTTATTTCAGGAAATTCTCAATAGCAGTACGGAGTCAGAGTTGGCGATGTTTGACCTCTCTACCTTGGAAAGCACGTTCAGCTTTCCGATACCTTATATCTCTCCGGTCTTATCGGATAACCGTCCCATCAGGCTACTCGTATGAAAGTGAAGGAATGAAGAGTGCACATGTTTTAACACATACACTCGGGCACTATATTCTTGTACTGTGTCCTGCTAGCCTCTGTTGAGACTGGTCGCCGTGACCAAAATTCAGTCCGGAGTTCATTAGTTACTTTTTAGTATACTCGTATTGCGTATTTGATGTAGCTTTTCTATAAAAGCTACCAAGTCTTATAAAAGACTTTTATAAGACTTAATATAAAAAAGCTTTCCCTTAATTCTTTCCATTAAAAAAATGACGAATACTACGGCATTCAAATATTAGAGAATATCAGTTTCATTTCAAAACCCGATTTATTGATAGTTTTAGGTTAGAAGAAGAGTCATTGTCACGAATAAAGTCCCTTAGCCGCAGTGCCATAGCCATTTACTGTCAAATCCCATATTTTAAATTTTAGTTCGTATATTTTTCACTGGACCTCTTAATCGATTTAGAGTCTAATCAAACCTAAGGTTGGTTGTATCTCTCTCTCTCTCTCTCTCTCTCTCTCTCTCTCTCTCTCTGAGTATATCTCTCATTTATCTTCGTCTTCTTCTTTCATCCATCCATTACAATCTATTAAAGTCCAGTGCTGAAAATAGATCTCCCCTTGGCCTGTCCCATAAGGGGGATATTTGCAGTAGTCGCCACGCTTTGCAAGCTGCTGCTCACATCTCCAGGTTTATTTTCCTTTGTCGCCTCTTATGACACTACTAGTCTGTAAATTATACTGCTGTTCATTTGCTTCTCTCGGGAGGACTTGGAGATCGTAGTTCCAGACGTCCAGCACTATCGGCGCTGTCTGTTTTGTATTAATGTTTTGATTTCCGATTTCTTTTTATTTTGGCTAATTATAATAATTTACACTTTCAGTTGGGGTCACTTGGTGAAACTCCAGCTTTAGTTTTGTGATTTTAATAAACACTTGTTTCACAATATTTAACATCAGAGTGATGATGATGCCGTAAGGCGAAACCGGTCGGTTTTTATTACCGTTCCAGGATATTTAAGTCCATTGCTGAACATGGGCCTCCGCCATAGATCGCCTCATAGGGGATTCTTGTCATAGTTGCCAAGTTTAGCAAGCATTGGCAACCGCAGTTTTTTTTTATTTTTAGTTGTTATGAAGAAGATGCTACGGTCCATCTCTTGATTTGTTTCCTTCTCTCAATTACGGGATGATATGGGGTAGTGGGTATTCTTAAACCGCCACTACACGTTGCTAAAAATACAAGTGTTTGTTCAAATAAAAAAAAATGGCCAATTTTATTTCATTGTTTTATTACTATATTCGCATCACTGCAATCTGAAATTAATATCTTTATAACATTGTGTAATATGATAGTAAGATATACGCAGTCGTTAATAAACTAGATAAAAAAATCCGCAGTTAGACGGATATCAAGACACACCACAGATAAAAAATTGCAGCTTTTATTTTAAATGTCAATCAATAGACCAGTAATATGGATCAAATATCGCCAGTGGACGTTATTCTTTAGTTTAAAGGAAGACAATGAATTCCGTCATTATTAATCAAAGTAAACAAATCGAGTATCAGTAAACAATGCGATTGTTATAATTTTCTGAGTCATTCATTCATTATAGCCAACAACAAATCCACTGCTTAATATGGACCTCCCCCATAGATTGTCTCATTAGGGATATTGCCATAGTTGCCACGCTTGTCAAACAGGTTGGCAACCTCAGATTCTTTTTGTAGAAACAGAGATTTATACGTGGTAAAGCCACGCTATAGATAAATTATGGTAGCACGAATGGGTCGGCTCGACCGAGGAAGGACCACGCTCTCACAGAATAAAGTTAAAGTTACAACCTGTATACGTCCCACTGCTGGGCACAGGCCTCCTCTCATTTCTGAGAGGGTTTTAGGGCAAGGAATAGTCCGCCACGCTGCCCCAATTCGTGTTGGCGAATTTCACATGTCTTCGAAATATTTTTTTTCTCAGACATGCAGGTTTCCTCACGATGTTTTCCTTCACCGCCGAGCACGTGGTAAATCAGCACTTAAAATTGCAATTAACAATTTCATTGGTGCCGGCGGGGATCGAACCCGGTTTGCT
Source organism: Parnassius apollo (assembly GCA_907164705.1). Classification (NCBI taxonomy): domain Eukaryota; kingdom Metazoa; phylum Arthropoda; class Insecta; order Lepidoptera; family Papilionidae; genus Parnassius; species Parnassius apollo. Next base: position 80,343 of record CAJQZP010001131.1, read on the forward strand.
CGCGTATTGTGAAATTTACAGCGAGCGCTAACCATCTGAGCTTCCACGGCTCACAGAATACCAACGTAAAATAGCAGTTTAATACTGCTCTATTTCGTATGGTGAGTGTAGAGATCTGGATACCCTTTTTTACTGGAACCGAGGCATTCCGTCTTAGTCTTCAGGGGTGACAACGCGTCTGCGTTATGATTCTTAATCGAGGATAGATGTAGATGTCTATGGGCCACAGCATCCACGTACCATCAGGTGGACTGAGTGCTCTTTAGTCTCCCTTATTCTGTAAAAAAAAGAGACAAGCGAGCACACAGTCCACCTTGTGTTATGTAGGTGCTGTGGCTCATAGACATCTACATCCATCCACGATTAAGCAATGAAATGCAGATGCGTTGTTATTCCTGGGAACTAAGATCTAATTACCTTCGTTTTCAGTAAATAGGGTGTCCGGATCGCTACACTCACCTTACGAAACACAGCTTATTGCTATTGAATCTGCTATTTTACGCTGGTATTCTGTTAGAGCGTGGTCCTTTCCCCTGTTGGGCCGACTAATTAATGCTACAACAACAGAAATCTACATAATATTTTCTTATTATTTAGATTTCCGTGGCTACAACCATAACATAGCTGCAGAATGTTTTAAAAATACTTTTCTTTATCATATTGAATGATTATCAGGAAATTCTGGCAAAAAATGCAACCTGTACTGGCAAATGTTGCTCACTTTTCGAATCTTATCCAAAAATAAAAAAAGTGTTTTTTTGTTTATCTTACGAACAGTTTGTTTGTTTGCAGTACATACAGCCCATATTAGACCGGTTATAATGGACCTTGAATATCACTTTGTAGTCTTCGTTTATAGATGAAGTCTGACTGTTTCCACTCCCACGTAATCAGCGATCAGCGTACGTGCATTTTAGGTCTGTATAATTTTGGTCCTTTTTAATGAAATTGAGGTGACATACGAACTTAGAGTCCACGTGATGTTAAGTGGCCTCATACGTCGTCATCTCTAAGGACTAAAGTAGAATGTCGCATTCAAACAAATGTACCGCGGTCGAAATAGTAAAAGCTGTCAAATGACAAAAAAATTGTTGGTTTATCTGTATAAAAAATAAATTTTATGACGTCAGGGGATTATTTATTTCATTAACTATTTAACTATCTTTATTTTATTTTATTATTTTGCACCGACTTATAAGGAAGAGGTACTCAATTCGACTGCATATGTCGTCGGTGTCGATAAACTGATTTTAATGATTTTTTTTATTTGAAAGCTGGTGCTTCTCACGTGGTCCCATATAAATTTGATCAAGATCTGATCATTAGTTTTAGAGTTATACTTTAATAATGCGTATTTAATTGACTTGGGCTACATTGATGATGTCCTCATTTTATTTATACTGAAGTCGGTTCCACAAAATTTTTAATTTTACTACTTGTATTTGTTTTAGTCTGATTTTATTGTCTTAGATTAGATTACAAGTTTCACTCGTATATGTTATTTACATGACACGTTAATTTTACGTAAATATTTACGTGGTAGAGCCACGCTGCAGCTATCGGCTCGACCCGGGAAGGACCACGCTCTCACAGAATACCAGCGTAAAATAGCAGCGTAATACAGGTGTGTTTTTTATCGTGAGTGTAGAGAATCGGAGACCCTTTTTACTGGAATCAAAGCATTCGATCGTAGTCCTCAGTGGTGACAACGCATTTACATTTTTATTTTTATAGATGTCTATGGCCAGCAGCATCCACTTACCATCAGGTGGACTGTGTGCTCGTTTGTCATCCTATCCTATAAAAAAAAATCTTCGATCAGGACTTCGTCTTATTCTACAGTGGCGTACTGTACGCTAAATTTAAACGCGACAGAACCGCAATGACGACACGTACTCGCTCCGGGCAGCCAACACCGGCCGCTACCCAAGAAAACGTTAAAACATCGAAGAAATTGTTAAGATTCATCGACTTGTGACCATCCGTTATTTAGATGAGAATCTAAAGCTTTCGTTTGGTACAATTCAGTTTATTTTAAAATTCAAAACGATGACCGTACGCGTGGTTCGCGACCAAGAGAGACAGAGAGAAGAGAGAGAGAGAGAGAGAGAGAGAGAGAGAGAGGGAGAAGACGCCCAAAAGAATACAAGAGTTGACATTTCAGAGCTAAATTTAGCAATAATTAAAGAAGATGGAGATTGTTTTTGTGATTGTTCCGTAACCGTAGATGAAACGTGGGTAATTTTGACCCGGTGACGAAAAACCGAAGCAAGGTGTGAAAAAGACCGTATTCCCGCTAAGAGATTCAAGGTGAATGCATCCGCTGGAGAAATAATGATGTCTTCTGGGATGGAAGGTATAATAAAAATCGACTATTTAAGTAAAGGAGAGACAATAACCGAAGATTATTACGGATCATTAATAAAAGAAAAATACTACGCTAAAAACTAAAGAATAACTGTCGAGGAAAATTGCGTGCTGGAGTGCTTTTTCATCATGATAGTGCCCCTGCCTATTGACCTGATGTTGCAGGCGCTGCCTTTCGAGCTGCAGGGTTCAGTTGATATTCTCCACAATTTTCACCTTTTTACTCACCTGAAAAAGCACTTGCGTAGTATAAAATTCGACGGCGACTATGATATGATGATATGAGGTTAGTGTGCTGTAGGGGCTTTTTTCGAGACCCAGGATCAAGCCTTTTCTCTAAAGGAATTAACCAACTTGCAAACTAACGGTTCAAGGTGTATTAGCGTAAGAGGCGATTACGTTGAAAAATGAATACAATTTACATATACTCATTCTAGTTTCATTGCGTTTCCAAAAACTTATTGATCAATCTAGTGGATGTCGATTGGTCACAGTATCCAGTTAGCATCAGTTGGAATTTTTGCTCGTTATTTATATTTATTTATATTACACAAATAAGTAAAATTGAAGTGTATGTTTGACATTACAATTTCGAATTAAAATAAAGAAATTTTTGTGAATGAATTTGAATTTTTAATGTCAAAATAACGGATTTTTATTAAATGCATATGAAAGTACATACTGTATTTTTAACAAAAAAAAAACAATGTTTAAATTTTTTGTCTGTCTGTTTGTTTGTTCCGGCTAATCTCCGAAACGGCTGGACCGATATTGACGGTACTTTCACTGGCAGATACCTGATGTTATAAGGAGTAACTTAGGCTACTATTATTTTAGAAAAAGAGTCAGGGTTCTGCGAAAAAAAAACCTAATGAGTTTCGAGTATCCCAAAAGAGTTTCGAGTATCCCAAAATGGTGCCGCGATGGACTAGTTCGCATGAAAAGCTAGTTTTATAAAAAATATTGCTTTATATTTTCACAGTGACGGCGGCGTGAGGCGTCGACTCACATCGCGTCGCGTTGTATTATCGTTTTTATCGAGATCCATGGCGAGAAGTTTTATATCAGATTTACTCTAACAATAATACAAGAATTAGTTCTATGAAATGAAAACCTTGAAAAACGATGATGACCAATGAAATTTACACCTCGATATTAACAGAAATAATAATAATACGTCTAGTTGAGTCACGTGATAGTCACGTGTCTTAACGTTGATATTCCATTCCCATTAATTATAGTTTTTTCTATTAGCGATAACCATTGTAGAAGGTCAATACAACTGGACCCGCAGGCATTACCTACGGTATAAGAGGGTCCTAAATGTTTAAACTCTAAACTCAGACCAACAAAGAGGGATAGTAGGAGTGCTGCTTACATTTGAATTGACTCTGAAACTATAGCCAACTTCTTGACCCGCACTCTTATTTTTATTCCTTTCTTTAGACCGTAAATGCCCACTGTTGGCCGTACACACTTACACCTAAAACGATGTTGTTGGTTGCTAATGATTCTAGACGTACACGTGAAGTTAAAAAATGTGTTACATTATATGTATACATTTTTTGCCATAGAATACTATAATACACAGTAGAATGGCTTTCAACCTTATTTCTTACGAGGATAGGCGTCGCCGGGAGCACACACACAAGCAATTACGTCGTATTAGTTAATCACTACTACAAACCCGATTGCCGTGTGCCGTGTGCCGAGTGCCGTGTAGTGGCGGTTAAGAATATCCACTACCCCATATCTTCCCGTGGGTGTCGTAAGAGGCGACAGAGGGAGACAGGCAGGAGATGGGCAGCAGCATCTTCCTGATAACAGCAACTGTACGACAAAAAAAAACTGCGGTTGCCAACCTGCTCGCCAAGCGTGGCAACTATGGCAATATACCCCCCCATGAACAATTACACAAATAGACGGCCCCCAGTCCCCGGCGGCCCCGCTATTCCTGGCTACGGTGGCGACCATGGTAACGGCGGGGCAGGGGGTGCTAAGAATCTCCGGTGGAGGTTCGGTTGCCACCTACGACGACTCGACCTGGCAACATTTAACGCACGCACACTGAGGACTGACGAGAAGATCCTGGAGCTGGAAGAAGAGATAGACAAGTTGCGCTGGAGTATAATAGGATTATCCGAGGTCCGAAGAGGGGGGAGGACACGGTGATTCTCGAATCCGGCAACTTGTTCTATCACCGGGAGGGCGACCATCTGTCCCAAGGAGGTGTCGGATTATCGTCCACAAGTCTCTCGTCAACAACGTTGTACAGATTGAGAGTGTGTCGACGAGGGTCGCGTACCTGATAATCAGAATCACCAAACGGTATTCGCTGAAGGTCATACAGGTTTACGCACCAACGTCGGCACATTCCGATGAGGAGGTGGAGGAAATGTATGAGGATATTTCCAAAGCCATGCATTCCTCCAAAACCCACTACACGGTGTTGATGGGAGACTTCAACGCAAAACTAGGCACAAGAGAAAACGGTGAGCTGAAGTTAGGGAAATTTGGAGTAGGGCAACGGAACCGAAGGGGCCAGCAGCTGGCCGACTTTATGGAGAAAGAGGGACTCTTTATGATGAACTCTTTCTTCCAGAAGCGGCCCCACAGGAAGTGGACCTGGTCGAGCCCCGACGGTTCGACAAAAAATGAGATTGACTTCATTATGACGACCAGACGCCAACTGTTCAGTGATGTCTCAGTGATCGCAAGGGTGAAAACTGGCAGCGATCACCGAATGGTTAGGGGCACACTGAACCTAAACGTTAAGTTGGAAAGGTCTCGTCTAATGAAGTCAACGCTCCGTCCCCCTCGTGCTCTAATCCAGAATCCCGAAAACTTTCAGCTCGAGTTACACAACCGCTTTCAGTGCCTACTAGATTGCAATGCAGTGGACGATATGAATGACAAGCTCGTGGAAACTGTCCATGCGGTCGGAGCTAAGTTCTGCAAGACCCGCCGCAGAAGAACATAAAAACTCTCCGATCACACTCTTAATCTCACGGCTGTTAGACGGGAGATGAGGCTGCAATCGTCAACAGATTTGACAGCATACAGGCAACTGAACAGACAGATCTCCAAATGCATGCGGCGAGACTTACGCAACTTTAATACTGCTCGTATTAAAGAAGCGATCGAGCGGAACCAGGGCTCCAAAGTCTTTGCCAGAGATCTGTCTGCCAGAAAGAGCCAACTGTCAAGGCTGAAGACTGAGTGTGGCAGCATCGTTTCCGGGACACCTGAGATTTTGAGTGAGATTGAGAGGTTCTATGGGCAGCTGTACACATCATCGTTGGAGCCACACGCAAGTGTGAGTAACGATCCAAGAGCAAGTCTTATCCGACACTATTCCGATGATATCCCGGACGTCAGCTAAGCGAGATTAGAATGGCTCTCCAGCACCTTAAAAACGGCAGGGCCCCAGGAGAGGATGGAATTACAGCGGAGCTTCTGAAAGCGGGTGGAACACCGGTACTTGAAGTCCTTCAGAAGCTCTTCAATTCCGTCCTCCATGGTGGCACTACTCCAGAGGCGTGGAGCAGAAGTGCGGTGGTCTTGTTCTTTAAGAAAGGCGACAACGCTCTCTTGAAGAATTACAGACCGATTTCCCTTCTGAGCCGCGTCTACGTGCTGTTTTCGAGAGTCATTACGAATCGTCTCGCACGCAGACTCGACGACTTCCAGCCTCCCGAACAAGCCGGTTTCCGAAAAGGCTTCAGTACCATAGACCACATACATACCCTGCGGCAGATTGTACAGAAGACTGAAGAGTACAATTTGCCACTTTGCCTGGCGTATGTGGACTATGAGAAAGCCTTTGATTCCGTCGAAATTTGGGCGGTGCTGCAGTCCCTTCAGCGGTGCCAAGTTGACTGTCGGTATATCGAAGTGCTGAAGTGTTTGTACAGTAGGGCTACGATGGCTATCCGAGTACAGAACCAGAGCTCGAAACCTATCCAACTGCAGAGAGGTGTAAGACAGGGTGACGTTATATACCCGAAACTCTTCACCGCTGCTTTGGAAGACGTTTTCAAGCTACTGGACTGGAAAGGATACGGTATTAACATCAATGGCGAGTACATCACTCACCTTCGATTTGCCGACGATATAGTCCTTATGGCAGAATCGCTGGAGGACTTAAGCACTATGCTCAATGACCTCAATAGTGCCTCCCAACGGAAAGGTCTTAAGATGAACATGGACAAAACAAAGATTATGTTTAATGTCCATGTCACACCTATGCCGGTAGTTGTTGGGAGCACTATGCTCGAAGTTGTTGACGAGTACGTTTACCTGGGACAAATATTCCGACTAGGTAAGTCCAACTTCGACCGAGAGGTCAATCGACGGATTCAACTCGGCTGGGCAGCGTTCGGGAAATTACGACATATCTTCTCGTCAGGTATACCTCAATCTCTGAAAACTAAAGTGTACAACCAGTGCGTGTTGCCAGTGATGACTTACGGATCAGAGACGTGGTCCTTCACTGCTGGCCGTATGAGGACGCTCAAGGTCGCTCAGCGAGCTATGGAGAGGGCTATGCTCGGAGTTTCTCTGCGTGATAGACTCAGAAATGAGGATATCCGCAGTAAAACCAGATTGACCGACATAGCCCAACGGATTAGTAAGCTGAAGTGGCAATGGGCCGGCCATATAGCTCGAAGAACCGATAACCGATGGGGAAGAAAGGTTCTCGAGTGGCAGCCTCGTACCGGTAGGCGTAGTGTAGGGCGACCCCCCACTAGATGGAGTGACGACGACGACGGAGTAAGATATGCAGGAAGTCGATGGATGCAGGTGGCTCAGGACCGTGCTTTGTGGCATTACTTGGGGGAGGCCTATGTTCAGCAGTGGACTTGTGAAGGGCTGTGATGATGATGATGACAAACCCGATTCGCTGTGTTGACAGACGGATTTTAATACATATTTATTTGTAAATAGTGTGCAATTTGGCATTTTCTAAATAATTTCATAATATAAATGTCAACACGAGATGTGTCAAAACACATCTCGTGTTGACATTTATACGTGTAAATTGACGTGTTAGTGGCATTTTAGTGGCTACACGGGCTCCGCCCACTCCTCCGTTCTATTATGTATGTATTATAGTATTCTATGGTTTTTGCGTCGCTTCTTCTTTCCTTTTTTGTTGGTGTATGCCTTAATTTTTTTTATGACGGTAATAATTGTTGATTATTATTGTTACAGGGGTCTGCGGATGGTCCCGCGATGGCAGGCGCGTGGCGACGCGTCTCGGCGCGATCGCGTTCCCTACGCGGCTTGTTGCGCGACACTGAGAGGGCACTCCGCGACGTCGCCGAAGTGCTCACATATGGTAAGTGAATTAGTAGAAGGCAAAACTTTGCAGAAATCCATTATTATTACAGATTAGCGACACGCCATGTCTTCGCCTGGTTTCATTAATGTGCCATTATTATATTAAAGACCTATCAAAAAATATAGAGAAGTGAAGTTTTCCGAATTTCTTTCAAATTGTTTGAGTCGTTTCCGAGAAACCAACTACATTTTTTATAAATACTAAGAATGCTGTTATTAGTTTCTTTAATTCATTACTAATGTTACTTTTAACCACTCCTGGAAAGCTTAAAATGCTTGTGTTAGGAAGTGGTTCACGATCATTATCATTATTATCAGTACAACCACGCTTGGCAAGCGGGTTAAGTTGAGTTTGTTATCAATAATTACCCCAAGATACTTCACTCTCGCAATAGCAGTGCAATGACATTGAATCGTTTTCAGATTTGAACATGTATGTGCTCTTAATGAATATTGGGAGTTAGTGTTATTGGTTGAACGCATTGTAAAAGTGATATATTTTGTCTTTTGAATATTTACTGTTAAAAGGTTGTTATTTTATTAGCCAGTTAGATACTTTATATAATCCTTCTTAAGCATTTTCATTTACTTCTTGCCACGTATTTGCATGAAAAAGGAGAGCTGTATCGTCAGCAAAACTTAAGGTCTTAACTTGTGTAAATGTAATATTAAGGAGATCGTTAATATATGTTAAAAATAGTGTAGGGCCTAGTACACTTCCTTGTGGTACACCAAATAATGTAGTAAGTGCTTCATTACAACCAATCGGTGCTGCAACCATTATAGCTGCAGCTTGGCTCTACCACGTACAGTTATTGATGGTCTAAGATTGTGTATGATTATATAGATTCTGTATTTACGTGATATTATGTTACTATTACTCATTAATTAATACGCTTATGGCCGAAGGGGGCCAGATGTGTTAATAATCATGGCGGCTTCGTAGCGCAGTGGCTATGTGTTTGGCGGTGACATGTTGGAGACGTGGGTTCGAATCCCGCACGGGACAAGTGTTTGTATGACCTGAAAACTATCGTTATGGGTTTGGATGTTTGTTCATATGCAATTTATTTATGTATACATTTTTATACATGGTAGAGCCACGCTGCAGTTATATTGTGGTTGTAGCTCGAATGGGTTGACTCGACCGGGGAAGGACCAAGCTCTCACAGAATAACAACGTAAAATAGCAGCTTAATACTGCTCTATTTAGTGAGTTTAGAGATCTGGATACCCTTTTTACTGGAAACAAGGCATTCTATCTTAGTCCTCAGGGGTGATAACGCATCTGCCTTATGATTCTTAACCGAGGATAAATATAGATATCTATGAGCCACAGGGACTACTTACCATAAGGTGTACTGTGTGCTCGTTTGTCACGTTGAAGGTCTCTGCCCACTACACCGTATCATACCATGACCGTGCTAGGAGCGTATCACGCACGAAAAACAACACGATACGCTCTACTTTGCCCACTGAACGGATCGACGGCGTTCTGTGCCCGTATACATCCCGTATGATGCCAGTTTGCAACCCGTATGTAATCCGTATGATGCCCGTATGCAACATCCACCAAAACCAATAGGAATCCGTTTCATTCTCGCATGCGTAACAGTGTTGCGTGGACGTCTTGGAGTGCTACCAAATTTTTAAATTGTAAAATAGGTATGGCTATCAGAAAATTAACTGTTAGACAACTGGCGATGATTGCTTTAATACAGGATGAGGAAGAAGAAGAAAACAAAAACAACACTCGGCGCTACTGGATTCACGATTCTATAAAAGAACGAAAAACCGAAGGAGAGTATTGGACATTATTCAGACACTTAGTTGAGGATGAAGAAAAGTTTTTTTTCAGTATTTCCGAATGTCTACATTATAATTTAATGTTTTGCTGAAAAAAAATTGAAAATTATATTGGCAGAAAAAACACAAACTTTAGAGAATGTCTATCATCTAAAGCTTATCAGCTAAATCAGCTAAAAGCTTGCTGTGTGTTTACGGTAAGTAATACAATTTGTTCAATATATTTTAAATCAAACTTTTATTTAAATTCAAATATTCAGAATGTGTACTCATATTGTATGTACCTAAACCTATTCAAGAACATTTCCAGACTGATTCCAATCGTTAGTCATAGATGTATCCCAAGTCTCAGGAGACGTAGGCATAGGTGGGTCTCTTGCTTGAACGCATGAAGAAGTCGATGCTGGAGATGAAGTATTTGCATATTGAGGTGAAGTTGTAATAAAACTAGGTGGTGCGAGCTGCTGTAACTCCATTTCGGAAACTAAACTGAAATTTGTATTTTTCTATTGCTTGTAGGGAAGGTGAAAACGTTTTTACTGTTTCTGATATATTTAAAAAGAAACGATCTAGTTCATCGTGTTCACGTTGTTGTGGAATACTTTCTTGTTGGTCTAATAATCTAGACATCAGCACAGCGGATGCTGATAATGGTAGGTTTTTAGCGCTTTTTATTCCCTTTGTCTTTTTTGCTTGACTGTGTTGTGATTTTGGTTGTGTGGATTTATTGTGGATAATAGTGTTATCTTCGTTTCGAATTTCAGTATCGTGAGGAGCAGTCACATCCACAGCATCAGTATTGTTAATCTCATTGATTGAGTTAGGGTTCTGAACTTCAGTTTCTGCATCTTTGTTCTGAGACTCTTCATCGTCGCTTGTCAGCTCAACGGACTCTAAAGGTTTTTTTTTCAGCAAAAAACGAAGCAACAAACGACATTTCTTCCTCGTACTATCATTTCTTAATGTTCTTAGCTGCCTGTCCACTTTTGCCCTTTTTCTTATTTAATGCTCTTCTGTATGCATCCCTTAGCCCTTGCCACCTTTGTTTACAAGCTGCAGCTGTAAAAAAATACAAGTAATAAGTATTATTAAAAAACATTGTTGTTGGGATGGTTCCTTTACTCATAAAAATTAACTACAATACTTCTGCTCTTGATTCCCCATGCCTGGCCTGACCAAATGTTCTTATGTAAAGAGATTTAAAAAAAAAAAACATTTAAATTATTAAAGTTTTAGAATTTTGAGAATTTTTAACTTGACTTGTCTACTACTTATCATAAATGGAACAACTACCCGGGAGGTTTAGCGTATTTAAAATTACTCGTATAAATACGAATACATACATAAAACATACAATACACACTCAAAACACACTATTAAAAATATATACATACAGCTTTGATGTAACAATAATAATACATAATCATAAATACATTTAACTAAGTGAAATATTATAATACAACTTTGACTTATTTGTTTAATAAATATTTGTTTGCAGGTACTTAACAACTGGTGATTCGTTTACAAGTATTGCTTTTAGCTATCGTATGGGAATCAGTTCTGTGAGGCGTGCCGTGTTGGAAGTTTGTGATGCTATAATAAAAAATATAATGCGAGAAAGTATTCCTACGCCTGGCACAACAATGGGAAAAATATCGAAGAATTCTGGAATAAATGGAATTTCCCCAATTGTGTAGGTGCTATTGACGGAAAGCATGTTATTATTTTAGCACCTCCAAATAGTGGATTTTTGTATTTTAATTATAAAAAAACATTTTACATTGTACTTTTAGCTTTAGTTAATGTTAATTATAACTTCATAGCCGTAAACGTCGGTGCTTTCGGCAAAGATAGTGATGGAGGTATTTTGTCAAAATCAAAAATGGGCAATGCTATATTCGAAAATAAATTTAATATTCCAAGTACCAAATTTTTTCAAGGGAGTAATGTTAGTTCAAGATGAAGCTTTTCCTTTAAAAAATAATCTCCTAAGGGCTTATCCATCACAACAGTCAAGTAACGATGATAAGAAACGCCATTTTAATTATCGCATTTGTCGAGCACAACGTGTAGTGGAAAATGCTTTTGGTATTTTAAGTCAAAAATTTCGGATTTATAATAGACGTTTGCATTTGAGGCCAGAATTTGCGGAAAAAAATTGTACTAACAACGTGCATTTTATACAATTTCATTAGACATGGAGAAACAGTAATTTATACGGAAATAAATACTCCTGTACAGTTTAACAACCTAAGACACCAAGGAGAAAATGCAGTTTCTACTGCTTTTGAAGTACGTCAACAATTTACGGATTTCTTTCAAACGCCGCAAGGCCAATTGGATTGGATACCCATATAATACAGAATATTTATTACAATGTTAATATTACATTTTATAAACTAGACTATACTAAAATAAAATGCCTTAACTACTATCTATCTAAAAAAATAAACTAACAAATGGGTTAACTAACCCATGTATTAAATTACTTCAAATAAACAATAATTTTATAAACAAACCTGCTTGTTTGAGTTGTTCCGAAATTTCCTTCCAAGCTATTTCTTTTTTCACACTATCCATATATTTCGGGTGTTGTAGATTATATAAAAACTCATATTTACGTACACATTCTATTAATTTTACATCCTCCATTTTACAACGTCTTTACGTCTTGTTAAACTGACAACAAATGACTAAGTTACGGCAACGCGCTTACAACGCCTATACTCGTATAACGGTCATCATACGCGTTTACAACCCGTATATACTCGCCGGCTCGCCGCCTGCGCGCAGCGGCTTGGCAACATCGCGTGTCATGCACAAGGCAAAATATTCTCGCCGACATTTGTTGACGCTCTGTGCATGGCACGCAACGGTGTTGGTCGGTGACGGGACGGTCTAGTGGGAACAGTGTCATACTTTTCAATATAAATAATATTTATTTGCCTGACACCTTCCTAGCACGGTCATGGTATGATACGGTGTAGTGGGCAGAGACCATTATCCTATAAAAATATACATAAAGTTATAGCGGCGGTGTAAAAAAAATCCAATACTCCATAACATCTTGCGGGTTTCATATAAAGGGACAGAGGGAAACTATAACAGGGAGATAGGCAGTAACATCTTCCTGAAAACAACTCAAAGTAATAAAAAACTGCGGTTACCGACCAGCCTGCCAATTTTTTTTAATTATATTGTTCCAAGTCAGCGCTTAACCACAATCCCACCCGATGGGTAAGTGCTGATGTAGCCTCAGATGGTGAAGCACACTGACTTAACAAAAGCCTATTCACTCTTGCCTCGCGTGTGACATACAATATGTAACGTAATTAACGCACACCCTCAGACACCCTAATTAGTATTATTATGTTATAATTATAATACATACACTGCATTTTTAGTTAAACATTTTTATGCACTGATTATCAAATTAGTTATACTATTTATAATTCCGGAAGAATGTTGTGGTCACAGTACACATCCACGAACGCAAAGACTTTAACGTGTTTGAAATAAATTTCATTCTTCTTTATTTTTATTGAATGACAGAATTAATAATAATACAAATAAAACTGCACTTTTAAAAGTCTTATTGCCTTAAGTTACGGTCCATTTCAGTTTGTTTTGACTGTATAGATTTAGTGTGACTATAATTTACGTATAGTTTTAATTATTTTTGGAATAAAAATTACCTATATTAAAAACGATAGGAATCGATTCAGTAAACGATTCTGAACAAACTACTTTCTCAAAGTGCGTTAATTATGTTACATGTTGTATATGCCAAAATCGTCCTTATGAGGCAATTTGTGGGAGGGGCCTATGTTCGACAGTAGACTTGTATAGGATGTAAGTAATTAATGTATGTATAATTACACACACACACACACACATATATATATATATTATATTTGTGTACTGACTCAAGTTTATCTTTTCAGACCCAGTAATATCGGACGTGGTCCAGGACATAAGCTACCAGTCGTCCAGGCCCACGGCCCTGGTCATACTGGGCACCACGTCAACAGCCCGGGCACGTCTCCTCCACTGTTTGCTGGGAAGGCGACTATTACCGGAGCCATTGCCGAGGGGGTGCCGATGGGTTAGTAAGATCCTTTTTTTGTGTGTTTAGTGACGGTTTTATCTATTAACGGTTGCTAATAGATAAAACACAAACTATGTATTAAGATCTTGAAAAGAAGAGTATTATTCCAAAATTAATTAATAAGCTATCTAAAATCTTAAAAGAAGAGATTAGCCGTAAAAGTATTGAACACAAATTAAAAACATACTTTATGAATCAACTATCATAATAAAATTAAGAATTCGTTTAACAAAACTATTTTTTTTACGGTTTTTTTTTAATTTATCCGTCGTTAGGTTTCCCTAGATTTTTAGATGTAGTCGTCGAAATGAGGTGAGGTACAGTGGTGACACCGATCACTCTATCCGATTAGTTTATTGTTGTTTTATTATCCAATTAAGTCCGTCTAGGTAGGCTGTACGGTGTTACAGCCTACCTTGACTCTTACCCTACTCCTGCTGCTAAATAGCAAGGCGCGCATGATGTGTTCCGATCTAAAACGTATGTAAAGTCAGTTAAGTTACCGGCTGGGAGGCATTCCATCTTGGTCCTCAGACGTGACAATGTGGCTTTCTTTTGTTGAAGTTGAAGTTGGTTGCAATCGTTGTAGCCTTAGCTAGTTACCATCAGGTGGACTGTAAGTTTTTTTTTTATTGAGTAAGGGTGGGATGCCAAACGAACACACAGTCCATATGATGGTTAGTGGATACAGTGGCCCATAAACGTCTACATCTATAACCTCTGTTAAGAATTTCCAAAATTCACATGTGCTATGAACCCTGAGGACAAAGATGTATTGCCTCATTTCCATAAAAAAGGTGTCCCATTCTCTATACTCATCATACACAACACAGCAGGATTGAGATGCTGTTTTACGCTGGTATTCTCTGAGAGCGAGGTCCGGTAACCGGGAAAGTTCAGCCGACCGATTCTTGCTACATCCACAATATAGTTATAGCATGTGATTCTACCACGTCTAAGTTCGTCATTTCAGTTTAAAAAAATGTTTTTATGTCTTTTAAATATTTTTTATAACCTTTCAGCTACACATACAGTACGGCAGCCATACGCAAGTGCATCTGATCCTTGGTAATTCGGAATTCGAACTTGTCGAGGATTTGGAATGCAATCAGAGACCTTGGGAGACATTGCCCCTTCAGGTATTTTTTTAGTATTGATTATAAATAATATTTATTGAAATTCACTCTTATTGCTTAAATTGCCACAAGTTCCAAAATACCTATGTACTAGTATGAACCAGCAAGAAACGTAGCGGGATTTAAAAAATAAGAACAGTTTACAATCATTATAGTTACATAATAATTAACTACACAAAACAAATTAGAAATAGCATGGTAGCGATGACCTCATTCCCAGGCGTTATTATTAACCATTTCTTCTTACGAGGGCGGCACTGAAAATTTCGAGAATCAAGGAAGTGACACAACATTACTA
This sequence comes from Parnassius apollo, assembly GCA_907164705.1. NCBI lineage: Eukaryota > Metazoa > Arthropoda > Insecta > Lepidoptera > Papilionidae > Parnassius > Parnassius apollo. Next base: position 95,401 of record CAJQZP010001131.1, read on the forward strand.
TTTAAAAATGTATTTATTGCTTTTCGAAACGAGTAAATGCAGGGAATAGAGTGAATGGGGCACTACACTCTATTATAAAGAACCAGAATTTGTCCAAACAGGCACGTATGGTAATTCATAATGCTGTGTTAGTCCCTACTTTAATGTATGGTAGTGAAAGCTGGGTGTGGCAGAAGAAGCACGAAAGTAGAATAAATGCTGTAGAAATGCGGTCTTTAAGGAATATGCTAGGGTGTAATCTGAATGACAGGGTGAGAAATTGCGTGATAAGAGATAAATGTGGTATGCAAGATGATGTTGTGACCAGGATTAAGAAAGGAATGCTTCGGTGGTTTGGTCACGTAGAAAGAATGAATGAGGAAAGAGTGACAAAGCAAATTTATATGGCAGATGTGAATGGCCGAGTCGGGAAGGGACGCCCTAGGAAAAAGTTTATCGACCAAATTGGCGATATTTTGAAAATGGGCCACGTTAGAAGTACCCTTAACCGACGAGCATGTATGCGTAGATATATGGATGTAAAGGAGGCGAAAGAGGTATGTCAGGATCGTGCCAAATGGAAGTCCGTAGTCTCTGCCTACCCCTCTGGGTGACAGGCGTGAGTGTTTATGTTTATGCTATTCGAAGTATTCTCCGCGAAATTTGACACATTTTTCCATACGATGGAACCAATCATTGAAGCAACCATTCCATTCGGAAGTTGGGGTCTCCAAAATGGCCATTTTGTAGGCGTCCACAGCTTCTTCAGGTGATGAAAATCTCTGTCCACGCAATTTATTCTTTATTTTAGGGAAAGTATAGAAATCATTAGGGCTTAGGTCGGGGCTGTACGGCGGATGGTCTAATTATTCTATGTTTTCTTGCTCTAAAAACTCTTTTGTTCTGTGTGCGTTCAGAAACGACCTGTGGCAAACAAATGCTAGCATACCATTCTGCATTAACCGTTCTTTGTCCCTCAAGAGGAATAGTCGTAACATGGCCGGTTTTGGAGACAAACGTGGCCACCATTTTTTGCAACACTCCGTGAACGAACAATTTTTGTTGGCTTTAACTCATTTTCGAACACCCAAACTCGTGACTGGTTTTTTGTTTCGGGTTCGTACGCGTATATACAGTTTTCGTCACCTGATACGATGTTGTATACAGCATTTGAGGATCCTGCGTGGAATCTTTCGAGAGTTCTGACGCACCTGACTAACGCGACGACTGAGTAACGCGAGCCGCTTTTTTGCTCTTCACAGAGCGAATGCGGTATCCATCGGGAAAACAACTTTTTTACACCTAATTGTTCATGCAAGATTATTTGTATTTGACTCATGCCAATGTCTAAAGTTGCCTGAATTTCGCGGTATGTCACATGTCGATCTTCCTCAATCAGCTTACGCACAGCATCAACGTTTTCTTGGATGACTGCAGTTTTTGGACGACCTTGACGGGGATCATCACTGAGCTTGACATGTCCACGTTGAAATTCAGCAAACCAGCGATAAATTGTGGTTTTGGATGGGGCTTCATCACCAAATGCAGAAATCAGCCGGTCAACACACTGTTTTTGTGTTAAACCACTTCGAAAGTCATAATAAATCATCGCTCTTGAATTTTCTCGAGTCAATTCCATTTTCTCAACGACTAAACAAGTTTGACAAAACCTTGTGACAAGACCGAGATTCTTTTTTTAAAATAAATAAATGGTATTCGGTTTTTAAAACCAAGGAGTTTTCAATTAAAAAAGATTTTAATATGACAGGAACAGTGGAAATATTCCATTCCCGATACTTTTAGTGCAGCCTAGTACTTCCCTTTTGTAAGTCAGTCAAGCACTGACTTATAAATGATCCAAATATAATATAATATAAAAGGTCATTTAAGTGGCTGCGTAAAGTCCAATACCCCAGATTAAATAATGTTATGTCATTACGCAACACGCAATGCTTTTACACTTTTGTTTTCAACTTTTGAATTGTATGTGACAAGAAGATTTGTCGTGATCTCCTGAACGCTGCCAAGCCGTCTGTCGATTAACCTCCTGGTCGTATTTGGTCTTAGGATAAATTGTCCAACCAGGTGGTTGGACAATTTATCCTTGGTACGCATACTCATCAATAATTACGAGCTAGTGCTCAACAAATAACTGTGACCTGGATTAAGTAAGAACTAATCTACTTAAAAATTAATTATAGTTAATTTTTCAGTTGAGCTCTATGATATGCGATGTTGTTTTATTATTATTATTATTATACATCCAACTTATTATATGTTATACAGTTTTTATTATATCTGTAAAAACTTGAAATTGGCCTTCCTCCTCTACTTATTTATATTTATTAATTACTTGATAATTTTTGTACAGCTTAGTTTTCCAAAATAATAAAATAACAAACCCAATGGATAAAATAGTAGATAATATAGCCCTATGGCATAAAAAGTAAACTGAATAGAGAAAAACTGGTGGAGCCAATTGCCCCAATTCTAATCCAGTTCGAAGAACCAGAAAATGGTCGCGCTTATGACCAGAAAATGATGCGGTGATCTCTAATTTGATTCCTGGGTCGAGCCAAAACCTTATTATGCGGGATCGATTTTATTGGTGGACCGTATACGTGGTTACCTATAACCAAACAAGATGGCTGATGCGTGGCAGTCTAAGACGATGCACTCGCTATCCCAATCTATTATTTAGCCAGTGTCCCGAGATGGGATTCTACTTGAGCTGTTAGTGGGAAGAAAACATATCAAAGAAAATAAACAGCTCAAGGCAATCTAAGCAGCACTTACCGGGGTGGGGTTCCTTCTGCCGGCGGCCTCGAGGACGACGCTCATGGTATTGGAAAGAGAGCGGTGGTGCGCGACGATAACTTGCACTTTGCGAGGTGGTGACTTATAGATTGTTCTGTGGCGTGACTGCCACAGAGGTGCAAACACACCTACCGTTGGTCTTCAACGACAATGCAAGAAGAACAAGTGGCGGCAGGGTGGTCCTTATTATTGGTCGGCCATATCTAGCACTTCCATCTCGGCGGGGCGCGCTTCTTATTGGCCGAAAATATGACGCCACATTGTAGCTTCCCCCACTTTCTGTGTGTGTGTGGAAGGAATGTGTGAATGGGATGGAGAGAGACACTGGCTAGATAGATACTAATCTAAAACAAAATGCGAGAGTACCCGTTTTTTCCGCGCAACCAAAAACACTATATCCTATGTCACCTCCACAATTAAGGCAAATCTAATGACACTCCTTATGTTAAAATACATTCATATGACTGCCTCATTGATCTAGTGGTTGTAGTAGTGCTACTGCTGATCATGAGGTCCTGGGTTCGAATCCCGGGTCGGCCCAAAAAATTAATTATTGAGTTTTTCCGTCAAGAAATTCTCAGTAGTTGCCCGGAGTCAGAAAGTTGGCGGCGTCTCACCCCCGTGCCTAGGGAAGCACGTAAAGCCATTGGTCCTGCGCCTGATCTCTCTCCGGTCGTGTCGGTTTACCGTCCCATCGGATTATGAGAGTAAAGGAATAGAGAGTGCACCTGTGCTTGCGCATACACTTGGGCACTATAATCGTGTCCTGCGCCGATGGCTAGTCTCCGTCGAGGCAGGCCGCCGTGGCCGAAATTCGACCAGGAGGACATTATTATTATTATTATTATTACATTCAGATGTTTAGGCTACAGAGCGTGCCATAGATATAAACTTACACACACATATAACGTACGTATGTGATATGCAGGTTTGTATTACATACACTCGAAAAACATTACCTCGTTCGTCTGGGGCAGTCTCACAAATAACTTTTCTCATTTCAGGATCTACTCCGACAAGACCAAGCTGACCTTGCAACGATGCTGGAAGTGGAGATAAACAATCCACTTCTAAAGGACGGTCTCCGCATCATAGTGCCTCCGTATATTGACACGGAAACTGGCGACACTGACTACATTAAGCTGAAAGAAATACATTCGGAACTTTACCAGAAGAGAGACCAGATCCTAAAAAACTACAGCCCTGTCTATTTGTATGCTGTGGACAGAATAGGACGGAATATATTCAGTGATAACATAAGTGATAGCAGGATAGTTGCAAGGAGTGAGGACGATTTTTGGTCGACTTTCAACCTGTACTACATGACTCGTGTTGGTGATAGTGGCGATAGTGTTGTATGTGGAGATTGTGGTGACGGTGTGGTTGGTGATAATTGTGATGATAGTGAGTGGAAGGATTTTCGTGGCGAACCGGCTGTTTTTACAGCGGAGGTAGGTTTATTTGTAGAATATTTAGAAACATAACTGTAACCGAAATAATAGAATAACCGAAATATAAATAATACCTACCAAAACTTTTAAGTTGCACAGAGCACTAGCGTTTTTATAGAGTAGGACTTACAAACGAGCACACAATCCATCTGATGATTAGTGGATTCTGTGGCCCAGAGACATTTATCCTCGTTTAAGAATCAAAATGCAAAAGTGCTGTCACCCCTAAAAATAAGATAGAATGCCTCGTTTCCAGTAAAAAGTATCTCCGGTTGTCTGCACTTATCAAAACAAAAACACAGAATTATGCTGTTATTTCACGCACAGGTATACTGTGAGCGTTTCGTCGGGCCGATCTATTTGTGCTACAACATAGGTGGCATAGCTGTCACTCATTTATCATTCTTACTTTTATTAAAAAATATCGATTTAAACTTTTGAATTAACTAACGAGTATTTATGCGGTTTGGTTTGGTTTGGTTACATAGAATACTATAATACATACATAATAGAATGGGGGAGTGGGTGGAGCCCGCGTAGCCACTAAAATGTCACTAATACGTCAATTGACACGTATAAATGTCAAAACGAGATGTGCTTTGACGTTACAATCGTTTTCAAATTTCGCATGCAAATTATTTAGAAAATGCCAAATTGCACACTATTTACAAATATATATATGTATTAAAATTTAAACGATTTTTTTAATGATGATCTTGAACATTAATCAAAAGTCTAAAATGTGTAAATTTACTCAGTCTGTCAACACAGCGAATCGGGTTTGGCGACGCCAATCCTCGTACAAAATAAAGTTGACAGCCTACATTCTATTGTGACACAGGAGACATTCTATTGTGTATTATAATATTTTGTGTTTGGTTAGCTGGGGTGGGTCACCATCGTAAAAAAGAATACAGAAAAACTGTCTTTAGATTTTTTTATATGGTTATAAAGGTAAACCCGAAAGAACTCGTTTATTGGCAAAAATTATATCAGTATTTTTTTCACCGACTTGTTTGTTTTGATAACTATTGAAAAGTATTTCAATGGGCTAAAGTGTCCTATCCAATAAAAACGATAGTATGCAGCTACTACAGCCCGCAGATTATGCTACACATTATGACACACCACACCTCACTTTTTTAAATTCATATTACATTTAGACAAACGTGCTCGTCGCATATATCGCCAATTTGCTCGATAAATTTTCGTATTTCGACCCAACTGGCGATGTATTTGGCATCCATTATGTACTGTTTACAGAACTGCCTGGACTTCTACCAAATAAAAGAGCTCAATCCAAACTCGCAAGTATTTTTCGTTCTCTTCTCGGACAGCACGGACATTCTTGCAGAAGACAAAAGAAAACCCGAAGAAGTAGAGCAAAGACTGCATCTTTGTGTGGAGGCTACAGAATCTACCGAGAATAGATTTAATGCTGAGGAATTGCCGGAGTCAGATCAAGTTTTAATACAGGATGGTGTGCTTAGGTACATTTTTACAAATTGTTATTTTGTTTTTTATGGCAGATCTTTCAAAAATTTTGCCAGCATATTGTTCATCATGTAAAATTTTTATTTCAATTGTTATCTTGGTCCTTCGAGCATGATAAAAACTATGAAATGTTAATGGGAGAAATTCTCAAAGACTTGAAGTTACAGCCTATATACGTCCCACTGCTGGGCACAGGCCTCCCCTCATTTCTGAGAGGGTTTTAGGGCATGGAAGTGTCCGCCGCGCTGCCCCAATGCGTGTTGGCGAACTTCGCATGTCTTCTAAATATTTTTTTTATTTCAGAAGCAGGTTTCACGATGTTTTCCTTTACCGCCGAGCACGTGGTAAATCAGCACTTAACATTGCAATTAACAATTTCGTTGGTGCTGGCGGGGATCGAACCCGGGTTACTCGCGTTCTGTTATATTTACAGCGAGCGTCAACCATCTGAGCTACCATGGCTCAAAGACTTAATTAACAGGAAATACACCAATCAGTATTGTTACAGCCTATCAAAGGTTACTGCTGAACATAGGCCTCCCCCATAGATTGGCTCATCGGAGGATATCTGACATAGTTGGCACACTTGAGTGATTGGCAATCGCAGATTGATATCATATATTTTTATAATTTTCTTTTGATTTCAATTCATTTATCATAATGTACATTTCTAATATCGCCAGGCATAAAGAGGAATCGCCGGAACAAAATAAACCCATGTTTAATAGAAGACTGCACGAAGAACAAATTGCATTTATGAATGAACTGCTTGACCAGTGGGAGTTGATATGTTAGTATATATAATACAATATTATTAAATTTATTAGCTTTCATAATTGTTTTAATAAAAGCAGAAATATATAAAAAATTGTTGGATGGGTTATCTAAGAATATCGCCGATTTAAGCTCAAAATATAATTATAATAATTTAATAATTATTTATTTCCATTACAAACAAAAATTACATATTTTACTAACTTTAACTTTACATAACACAAACTTGTTTGGTTATCTGAAATCAGTGGTCAAACTAGGCTAACTTTAATTAAAGTTCGATTTAGGTTCAAAATATATTAAGGGACAGGGACTCCTATGATTTCTCTTGCACAATTAATATCTACTTTATTGCTCTTGCAATTAAAGTTTAAAATCGTTCGTAAGGACATAATTTTTCATACATTGACTAATAATGATTCATTCATTAATTAATTCGTGGGTGTAACACGAATGGCTCGGCTAGACCTGAGGAGGACCACGCTCTCACAGAATACCAGTATGAAATAGTAGTTTAATGCTGCTGTGTTTCGTGTGGTGAGTGTAAGGAACTGGAGACCCTTATTACTGGAATTTCTGGGGCGTTCTATCTTAGTCCGCAGGGGTGACAACGCATCTGCTTTTTGCTTTACCGACAGACAAATGTATCTTTAGGTCACAAAATCTACTTACCAAAAACAAATTTATCTTCCAGTTAGACCACCTCCAAAGCACCACGTGAAGAGCCAATGGGCAGTACTAGACGACACCGAAATTCTGCGTACAGCCGAACAGAAAGCTAATGCACCAAACTCAAATGATTGCAATGCGTACACCGGCGAAACATTAGCGAAGAGACGTCGCGAGGACAACGATAGGGCTCTGAAGAATCGGCCCACATTTTTGAATTCCGTATTAAAGTTCGCTACGGATTGCTCTCAGAGTCATCTTTTGGAACATTGTACAAGGTTAAGTGAGGTGAGTGTTGCACTGTGGACTTGTATGGCCAAATATTCAAACGTCAATTAAATTAATTTTAAGATCTTAAATCTAGTGGTGTCTCTGTCACTTTGACTTAAAATGATAGAGACAGAACGAGACTTTACGGCGTCTTGAAATCGAGCAATGTTTGAGTATTTGATTATTATACTTTATTCTTTATCATACTATCACAATCAACAGCTGTAAAGTTAAAAAGTAAAGTTACAGTCTATATACGTCCCACTGCTGGGCACAGGCCTCCTCTCATTTCTGAGAGGGTTTTAGGGCAAGGAATAGTCCGTCGCGCTGCCCCAATGCGTGTTGGCGAACTTCACATGTCTGAAATATTTTTTTTCTTATTTCTCAGACATGCAGGTTTCCTCACGATGTTTTCCTTCACCGCCGAGCACGTGGTAAATCAGCACTTAAAATTGCAATTAACAATTTCATTGGTGCTGGCGGTGATCGAACCCGGTTTGCTTGCGTATTGTGAAATTTACAGCGAGCGCTAACCATCTGAGCTACCACGGGTGGCTATCAACAGCTGGTTTTATAAAATAGAGGTGCCAAGCGAACTAACGGCCTACCTGATGGCAAGTGGTTACTGCAGTTGGACTGCCTCGTTCGTCTAGTGGTTGTAGTAGTGCAACTGCTGATCATGAGGTCCTGGGTTCGAATCCCGGTTTGGGACAAAAAATCAACTATTGAGTATTTCTGTCCAGGAATTTTCAGAAGCTGCCCGGGGCCAGGAAATTGGCGGTGCCTCACCGCCGTACCTGGGAAAGCACGTATAACCGCGGGTCCTGCACCTGATCTCTCTCCGGTCATGTCGGTTTACCGTCCCATCGGATTATGAGAGTGAGGGAATAGAAAGTGTACCTGTGATTGCTCATCCACTCGGACACTATAATCTTGACCCGCGCCTATGGCTAGTCTCCGTTTAGGCAGACCGCCGTGACCGAAATTCGATCTGGAGGACATTATTATTGTTATTGCAGACCATGGACACCTGCAGCCATTGTCAAAGTAGGTTGTCACCTCTGAGGACTAAGATGGAATGTCTCACAGCCTTTAATTATGGCCCTTAATGCCTTTCAGACTGGAACATAGCAATGCAAGCAGTGCTATTTAGTGGCAGGAATAGGTAAGAGGGTGGTATCTACCCCAGGCGGATTCCGAGTCAGAAAAGGAGTCCTACAACCTATTAGGATTAGCTGACTGATGATTTTAACTTTGACGCTGCTGCTAGTTGCCGGTCAGAGAATTTTGAGTCTGGTGTAAACGATTGGTGTTGTAAGAATATCCACTACCCCTTATCGGCCCGTGGGTGTTTTTAAGCGGGGAATTCACTAGACGGACTTGCCCGCGGGCAGTCTGCAGACATGCCCGCCGGACTTAGCCTACTATAGGTCCATGCAAAGTTTGATAGTGTAGGACCGTCGCCATCGCTCTGGCCCGTTGGCCTGATCTCATTTGTTCTGCGCGGGCACGGACGTACCTGAATGTGTGTGTTGACTGCGGGCTGTCTGTTCACAGACACAAGAGCGACGGCAACCAGTTCAGAGGGCCTTTTATTATTATTTAATGAACTTTGGTGATTTTTATTTTGCAATGAGTTTTAATTATAATAAAATATGCTGGAAACAGCTTAATAAATAAATAAAATAAAAAGCCTTTTATTTCCTGTAAATTTACATTACTTATAATCTATGCATGTGTTAGTTTGGTTTACTCTATGTTATTTATTTATTACTCACTTAATATAGATTTATCTGTATTTAAAGTATATGTACCTGTATGATAATACTTATTTAACAATATTTATATAACTAATGCTTTATTTAACTATTGTGTAGTATGAGCTTTCATAAATTTATATTTATCTATTTACTTATAATATATCTATAACTATTTTGATAATAATATATTTATCTGTCTAATCTTATTTTTATTTAATCTACCGGAACCCCAAAATGGGTAAAGGCCTCCTCCGGTGATGCCCATTTGACTCTGTCTTGAGCTACTTATCTCCAGTTTGGACCAGCTATTGTTTTAATATCATCTTATACGACTATATATCCATGCGCATGTAATTGTATACTGGTTCAATAATTCCTAATTCTATTTTATACTTATTCTTTGCACCAAATTAATAACAAATAAATAACAAGCATAGAAAGTCTAGGTTGTCATCTTAATGTGCACGCTCAACTAATCACGTAGCCGGTCTATTACAAACTGACGAGTCCGTGTAGTGTATTGCGACGACAGACATGCCCGGACAAACAGCCCGTGGGCGTGTCTGTCTGGTGTCCCCGGTAATTCCCCGCTTTAGAGGCGACAGTTGGGAATTGAAACTAGAGATAAGCAGCAGCATCTTCCCGTTAGCAACTCAAAGTAATAAAATAACTGTGGTTGCCAACTCGCGGGTGCCGAGCGTGGTAAACATGGCTAAATCCCCCCTATGACTCAATCTATAGGGGATACCTATGCTCATCAATAGACTTTTATAGGCTGTAATGGGTAGAATGATAAACGAGTTGGTAATACCATCATCTATTTAAAGCTAGATTGTAGGATTGAATAAAACTACTTATTCTGATTTTATCGCGTTTAATTAACTTGTTTTCAATACCGGGCGTTTTGATTTTGGGTGCTTTACAGAACCCACGGTCACGGAGGGGGGGGGGACTGAGATGTTTGACGTCCTGATGTCATAGTTAGCCTGGCTACCTTCAGTTTTAGAATATTGTTTTTTTTGGTTCTGGAATTAGAAATAAGTTAATTAAACGTGATAAAATTCGTATAAGTGGTTTTATTCAATGTGTAGTGTTCGCGTTAATTTAAGATATCATTAGTTTATAGTACTCGTATATTGCAGTAAAATTTTTCAGGTCTATCCCATAGTTGCCTTTTAAGATACCCAAGTCACTAAATGTGGTGATGGAAGCTCATACACCGCCACCACACGTTTATTACGGTAACTGCCTAGTTGATTCACGCGATTACTGACAAAAGTCCCAAGTTCGATTTCCGGATCGTGCCAAAATCAGTAGTCTAGAAATTAAGCCCCGTGCCTCGGAACGCACGTACAGCCGTTGATCCTGCACCTGATCTGATTTGGTCATGTCGGACTGCCCTCGCATCGAACTATAACAGGGAGTAGAGAGTGGGACACTATAATCATGTCTCGCGCAAATAACTAGTCTCTGTGGAGACATGCCACCGTGACCGAAATTCGGTTTGGAGGACATTATTATTATTACAGCGAAATTAAAATATCTATTATTATATTTAGGTGCACGTGAAACTCCTGCAACAGTTTATATTGGCTTCATTCGATATGGCCCGCGAACTTCAAGTCGTGCCTAAGAAGATACAATACGTGGCGAAACAGGAGCAACAGTTGTATGAGGTGAGTTGACTAATGTAGTACTAGTGTGTTATATTAACAATATAGATAACCGTGTAGTGGCGGTGTAAGAATATGTGTATATGCGGTGTAAGGATATCCACTCCCCCATATCGTTTCGTGGGTGTCGTAAGAATTGACAGTGGGAAACAAACCAGGTGATGGGCAGCAGCGTCTTCCTAATTACATGAAGAAAATAAAAAACTACGGCTACCATTCCGTCTGCCAATCGTGGCAGCCATGGCGAAATCCCCTCTATGATGCAATTTATGGGGGAGGCTTATATAATGATTTCTTATATTTACGCGAACACTACACATGATTAAAACTACTTTTACGGATTTTATCGCGTTTATTTTTGCTTTTAATTACTTTTATTTTTAATTCCCGACGTTTCGGGCGCTTTCCAGCACCCATGGTCACGGGGGACTGAGATGACTGACGTCCCTATGTCATTGTTAAACCCGGAGTACCTTCAGCTTTTTTGATTATTGTTTATGGTCTGATCTATGCAAAATGAACTGACTATGCCCTGAGGTCTTGCAGTGGTATGCTTGGGTAGTTTTAATTTTATTGATTATAGGATCCCAAGCAGGTGGTAGTACCCAGCCTCCTTCTCTATTGAAATTAGGATGTTTTTTAATTTCAATACCCTCACGTATCATCCTTGGTAGGAATCGGTGTTCTTTCGCGAGGATTTGTGGTCTATCAAATCTGATGTAATGGTTGGGGCCTTCTAGGATATGATCACAAACTGCAGACTTCCCGAAACGTTGATGCTTCACATCAGCTATATGTTCTTTTACGCGGGTTCTAATTGATCTTTTTGTTTGTCCAATATAAAAAAGCTGAAGGTACTCCGGGTTTAACAATGACATCGGGACGTCAGTCATCTCAGTCCCCCGTGACCACGGGTGCTGGAAAGCGCCCGAAACGTCGGGAATTAAAAATAAAAGTAATTAAAAGCAAAAATAAACGCGATAAAATCTGTAAAAGTAGTTTTAATCATGGGGAGGTTTATGTTTAGCTGTGGACTTGTATAGGCCGTATTGGATAGATGGAATGGATTAGCAACGATGAACCTATGACGGTGCTGTCGTCGCGCCACAAGCGAAACTCATCGAAACCTAGATCACGCTATCAAAGTTTCGAAGTACTGCGTGGTACTTCGAAACGTGGTAGAACCATACTGCAGCTATATTACTGGTATAGTTATAGCACGAATGGGTCCACTCGACCGGGGAAGGACTACGCTCTCAAAGAATAACAGCGTTAAATAGCAGCGTTAAATAGCAGCTTAACGCTGTTGTGTTTCGTTTGGTGAATGTAGAGTTTTACAACGCATCTGCATTTTGATTTGTTATCGAGGATAGATGTAGATGTCTATGGGCCACAGCATCCACGTACCCTCAGGTGGACTGAGTGCTCGTTTTCCACCCTTATGCTTTAAAAAAATAGAATAGCTTCGTACTTAACACGCGGAAGCTTGCCCGGTGAGAGATTTTTCCTTTTCCTTCCATGGCTAAATACCTTAAAGATTGAATTAGGTCATATCAAATTAGGTCATGTAGTTGATCATTTAAACATTTAGTTATAGTACGGCCGCTGATTTATTACCGATTTGACAGATTATTCTTAAATTAAGCGATATAACCTTGCACGAGCGACACATTTGCCGAATGATTTAGAATACCTCTTTAATATAAAATTTTATGTCAAAATGTCAGAATCAAGTAATTTTCCAATAAACTCTGTTTCAAAACTTAAAATAGTTTGTAAATAATATGAAAACATTTATTTTTTGTTCTTTGGCGCGCTTGTACAAAGTTACATCGTGCGTCTAGTTTTCATAGTGATGTGCTTGATAGTATTCGGTCCGAATTCATTGGAATAGATATGATATTTATTTTATTTGGATATTTTTATTTTACTTATTCCTTCGAGCAACTAGACTATAATGCTACCATTTTTTTGCGTCTCCTAATTGCACTGTGTTGCCAGTATCTCTATGATTTTTAAGATTTATGTGTGATCCAAAGACAGAAATACTGTTTTCTATGATTTAAAAATAAATACAATTAAAATGATTATGTATAATTTTTAACGTTCATAATATATAAAACAACATTTAATAAATATAATTTTCTCCCTCAATTAAGCAATGTTATAGGTGTATTTTTTTAAGTAATTGGCGATACTATTCTGGCAACACCCTTACCACCGCTATTTTAATCTGTTTAGTCGTCTACCGTACTCTCGTGCGCACAGACTACGTTCTCTTGTGTAACCGTTGTTTTTTGTCTCGGCTTTCTCCTGTTTATCGTTGCGCTTTATTGGACTAATTTTGTTTGTGTTTGGTAATTTTGTTGAAAATACCGAAACGAGGAAAAACATTGAATAGTCAATGTCGTGAGCTTGTACTAAAGCTACAGGATTACTTTGAGCGTGAGTCACAAAATGGCGGCCCTTTGATTCCTGTCACTCAAGTGAAAGATCGGGTTTCACAAGCTCTTGGAATTGGTGCAAAAACACTATATAATATAAATAAAGAAAAATTTGGTGCTTCTGGAAGTGAAGATAATGTTTTACGCACTCCTAAGAAAAAACGAAGACAAAAGCCCGTGACAGGTGTTGATGTTTTTGATGCAGATGCAATAAGAAACCACATATTTGGTTATTATACTAGGAACGAGTTTCCAACTAGATGTTTGCTTTAGGTCTCTTTAAAAGAAGCTGGCTTGTTTAAAGGCGGTAAAACGGCGTTGTCAAAACTATTGCACGAAATTGGGTTTGAATATAAAAAAAACGAATAAAAGGAAAATATTAATGGAAAGATTTGATTTAATAATTAAAAGGAGCGAGTTTTTAAGAGAAGCCAGAAAAATCGAGTCTTGGGACAACGTCGTTTTTGTTGACGAAATATGGTTAAATGCGAACCACACTGTGTCACGCTCTTGGACTGACGAAACAAAAGCATCAACTTCAAAGGTTCCAATTGGAAAAGGATCGCGACTGATAATTTGTCACGCCGGTTCTGCTGGAAGTGGTTTCTTTGAAAATGGACTGCTGGCTTTCGCGTCAAAAAGTACTTCCGATTACCACGAGGAGATGGATACAGACACTTTCACGAATTGGTTCGAAAATCAATTATTACCCAGCCTGCCAGAGCCTTCTATCATAATAATGGACAACGCTTCATATCACTCGAAACTAGTGAATAAAGCGCCTATTCAGGCCGACAAGAAAGCTGATCTCGTAGCACGGCAACACCAAAATGGAATTGAAACTACTGCCGAAATGCTAAAGTCTGACTTAGTAAATTTGGTACGCGAAAATAAAACATCAAGAGTCCATTATGAAGTAGATGAGATAGCTCTAGCACATGGACATCGGGTACTTCGAATTCCGCCTTGTCACTGCCAGTACAATGCCATTGAGCTAATATGGGCACAAATCAAAGGTATTGTTTTTTATCGCATAAGTTATGAATATGAATAATTTGTACTATTATAACATCCAATATTCAGCATATAAGTAAAAAGATACATAACTAAGAAATAAATATCTCATGTCCCTTACATGTAGATAATTGTGTAACATTTCGTTTATTTAATGTAATAAATTAACGTTATTTAATGTTTACATTACAGGTTACGCAGCTCGTAATAATACGACTCCGCCATTCAGTACTAATAAAATGGTGGGTCTATTAAAAGATGCTTGCACCAAAATAACGAAAGAAGATTGGGTCAAGGTCGTCGAAAAGACTCGAAAACTAATAACAGAAGATTATGAACGCGATATAAGAGTGGACACCATTATAGAGAATGAAATTGTCATACAAGTGACTGATAGCGATGACAGCTCTGGCGAATCTGGTTCAGAGTCTGAATAATTGTTTTAATAAATGATAGGTAGTAATTTATTAAAACATCTTGTACCTACTCTATTAATTAAAATGTGTAACAGTGTTTACAAATTTGTTTTATTTTGATATGTCCTCGACCAATTATCTACGCCCATCAAGGATACTCCACCTAATAAAGAACCTGTGTCTTTAACTATTATTGTTTTGATTTTATTTAATTACACACTATACTAGAATATTTAAAAACAAACTGTTCCCAAATGATATTAGGGTTACTGGTTCAGTCACTTCACTAGTATTGTCAATTCGTCATGTGTCAAATCGGTAATAACTCAGCGGCCAGACTATAATATTTATTTCATTCGTTCTTATGATTTATTGAGTGTAATTCACAGGTAATAAACGAGAAGTTTTCACAAGGCGAGAAGAAACAGGAGCTAGTTCAAATAATGCAAGAGGTATTGCACGAAATGCGTTCAGAAATAAACAACATGGATTGGAGCGTTGATGGTATGATCATTCAATGAAATAAACACGATTCATTCGTAGTCTTATACGTGGTAGAGCCCTAATGCAACTATATTATGTTTTGTAGCATGAATGGGTCGGCTTAACCGGGTTTGGACCACGCTCTCAAAGAATACCAGCGTAAAATAGCATCGTAACGCTGCTGTGTTTCGTATGGTGAGTAGAGAACCATTTTTACTGATAACGTGGCATTCCATCTTAGTCCGACAACGCATCGGCATTTTGATTCTTATTCGAGGATAGATGAAGATGCCTATAGGCCGTAGTATTCACTAACCATCAGGTAGATTATGCGCTCGTTTGTCACCCTTTATCATAATTACAGCTCTTTAAGTCCACTGCTGAACATAGAACTCCCCCAGGGAATGCAAAAAGCACAGTCCTGAGCCACCTCTGCATCCATCGACTTCCCGCATGTCTTAACAGGTCGTTACTCCATCTAGTGGTGGTTGCCCTACATTACTCCCACCGGTACGAGGCTGCCACTGGAGAACCGTTTTTCCCATCGGTTATCGTTTCTTCGAGCTATATGGCCGGCCCATTGCCACTTCAGCTTACTAATCCGTTGCGCTATTTCGTTCACTCTAGTTCTACTGCGGATATCCTCATTTCTAAGTTTAATAATAATAATAATATATACTATAACTAGATTATAATGAGTATACAGTCTACTATGTTACATAGCTGGGGGAAGAAGTATGCAAAATATTGCAAAGGGTTTGGTTATCACTGTACAATACCATTAGTATTTTGCTCCCCAGATCTACCATGTCATCAAGACAAGCGTTTCATTATATCGAACTCGATCTTCTACTCCACGAGGAGCAGTCCAGCGGTGTCCCTCCAAATCGGCGATCGGAAAAATCGTACCGACCTGTCTGATCCGATTGATTCTGATCGGAGGGACTCGTCGCAATCCGACGTCGAGGAGGCTGTGTCTTACGATAGCTACAATTTTGACGACTATGAGATCATTCAGTCCAATGACGAGAGTTTGAGTGTCAGTGAGTGTTACAGGCGAGTGAAGGTGAGTTCTTTTGAAAGTTAAGTAAAATTCTTTTAAATATTTGTCATCATCATAATCATCATCATCATTACAGCCTGTCATCATCCACTGTTGAACATAGGTCTTCTCTTAGATTGCCTCGTAGGAAGATATTTTCCACACTTGGATTATTAGATTTTTTATCTCTTCTTAACTACAGAAGACAAGAAAGTAAAAAAGTTGTAGACCTAAGTTAACCGTGACTCAGGCAGATAACATGTTTGTTGTAAAAACTTTAGAGTGTGATTTATAATTAGTATAAATGCAGCGTTGGTCTAGTGGTTGTAGTAGTACGACTGCTGATCATGAGGTCCTGGGTATGAATCCTGGTTGGGAAAAAAAATCAATTGTTGAGGTTTTCGGTCAAGAAATTCTCAGTAGCTGCCCGAAGTCATGAAGTTGGCGGTGCCTTACCCCCGTGCCCCGGATAGCAGTAAAGCCGTTGGTACTGCGTCTGATTTCGCTCCGTTCATGTCGGTTTTATGAGGATTATGAGAGTGAGGGAATAGAGAGTGCACCTGTGCCTGCGCATACACTTGGGCACTATAATCCTGTCCTGCGCCGATGGCTAGTCTCTGTTGAGGCAGGCCGCCGTGATCGAAATTCGGTCTAAAGGACATTAAATGCAGCGTTTAGAAACAATAAAATTCGTAAACATATTTAAATGCATATTATAAAATAGTATTTGAACAACCTCTTAGTATGTTTTATTTTATATAACGAGAACGAGATAGCGTAGGGCGCTATATAGCCGGCCCAAAACATATGACCCGACTATGTAAATATAAAATAGTATATGTAAATAGTTGATTTCTGTATACACAATCAATATACTTTTAAATATACCTATGATTTTATAATATACATTAATGTTATAAACAGTCCGATAGACTGCCTCATTTCCAGTAAAAAGGGCCTACGGTGAGTTTCCCGTATAAGAGCAATGCTGCAATAGTTTATTTTATGGTAGTATGAATGGTTCATATAGACAGGGGAATGACAAAGCTATTACTAGCATAAAATAGCAGCTTAATGCTGTTGTATTTTCTATGGTGAGTGTAGAGAATTGGAGGCACGTTTTACTAGTAATGAGTCTGTTCATCTTAGTCCTCAGACCCGTAATCAAAGATATATGTAGGTGAATGGGCCACAACATTCACTTACATCAGGTGGACTGTGTGTTCGATTGTCATCTTTAGTTATGTAAAAAACCCACGCGTCAGGATATGGTACTGAAGAGATATATGTGTTGTTGTATTTCAGCCAAAATCAGATGACGCGACATCGCTGGTCTCTCAGATCGGCATGATACGAGTGGAGAACGAGTCTGAAGTTTTCTCGCTGTCGGGCAGCGGGCGAGGCTGGGCCGGAACGCTCGACACTAGCGCCACCAACCTCACCAACGTAACCAACATCACCAACACCACCAACCTCACCACCACAACTTGCACCAACAACGCCAACATATCCATCAAGCAGGCCTCGCTCGATGTACAACAGACTGGTAAGTCACAATGCTGATGTTGAAATCGCTTGGGAAACAGATTTCGATCCCGGTGGTAATTTCTTATATTCACGTGAATACTACACATTAAAACTAGTTTTACGTCCGCTTTACGCAGATCGGATTAAATATCTAAGAGTTGAAGGTAGCCTTCGTTAACTTTGGTACTGTCACTTTACGCATTTCTTAAATTTATGATATTTATGTAATATACAACACGTAACATAATTAACGCACTTTGAGAAAGTAGTTTGTTCAGAATCGTTTACTAAATCGATTCCTATCATTTTTAATATAGGTAATTTTTTATCCCAAAAATAATTAAAACTACGTAAATTATAGTCACGCTAAATCTGTACAGTCGAAACAAACTGAAATGGACCGTAACTTAAGGCAATAAGACTTTTAAGAGTGCAGTTTTATTTGTATTATTACTAATTCTGTCATTCAATAAAAATAAAGAAAAATTAACTTTATTTCAAGCACGTTAAAGTCTTTGAGTTCGTGGATTTGTACTGTGGCCACAACGTTCTTCCGGAATTAGTATAACTAATTTGATAAATAATCAGTGCATAAAAATGTTTAACTAAAAATTCTGTGTAATGTATTATGGGTGTGCGTTAAATTAATTTACATATTGTATAAGTAAGGCGGTTATACTTGTCTACAATATAATTTGTTTTAAAACAATAGGATTCTTTTCTGTATCGTGGGGGCCAACGAGTTTAGGTAAATAAACTTCACAAGGACAAATTTCCCGACCCGAAACAATTACTTTTAGACCATACAAATACTTGTTACGAGCGGGATTCGAACCCGCGGCCCTTAGCGCTGCAACTCATTGCTAAGTCACTGCGCCACGGAGCCGTCAAATTAAATGCAATGTTTGTATCTTGTAATACAAAAACTTCTGATTTATGCTACTAGACCGGCAATAAAGAACAGAAACTGTGTTACAGCTGTTGTTGGTGGTGGTGTGAACGCCGGCTGTAGCGGTAAATATGTCACACAGTTTGTATTTTCATTTACGACAGTATGGGTTTTTGGATGAATACGAAATAAAATTACATACTTGTCTGAAAAAAAGCACGTGCGTACATAATAATGACAACGTTTTCTTAACAAAATCAGTGTTAGATTATCGAAAACGACGTTCGCGGTTTACATAACAAAAAACTGGTTTTCTTGTCCGCTTGCAGTCGACTAAAGAAGTTACGGATATTTGACCATAACGTAGTAAGCCTGATGCGGTTTAGTGACGGCGTAATGGAATCTACTACCTCATATAATAACCTGGATGTTGTTAGATGCGATCTTCCTGATAACACCTAAAAATAATGAAAACTCCCGCCTACCAGACAACTATGGTACTACTATATAACTATAAATATAAACCTCTCTCTCTCTCTTTCATACCAGACGATTGAAATGTCAATAGGGAAAATATGTACCCTATAATAATAAAAAAATACGATTTACCCTACAGGCCATCCCTTGAACTTCCTGCTAATTTCAAATGCAAAGCGCTCAAAATTCCACCTATTATGACGTTGTATAGTATGATAAATTGTGAAACACTACGTTTTTTTTTTAAATTTGAATATTTTACGAACAAATCAACCGATTTTGACAAACTTGACGGCGTTCGACACAGTTTTTAGGCATTCATAGTTAATTTATAACATCAAAAACGATCCGAGAAAAAAATTATTTGAACAAAATACTTTCCTCGTTAACAATTTCTCTTTAATGCATCAACCGATTTTGATGCGGTTTGCAGCAATCGAGGGCGTTTTGCCGGCGGCACGTATAGTTTGGTGAAAGCACGCCTCAGAGTTCATTCAAATTGGTCAAGCCATTTAAAAGTTATGACAGGGTTATATACATCCATCCCACACGCACCTACCCATACATATAGATATAGTGACATCCTCGTAGAAATAGTCAGAACGGCTTCCTAGGATCTCCAAACGTGGAGATCTGATGAGAACTCGATTTATGAAAACGGGGGTGAAACCAATAACTTCCCGATTTTTTGAAAATCATTGATTTTCATAACGGGAAGTTAAAAAACTACTAAAGAACTGTATAATATTAAATGAAAACACGTTAATAGGATTAAGTTTATATTGATTTCTTACTTTTAGCATAAATGTCTTACTATTAAGTAGTTTGTTTTCCAAATAAAATAAATTGGTTCCGTTTCTAAAAAGTAAATGATTATTTCATTTGTTCGCAGTTCTGTCGAAACTAAGCCGTAAGATCAGTTTGAAGCTAGTCAATTTCGTCGATTGCTTGAAGGACACTTATTTTGGAACATTGCAGAGGTAAGTTTATTAACTAACTTAAATGTGTTTAGCGCGGAAAAAATCGGGTTGTGTCTGTGTTGAAAATACGGCTGTTTTACGTGAATACGTGTACGTATCGAAACGACTTTAATGGCGGCGCTCCCCCCTCCGCCGCGTGTTATAATCCTCACACGACGTAACGAATTTTTGATCCTTTAGCTATCGAATGGTGTGATTAAATTTTGGATGTAGATGATAGATATGTAGCTGCAACACCAATTTTCTTACGTGGTAGAGCCATGCTGCAGTTATATTAGTAGCAGTTGTAGCACGAATGAGTCGGCTCGACCGGGGACGGACCACGCTCTCACAGAATACCAGCGTCAAATAGCAGCTTAATACTGCTGTTTCTTATGGTGGTGAGTGTAGAGAACTGGAGACCCTTTTACTGGAAACGAGGCATTCCACCTTAGTCCTCACGGGTGACAACGCATCTGCATTCTGATTCGTAGTCGGGGATAGATGTAGATGTCTATGGGCCTCAGAAACCACTTACCATCAGGTGGACTGTGTGCTCGTTTGTCACCCTACCCTATTAAAAAGAAAACTGTACCCTGCGCCTTTGTTATCATCAGTTTTCTGTATTGCCTCCCTCTAAAATTTAAGACGTATTCACGTCAAAATGTAGTCTGTTGATGTAGTTTTAGACATACTAAACGAAACCTGTTACTTATTAATACTGTTACGCGCTAAAATCGGCGCACTAGCGCTATCTAGTCTCGAACCAAAGAACTAAACTTCTTGAAGTTTAAAACTCGAACTCTCGGTACCTTGCGCGTGTTTACTCGAACATTCCGGATATTTTGCTAATTTATATAACTAGGCGCTGCAAGATGCGAGCGAGTAGACTTGAACTCGGCGACACAAGCGAAGCTTCGGAGCGGAATTAAGTGAATTAGTGTGTTTAATCATTAGTGTTTTAAGTTTTAATTTGTGTAAAGTAAATTAAAGTGTTAATTTAGGTAATTTTATCGGCAATTTTTATTGTCACGAACCCTAAGCTCGTAACAATTGGTGTCAGAAGTGGGATAAAATAATGCCGATTTTACCAAAGGAGGAAACGGAGGGTGTCCGTACCCGAAGTCAACGCCAGCAGGAGACGGACCAACGAAGATTTGGTGGTGCAACGCCGCAGACGTCGGAGGGCCAGTCACCGGCTGCAGGCCCGTCGGTAGCTACTACATCTGCAGCACCTGACTTAGGTGCTCTGATGGTGATGCTGCAGGAGCAGGCTCGCCGACAGGAGGAGCAGGCTCGCCGAAAGGAGGAACAGGCTCGCCGACAGGAGGAACAGGCTCGCCGACAGGAGGAACAGGTCCGGCGGTTGGAAGAACAGCTGCGGGGCGGACAGGATGAACAGGCCCGCCGACAAGAGGAGCAGGCCCACCGACAGGAGGAACAGGCCCGTCAGTCGGAAGAGCAGATGCTCCTCATTAAGGACCTTCATGCTACCTTTGGGAAAGAGATAAAGGAGGTGAAGGATAGGGTTGCTCAACATGACAACCGCCTGTCGGAAGCTGAAACCCAAATCAAGGAAGCTAGAACCCAAATCGACCAAGTGAACAATCGGGTTGATTACGTGGTGGCTGACGTGAAGAAAACGCTGGACGACCTCAAACTGGGTGATGGAACTACAGCTCCCGTAGTAGCTACTACACCTTCGCTACGTGGGTTCAAAGTGCCACCATTCGACGGGACTTCTTCCTGGTCAGCCTACAAAATCCAGTTCGAGGCTGTTATGAAGGCGAACGGCTGGAATAAAAGTCAGGCCATGACTGCTCTCACACTAGGCCTGCGCGACCAGGCCTTAACAGTCCTGGAAGCTCTCGGTGAGGAAGTGACTTATGAGCAACTCCTTGAGGCATTGGAGGCGAGATATGGTGACGCTCACCTGGAACACGTCTTTCGTGCGCAGCTTAAAGATCGTGTGCAGCGCATCAACGAAAACCTGCAGCAGTGGGCTCTAGAAGTGGAGAAGCTGGTGCGAAAAGCATACCGGTCTGTACCTGCGCTCATTGAAGGGAACCTGGTGCAGACATTCATCGACGGCATCCGTGACCTGGAAGTCAGAGCTGCTGTGAGGCTCGGGCACCACGAGACGCTTAAGGACGCCTTGGCCCATGCACTGGAGGTAGAAGCCGTGCGACAGGATCATCGTTCACCTCACGCTAGGGAGGTTACAGCAGTTACGGTTCGCGACCACAATAAAAGATACAGCCCTAGGTGCTATGGCTGTGGGGAAAGGGGCCATCTTCGTTCCAGCTGCCCTAAGCACACCCTAGGAAGGGAAGGTGAACGGTCTCAGAAAGGAAGTGCGGCTAACAGCACCGCCCAGCAGCAGCAGGACTACGACTTCACTATCAGACACTGCAGCGGGAAATCTCACGGCAACGCAGATGCATTGACAAGAAGACCTTGTCCTGAAGATTGCAACCATTGTAGTAGGCAAGAGAGTAAGGAAGTGGTATCCGTGAGGATGCTCAGGACAGACCACCTCAGCAACGGGTGGAAGGACAGCCTACGACATGCACAGCAGGAAGATCCGGACATCAAGCCGATTCTGGGATGGATGAAGGCCCGTGCTACCAAGCCTAAGTGGAGGGACGTCTCAGCGATGAGTTCAACCACGAAAAGCTATTGGGCCCAATGGGACAGCTTGCTGATTCAGGATGGAGTCCTGTGCCGTAAATGGGACAATGGTCGAAGGGACAGCTGTCGTTTGCAAATGGTTGTCCCTAAAACTAAAGTGCCGAATGTTCTACAGCTGTGCCATAATGGTCGTTCAAGAGTCCATCTGGGAGTTAAACGAACTCTACTGAAGGTCCGAGAACAGTTTTACTGGGTCCATTATCGTGACGATGTCGAGGATTGGTGTCGTACAAGTACAAGTTGTGCGGCCGTGCGGGGACCTCAGACACGTAGTAGAGGAGCACCGAAATTGTACAATGTTGGTGCACCACGGGATAGAACAGCCCTAGACATTGCGGAGCCGTTACAGAAAGGCGCAAGAGGGACTCCTAAGATCGTCCATGTGGATCGCCTAGCGCGTTATTATGGGACCGATAATGCTCGGGACGAGCATGTCTTAGGAGGGGGGCAGTGTTACGCGCTAAAATCGGCGCACTAGCGCTATCTAGTCTCGAACCAAAGAACTAAACTTCTTGAAGTTTAAAACTCGAACTCTCGGTACCTTGCGCGTGTTTACTTGAACATTTTGGATATTTTGCTAATTTATATAACTAGGCGCTGCAAGATGCGAGCGAGTAGACTTGAACTCGGCGACACAAGCGAAGCTTCGGAGCGGAATTAAGTGAATTAGTGTGTTTAATCATTAGTGTTTTAAGTTTTAATTTGTGTAAAGTAAATTAAAGTGTTAATTTAGGTAATTTTATCGGCAATTTTTATTGTCACGAACCCTAAGCTCGTAACAATACCTTTAAAAATTAAAGAGACAAACGATTTTACAGTCCATCTGTTGGTAAGCGGCTACTGGAGCCCATGGACACGTGCAATCAACTTTAAACAAAGAGAGCTTTGATGCGTAGTCATCCCTGATTTCTAAGATGGAGTACCGGCAAAATGCTTGTAGGGTGTGGTTACGTAACTCCTGCCTTAAAAAATGGTGACAGACACAGAATTATAAAAAAAATATCGACCTATGTTAAAACTTAACAACTTTGCAATATTGATTGAGGAAATAATTTTTAGCAGTTTTCTCCATTTTTAGCTCAGTAATTACTGAACAGCAATATGAGTTTGTAACTAAAGGATCAACTGAGTTAAACCTATGTGTTATTTGTAGTTAAAAAAATTTCGACCTATGTTAAAACTTAACAACTTTGCAATATTGATTGAGAAAATAAATTTTAGCAGTTTTCTCCATTTTTAGCTCAGTAATTACTGAACAGCAATATGAGTTTGTAACTAAAAGATCAACTGAGTTAAACCTATGTGTTATTTGTAGTTAAAAAAATATCGACCTATGTTAAAACTTAACACTTTGCAATATTGATTGAGAAAATAAATTTTAGCAGTTTTCTCCATTTTTAGCTCAGTAATTACTAAACAGCAATATGAGTTTGTAACTAAAAGATCAACTGAGTTAAACCTATGTGTTATTTGTAGTTAAAAAAATATCGACCTATGTTAAAACTTAACAACTTTGCAATATTGATTGAGGAAATAATTTTTAGCAGTTTTCTCCATTTTTAGCTCAGTAATTACTGAACAGCAATATGAGTTTGTAACTAAAAGATCAACTGAGTTAAACCTATGTGTTATTTGTAGTTAGACACTGTGTTGTCACTGTCACTACTACTAACAGTCGGTCATCGAAGGTGAAAACGGGGTACTCGGGCACTGTCCGCTAGGTTTGTCCTGTCATGCAAATAAATTAAAATGGTTGACACTACATGTATGGTAAAAACTGTGGGGTCGTACTTATTTAAAGATAAGAAATTAAAGTTGCAAAAAAAATGAATAAAAAGCCAGTGTTCATCATCAGCCAAAGTTCAAGTGAAGTCCCTTTCTCCTTAAATCCGAATCCAGATTCAGGAAGAGTAGGGTAGCTTGGGCGTAGATGCTCACGTTGGTGACCACTATACCATCGAGACAGTTAAGCAGGGTGCTATTATTGGTGTGTGTGTCTACCTGTCTCTCTCACATGTGCGTGCAGGTGCGTGCAGTCGCTGGAGGGCGTGTGCCGCGCGGAACTGGGTGGGCGCGCGGCCAGCGGCGCCGTGCGGCAGCTGCTGGGCGCGGCGCGGCACGTCGACCTGCAGCCCACAGCCTGCTTCTCGCTGCTGCGCACGCTGCTCGACGCGCTGCGCAGCTTCCTCTGCAAGTCAGGCCCGCTGCTATGTTAGATTTTATAGAATAAGGGTGGCAACCGAGCACACAGTCCACCTATTAGTAAATAATAAAAGCTAAAGCACTTCGCTCCCACACTAGCCATTTAATATATATATTTTTTAAAGAATATTAACAATGCTATAAACATTACGAATATGGGGAATATTCGTAATGTTAACCACTCGTGGCAAGCTTAAATTGCTTGTTTTACGAGTGGTTCACGCCAGTAGTCGAATGGCGGATTCGAACCCACGACCTTTTTGAGTTCGCGGTCCGCGCCCTGCCATTAGGCTACTGTCGCTTCATATAATATAATACATATGTAGTATATTGATTGCATTTAGTTAAATAATTAAATATATATTTATTTTGTATGTATATATGTTTGTAGTATATGTTTCTTTTGTTATATGTGTATATATATATATATATATATATATAAATGAAATGTGTATTCTTTTTTTTATCATACCAATGTGCCCTACCCTTGTCATCTTTGTGTAATCCTGTCCATTCTCTGGTTGTCTGGAAGAAATTGCTATCAGCAATAAGACCTCCCATTGCATACTTCTTTTGTATATATAATTAGTAATTTTTTTATATGGTGTGCAATAAATAATATTAAATAAATAAAAGCGACTAAACACTAGAGCATTAAGGTGGTATTTCGTGACAACATGGTTCTTTTTCAAATTAGCCGAACCATCCGTGCCACAACCATAAAATAGCCATGGTATGGCTCTAAACAACTTCTACCACCAAAACAAAAATTTTGATTTCGTATTTTATATATAATGGACTTGTGGTATGAGAATCGTGTATGTCCTGTGTGTGTCATGAAAGACGTAAAACAGAAAATGGTCAGTAGCACCTTTCTAATAACGAAAAGAAATTAGGTAACTGTAGCTGCCAACCCGCCTGCCAAGCGTGACATCTGTGGAAAATATATTACTAGGAGTTAGTGTAAGAGGAGACACGATGACAAAGACTTGTATAAAATTGCAGGCTATATACGGCAGTCACTTAAAAATTGCATCATTGCAGTACCGGCAGTGATAGAACCCGGGTTACTAACACACTGTGAAATTTACGGCGAGCGCCAAGTCCCTGAGCTACCTACTACTACTACTGCTTCTACTCGATGACCTTTTTACCGTCCTGAAAAAAGTAGGGTATAACATGTGAACGGAGTAGAAGCCTATGGCACTGATATTGTAGAAAAAATATAAACAAAATTTTTGAAATAAATAAGTGAATCAAAATCTATCGAAATTCAAATCATATGCACCCTACTTTGCGAACAGCAATTAAAACAATAAATTTGGTAGGCATCTTTGACCTCACTTCGCAGGGTCACAGGCTCAAGGGCAAAGGACAAAGTAATTGTTCAAAAAAATTTCAAACATTTCATTCAAAACTTTTGTTTTTATTTTTCATAAAATGTCAGTGCCATATGCTTCTACTCCGTTCACATGTTACGCCCTATTTTTTCCAGTGGGTAAAAAAAGTCATCCCAGTATATATACTACTAAACAGGGAATTCTTAACAAAATCTATGTCAAAGCTGTGATGGACCCTGCCAGCGCGCTGGTGTTCGGGTGCACTAATTTCCATACTTATCTGAAATGAATGTTAGATGAATGAATGAGTATTTTCTACCTTTTATATTTATTTTCAGGTTGCGTATTGTGGGCGGAGACGCCGAGGATGCGTGTTGCGTGCTGAGTCCCGTGTGGCGGAGACAGGTGGCGCTTCACACTATACACTCGCTCAGCCCTCAGAGATTAGCTCGGATTATTTCTGGACAGGTAACTCAGCTACTTTTAACCAACTTTCACAATGTTTTTTTATCCCCTCAGCCCCCAAGCGGTTGAATTCGACCGCGGCGCTATTCCGTCAAATCGAATTCGAAATTGTGGCTGTGGAACCCACAGCACTTTAAGCCATTAAAACTTATATTTAGAGACTACTTTTCTATGAAGAATTTTGACATTATAGAATCAATATGAAATACTCTATCCTCTAGTGCAATAAAAAAAACTGTTATCCCATGAATATTTATTTATAATCTACATTCATTTCGTACACCATTTTCGCGTGAATGTTATTGTGTTGATTTTTGGATTTTCTAGTGTTTTAGTATAGTATTTTATTATAAAATTGTAATGAAAGTGTGTTTTGTGTGAATGTAATTTATCTTTTTTCGTAAATAATTTCGAGTAATATATATTGAAATAATTATGATTTTCACGCTTGGTATGTTTTGTTTTTGTTATCAAAAAACAACAGTATTTTTGTAATAAAGTAAAACCTTACTTTTATATAGAGAATTTTGTATAGATTTTATAATGCCAAACTTCTTAATAGAATAGTAGTCTCTAAATATAACTTTTAATGGTTTTAAGTGCTGCGGGTGGGTGCGGTTGCGTGCGACCGCTCGGGATTTGCCGGGCGCATGCGACTGCATCGGATTTTTATAGGGATCGAAGGGTTATAGATAATAAGAGTGTCAAACGAGCCCACTGTCCACCATGGTAAGTGAACGCTGGAGCCCATAGACATTTATCCTGTATTAAGAATTAAAATATAGATGCGTTGTTACCCCTGGGGACTAAGATGGAATGCCGCAATCCCAGTAAAAAGTGTTCGTATTCAGATTCATATTATTTATTGCATCCATAATGTTACAATTAAGGTGTTGAGAACATTTTAAGTTTTAGCTTAAAACTATGAGATCATTATGGGCCCTACAGGGCACGACAGTTAAGAGAGAGGAAGGCCATTATATGGGTGCGTTTGGCAGAAAAAAGCGCTAGCAAGCGCTTGTAAGCAAAATGGCGATCGTAAGCGGTAAGCGCTGTCAAATCGTAAGTAGCTATTTTCCTCCAGGACACGATGTTAGTTTTAACCGGGGAATCTAACCTAATTTAAATATATGTTTGTAAAGTATTCATATTAAAAACTTACCAATCATGAGTTTTTAATAGCATGTATATGTTTATTCATGTCATTATATTACTTAAAACTAATATTGCACAAAACAACTTATAAACTCTACTTCAAAACAAACAAATTAAATAAGCAAAATGGCGGATTGTGTCAGCGCTACTGAAGTAGCAATCGTGTCCTGGCCGAAAACTATTTTAGCGCTTATAAGCGCTTGCTAACGCTTTTTTCTGCCAAACGCACCCAATGAAACAATAATTATGAATACACTACGTAATATAGTAACTGTAGGTATTCTAGGTGGGCATTTAATATTTGTCATTTAGGTATTCGTTTAGTGTGTAGTAGTGTTTACAAATTAAAAATTCGTTTAGTTTATTTATAAAATTTGTGAGTTTTTCTATATTTTTTTATCGAGTTTAGGAGTTTGTTGAAAAGTTTGATAGACATTACGAATGTAGTTTAAGGCGCGATATGGTTAGTCAGTTTTTCTTTATGGCGTAATTGGTATTTGGTATTGCTTTCTCCTCGTTTGATATAAAATTCTGGGTATTTTTTAATGAATTTGCAGATTTCCAAGATATATATGCTGGGTATGTATTTTATGTTCGACGAAGTATGGTTTGCAGCTATCAGTATTTTGTATGCTAAATATTATTCGAATTAATTTTTTTTGTAGGGTTAAAATATCAGAAACGTCTGTGCTATTTCCCTATATGATAACCCCGTAGCAGAGCCACGAGTACGCGTAAGCATAATAGGTACTGAGGGCGGTTTATATATCGGTAGATTATTTCACTTCTCGGAGAGCGTGTGTAAAACTTGCTAATTTCCTTTTAATTTTCATTATGTGGGTTTTCCAGTTAATATTTGTATCCATTGTTAAGCCAAGTAGGGTGAATTCGTTTACTTTTTCTATTTATATATTATCGTAGGTAAAGTTTATATTTAGTGGAACTTTTTGGTAGAAATGAAAGCTTATTATTTTCGTTTCGGAGAAATTTATTTCGATTTATAATGCGATTATGTTCTGCCATCCAAAGCATACAAAGCATTGGGAGAGTGTCTCTGTACCTACTGCATTTGTGCCTGGGGTGGTGCCGCTAAAAGCTATTTAATAAAGGTTGAACGCGCACAAAGAGCTATTTTAAGTAATTTTTCGTCTACCATTTCGCCAATCAACAGTGTCTTTGTATGACAAAGCGAAGGTGTTATCCGTCCGCAAAACTTATTTATCACTGTTTAAGGAGGTATCATCGCGTCACTGTCCCTAAACTAATACGAAGCAATAAGAGAAAAGAACGATGTCCTGTTCCAAAACCGAAAAGTGATGTGTTTAGAAGACATTTTGACTTTTTAGCCCCTAGGCTATATAATAAACTTAACAGATGTCATAACATAAGATCACTAAACAACTTTGAAGTGAAAAGCAAAATTACAGACTGGCTGAAAATTTTTGATTATGAAGTACGGAGAGCCTTCTTTCTTTGGACATGTAAACAACACACGCTAATACAGACCCACACACACACACACACACACACACACACACACACACACACACACACACACACACACACACACACACACACACACACACACACGCACGTACGTACGTACGTACGTACGTACGTACGTACGCACGCACGCACGCACGCACGCACGCACGCACGCACGCACGCGCGCACACACACACACATTTGCAATAGTGCCAACATAATTTTATTTTATTTTATCCCCCTTTTTTACTGTCATAAATTTTACATTTTAAATAATACTTGTTAATATTATATAATAAATAAACATTATAAAAATAATACATAGATAAACAAATTACAGTAATAGAACTAAGAATAGGGAAGGAACTAGCCCCTGAAATACAGGTATTATCCTAGTTTAGGGGCTAATGACCACTGTAAATTTCGTGGATGTAATAAATATGTTTATCAATAAAGATTATTATTATTATTATTATTATCCAGTTTGTTGTCTTTTTTAGTATCAAATGTAATTTACTATGGATGTTTATACTGGTGTCACATGAGGTTCCGGTTCTCTACACTCACCAAAGGAACAATAAGCTACTAGTTTATGTTGGTATTCTGTTAGAGTGATCCATCTCCAGTCATGTCGACCCATTCGTGCTACCACCATTATGTACCTGCAGGATCTCTTCCACTTTCTACCACGTGTATAATAAGGCTCTTAATTCGACAGTATCTTTTAATGCATATAACACAATTTTTCGAATATAAAATAAACGATTTTCTTGCTTATTTTAAATATGCTGCATGCATTTTTAATATGCTGCAAAGAGCAGCGAGCTATTCAGACCACGAAAAATCTGTGTTTAGACGGAAAGTCGCCTACAGTATCACAAACGCAATATCATAATAATCGCCTCTTACGACATGCTAAGCAAGAAATACAGTTTGCACATTATTGTTTGTTATATGTCTCATATTAACATTAGGCCCTGTGTACTTTATTCTTTATTCTGTGTACCTTATAATCTTAAAATCTATTTTTACAAACACTGCATGTTGCCAGTGATAGCTTACAGAACCAAGATGTGGACGTTCATTGGAAGACCATAGGAAATCCAAAATCGCTTAGCGCATTGCAAAGATGGCTATCTGATTGTAAAACTGAACTGTCTCGTTCACTTACACGTTTCTTTTAACATTTCATGTTTGTTTTCGTTTAAGATACTGGAAAGGCTAAGTGTCGCGCATGAAAGATACCAGTGCGCTCTATCGTCTTTGGAAACTGCATTGGCCAATCGGTTACATCACACTGAAGACGTCAAATTGGCCATCAGAAAGAAGTGAGTATTAAAAGTAAGATAACAGTGTACGTCACACAAGACAAGTCAGTCCTCCTTTTTTATAGTATAGGGTGACAAACGAGCACAGAGTCCACCTGATGGTAAGTGGTTGCTGTGGACCTATCTACATATGTCCTCGATTACGCATCAAAATGCAGATGCGTTGTCACCCGTGAGGACTAAGATGTAATGCCTCGTTTCCAGTAAAAATGGTCTCCGATTCTCTACACTCATCATACGAAACATAACAGCATTAATCTACTATTTTATGCTGGTATTCCGTGAGAGCGTGGTCCTTCCCGGTCGAGCCAACCCATTCGTGCTACAACTATACTTCTAATATAACTGCAGCATGGCTCTACCACGTATAAGACCTCCTGTCATTCTTTAGCGGGTTTGGTGACAATATTAAGATATAAAATCCTTCATGTCGTCGCAAAGACTTCTTTGTATGCTACTAGACCGACAATTTAGAACATAAACTGTGTCAAAGCTGTGGATCGCGTGAGAGAGTAGCTGGCACGGTAAATATGCCACGCAATTGTATTTATTAATTACGACAGTTACCGTTTTAGACAAATAATAAAATAAAGTTACAAAGCTATCTTACATAAACTTTAAATCACGGTGAAAAAGTACACACATGTATAATGACAGCGTTTTGTTAGTTACATTAAACAAAACGTTGTTATATTGTCGAAAACAATGTTCGCGGGTAACAAAACACAGAATTTGTCTTCTCGCCAGCTCGTAGTCGACTAAAGAAGTTAAGAAGAATCGACCGTAACTTACTGCGGAATGTATAAGCACGATAGTGTCCGTACAGTAATATACATAGAAGTCTGTGTCCGCGTGACGTTATAGTTGGACTGTTTTATTAACATGACAATTAAATAGTTGGTATCCGCCTGCCACGGGACTAAATGACGGGACGGTTCTATGGGACAATCTATGGTAGAGGCCTATGTATACCAGTGAATTTCAGACAAGGTGTAATTCATAATACTGCTGTAAATAAAATTTCAAATAAAAATAAGAAAAATGCTATAAATCTAATTTACCTTAATTAAAAACCGACCAAGTTTTCAGACATTACTGAAAATCATAAATTATATACCACCATAGATTGCCTCATGGGAGGGATATTTGCTATAGTTGCTACGCGTGGCAGGCGGATTGGCAACCGTAGTTTTTTTATTATTTTGAATTATTTTGTTACATGTTTTTGTGAGTTGATAACGTGCAGTAACAGAAACAGAAACTTTTTTATTCAATGTAGATCATAAACAATACTTATTGAAAGTCAATTTTTTCATTTACCACTGGTTCGCAAAAAAACCTCTGTCTTGGTAAGAACCAGCAAGAAACCCAGCGGGACTATTTTTTTTCCAATAATAGCTTACAATCATGTTTACAATTAACAACACAAGACAAATTAGAAATAGCTTGGTAGTGATCACCCTTGCCAGGGGTTATTATCATCCATAAAGTCCTTAATATTATAATAACCCTTTTTATACAAACTTAGTTTAATGAAATTACAGTATTATTATTATGTGCGAGCAGCTATGCAGGTCTTGGTAAGGACACCCAGTATCACTGCGACATAAAAGATCTATTGTGATCGTAACGTGCAGTAGCGGAGTATAATATCCACTACCCCATATCATCCCGTGGGTGTCGTAAGAGGAACCAGAGGGAAACAAATCATGACATGGGTAGCTGAGTCTTCGTAATAATCTATACGTGGTAGAGCCGTATATTAGTAGTATAGTTGTAGCACGAATGGGTCGGCTCGACCGGGGAAGGACCACGCTCTCACAGAATACCAGCGTGAAATAGCAGCTTAATGCTGCTGTATTTCGTATGGTAAGTGTAGAGAACCGGAGACCCTTTTTACTGGAAACGAGGCATTCCATCTCAGTCCTCACGGGTGACAACGCATCTGCATTTTGATTTTTAATGCAGGATAGATGTAGATGTCTATGGGCCGCAGCAAACACTTACCATCAAGTGGACTGTGTGCTCGTTTGTCACCCTATTCTATAAAAAAAATAACAAGTAAAACATATTGCGTTGGCCCACCCACTCATAGGGGGGATGTTTGTCATAATTGCAGCCCTATCAGACAATCTATGGGGGAGGCCTGTTTAGCAGTTGACTTTAATAGGCTGTGAGAATAACGGTGAGTTGAATTATTTTTGCACATCATGGTCCAGTTTCCGTACAACACGGTGAAGAAAATCATTTTAGAAACAGCTTGGCACCTACCTTGAGTTCTCGTATTAGATTCATCGACGGATCGTTTCTCTTATGACGCTTTTAAATTCTTACCAATAGTCTGAAATTCACTATAGTTTAATGTTGCATTATGTCATATATCGAAGTTTGAAAAACAGTAATACAGGGCATTGTTCACAGATACGCCCCGGCTTTTGCGAGGTTGTGTCTCGAAAGTACATCGATGTGCGACCTCCTTATGTACGGCACACCGGAACTTGGACGAGAAATCGGTAAACAATCATTTCCTAGTGTGTTTACTTAACTTCCCCACACGACCACCAGGAATCCCCTGCTGAAAGTTGGCCTGTCTCTTAGGTAATGCGGGGCTTAATCACAAAGTAAGTTTTTTATTTTATTTTATTTGGATTATAACACCACCAACTTTGATACATTACATTTATAATATTTATAGAAGCGACAGTAGCCTAATGGCAGAGCGCGAAGCGCGAACTCAAAAAGGTCGTGGGTTCGAATCCGCCATTCGACTACTGGCGTGAACCACTCGTAACACAAGCAATTTAAGCTTACCACGAGTGGTTAAGAGGAATATTAGTAATGTTAGTAATGTTAATGTAGCATTGTTAATATTCTTCTAAAAGAAATATTTAAATTTTACATAGCCTTTAAAAGGTATTCGCATATGGAAATTAAAATTTATATTGACCACACAAGTTTTTCTCAAAACAATCGATCAATTAAAAAATAAAAAATGCAGGAAAAATACTTGAAGAATTGTGATACCGAACCAATACCGAAAAATTCTGAGGCAAATAGCTTGTTCATATTTGAAGGTTTAGTTCGAAATAATTCCAAGTTGCTGTTACGCAATAAGAGATTGTTGGAAAAGTTACTTGCGTGAATAAAGAAAGAGTTGTGGCGACGATAAGTGTTCGCTCTAGATATTGCAAGTGGTTGGGTGAGCCTTATAAGTGTTTGCGTGGTACCCAGATGTTAACTTGCTCAACAAGGAAGAGCAGTCGATGAAATCACTAACAATTTTTAACAGACAGATAATTTCTGATATTTGCCGTCTTCCGTCTAGGGGTAGAAATGAGACCTTCTACACTTATCTCATATCAATGACTTACTCGCTTATATTTAGACTGTAAATATCTTAAAAACTTTTTTTGAATGGATTCAGTATGGGAAATATATACGTTACATTGCGGACTCCCCACGGACGCATACTCAACTTAGCATCTTTAAAGTTGTTGCTAATAATATATATTTCAGTTGTCAATACTGCCATCTATTGGCGCTTTGTGACAACTAAGTACCTTACCAACGCCTACGTAACTAGTAGATTGAATCGATTCTATTAAGTCAAAATCTCTCTTCTATTAAAGAATGCCTTAGTGGACCAGTTAAGAGATGGACCACATTTTCCAACTTATAAAAATGTGGTTGTAAACCCACCCGCCTACGTTTACGTGGTAGCGCCATGCTGCAACTATATTATGGTTGTAGCGCGAATGGGTTGGCTCGACCGGGGTAGGACCACGCTCTCACAGAATATCAGGTTAAAATAGCAGCTTAACGCTGCTGTGTTTCACAGCAGCATTAAGCTGCTATTGGTAGCGTGTGGTGAGTATAGAGAATCGGAGACCCTTTTTACTGGAAACGAGGCATTCCATCTTAGTCCTCAGAGGTGGCAACGCATTTACATTTTAATTCTTAATCGAGGATAGATGTAGATGTCTATGGGCCACAGCATCCACTTATCATTAGGTGGACTCATCGTATGTCACTCTTATTCTACAAAAAAAAAGAACAATGAAGATGTTATTAACGAATCATTTTTAGTATCGGCATTAATTTATTTCTAGTAAATATTCATTCACGTTGCCAGATATATTTGGTTATGTTTACGTGTACTAATCTTTTATTTATTTATTTTTCATTTCATTGTTCATTTGATACATTTTACATATACTGAATGTGAACACATATACAATTACGTGTTCAGGTCGAGGTCAGTATGGAGTGGTGTACGCAGTTAGAGGCAGCTGGGCGGGGCACAGCCCGGCCGCCGTCAAGTCCGTCCTGCCCGCCGACGAGAGGCACTACCAGGAACTAGCCATGGAGTTCTTTTACACCAGGTTCGTATCACTTTTTGGTCTATATTCTGATACCATTACAGTAGTTAAAATTCGGTTGCGTGTCCATTAAGATATTTAATTTTAAACTTACCGTTACAAACGTACAGGAATATATTTGAATTGAACCGGAAGTATAGACTATACACAATTATTTAAATTATCTGTGGGTTGTAGTGTATATATTACACTACATACTGTATATTATTTTACACATGTATTTAATGTTTATAAATGAAGTTCCTTCCGTTCTGACGGTACTCGATGATAATCCGCATCCTATCCCAATTGTCCGACAGCCAAGCTCAATAGCCCAATCGGTGGCAGCCTGCAAAATGCAACTGTGATTTCAGCGTGAGGTACTACACTCTGGATTAGACAATGGTCCGAGGAGCCAAGAGGGGCGTCGACGGAGACCTGATGTCTGTCCGAATGAGAGGTCCAAGAGTGAAGGTGCATTATCCTCCACATCAGGAATCAGAGTAGATGAAATGACTATTTGTATCAGACCAAATGCTATGGCAAAAGTCATGAACAGATCTCACCGCATGATTGGATAAACTTGAACCAAACCGTTCGGCGTGTGGGCGTTATATCGACGAGGATCACGATCTCTGTGGATGGGAACTGCTGCAAGGAATCTGTAGCCATTTGGACGTGATCGATGAGTCAATTTGTTTCGGCATTACCACTATGGGACCTATAGAGTGACGTGCGTATGGTCGTCGCTGTCTACGCGTAGCCAAATAATGAGCAGGTCCGAACCTTCAAGACTGCCGAGGAGTCGAGAACAGATGTCCTCGTACGTATGTACGCAAACTCCAGCCCGAGGTACAATGGAGTGTTCCAATTTGTACCCGGGTAGGAGAGATACGAAATATCAGCCGGAGGGCACGCCTGCATCTCGGCCAGAAAGAACAAGGCTGGCTTCGCTGCCTGGAGATGGTAATGGCCGGCGTTTAGGTTCAAGTAAAGTCCCTTGATGCTGTAGAAATTCAGGGATAGCGTGGCCGGGGTCGCCTTGGTCTTGTGTTTAGCTTGCCCTGAGCAATTATTGTCTTGAGTGGTATTTTGCCCCCGCCCCCCACAAAACGCGGGGCAGCCTGAGTACCCACGCTCGGGAGTGGAGTAGCTTACATTTAATTTCTCTACCATATGGGGGGGGGGACTGGCCTACAACCCACCTGCACTAACCAGATGAAACGCAGAAGCAGAGCTTCCTCGTCACGCTCGTATTTTGTGAGGCCGTGGTACCAGCTTGGCTTGAGCTGGCTCATCCGTGCAACAGTAAATTTATTATGATCGGTAGATAAAAACGTTGTTGCCCATAAATCACATTCAATTAATTAAGATCATGTGGAATAAAATAAGCATAGTAATAAAATTATATATATATTTTTAGAAACGGTAATAACGGTAAATCATTATTTATTTATTTGAAGTTAGTTTAAAATTTGACTACTCTGAAAGATAATCCTGTATAAAGATAGTGTGGTGTTGTAAATTTATTATGATCGGTAGATAAAAACGTTGTTGCCCATAAATCACATTCAATTAATTAAGATCATGTGGAATAAAATAAGCATAGTAATAAAATTATATATATATTTTTAGAAACGGTAATAACGGTAAATCATTATTTATTTATTTGAAGTTAGTTTAAAATTTGACTACTCTGAAAGATAATCCTGTATAAAGATAGTGTGGTGTTGTAAATTTATTATGATCGGTAGATAAAAACGTTGTTGCCCATAAATCACATTCAATTAATTAAGATCATGTGGAATAAAATAAGCATAGTAATAAAATTATATATATATTTTTAGAAACGGTAATAACGGTAAATCATTATTTATTTATTTGAAGTTAGTTTAAAATTTGACTACTCTGAAAGATAATCCTGTATAAAGATAGTGTGGTGTTGTAAATTTATTATGATCGGTAGATAAAAACGTTGTTGCCCATAAATCACATTCAATTAATTAAGGTAATGTGGAATAAAATAAGCATAGTAATAAAATTATATAAATATTTTTAGAAACGGTAATAACGGTAAATCATTATTTATTTATTTGAAGTTAGTTTAAAATTTGACTACTCTGAAAGATAATCCTGTATAAAGATAGTGTGACGGTGTGCAGGAGCATCCCATCGCACCCGCGTATCGTACGCTTGCTGGGCTCACTGGTGCAGCGCGCGGGCGCGGGCGGCGCGCCGGGAGTCCTGCTGGTGTCGGCGCGGTACGCGCGCGACCTGCACGCGGCCGTGCGCACCGGCTTGTCCTTCGCTGCGCGCATGCGCGTCGCTTGCGACATCGTTGATGGTGAGTGCTGACTCGCATAGGGGAGGTAGAGGAGGGATGGCCACTTTTTCAAATCATCATCATCATCATCATTACAACCCTTCACAAGTCCACTGCTGAACATAGGCCTACCCCAAGGTATGCCACAAAGCACGGTCCTGAGCCACCTGCATCCATCGACTTCCCGCATGTCTTACCAGGTCATCACTCCATCTAGTGGGGGGTCGCCCTACACTTCGTCTACCGGTACGAGGCTGCCACTCGTGAACCTTTTTTTCCCCAACGGTTGTCGGTTCTTCGAGCTATATGGCCGGCCCATTGCCACTTCAGCTTACTAATCCGTTGCGCTATGTCGGTCACTCTGGTTCTACTGCGGATATCCTCATTTCTAAGTTTATCACGCAAATAAACTCCGAGCATAGCCCTCTCAATAGCTCGCTTTTTTCGCATACGAGGTAATAAAAAGCACGTTTTTAATATATCCAATATTTATTGCCAAGTAAAATTGCACCATACATTTGGCAAGATGTTCTACAAAGAACAGTCTACAAATTATAATCAGTCTCAAAGTTACAATAGAATTTCAGAAATATGTCAATTGCGCCCAAATCTCCTCATAGTAGGTTTGGGCACTCTCCGTGGGTGGTTTGGGCATGATAATTAATACACTCATAATATAAACCGGTTGGGTGGTAGAGCCATGCTGCAGTTATATTAGATGTATAGTTGTAGCACGAATGGGTCGGCTCGACCGGGGAAGGACCACGCTCTCACAGAATACCAGCGTGAAGTAGTAGCTTAATGCTGCTGTATTTCGTATGGTGAGTGTAGAGAACCGGCGACCCATTTTACTGGAAACGAGGCATTCCATCTTAGTCCTCACGGGTGACAACACATCTGCATTTTGATTCGTAATCGAGGATAGATGTAGATGTCTATGGGCCACAGCAACCACTTACCATCAGGTGGACTGTGTGCTCGATTGTCACCCTATCCTATAAAAAAAAAACCGAAAATTTGTGAAGATATAAACCTGGATAAAGAATCCTTTACATATTCTTGTTTAAAATATCGTAGCAAGTTTCTTCTAGGTCTTCAAAATTATCACCAGTTGTTTTTATATTTATCGCCTTTTGACACTAATTCTTCTATGTCACGTAATATTCTGTCTTTCGGTATTTCACATCGCTTACCATACTTTTTTACTTGAATGGCGTCTTTCTGCAATTAAAATCATCTAAACATTTTAACTTAATTTAGATAATGTAAAACAAACTCTGTACATTACTTATAGTGGGGGCATTGGGCATAAACAAAACCACCTTAAAAATAACTGCCCATTGCTCCCTCTGCGTACATTTTCAACTTAAGTTTTATAGTTAGATGTTTTAGCGTTACGATGGATGTGTGGTGTGACAAGGATGGATAAGATAAGGAATGAGTTTATAAGAGGAAGCCTGAAAGTAGCGCCAGTGGTAGAAAAGGTGAGAGGAAGCAGATTGGCATGGTTTGGGCATGTGATGCGGAGGGATGAAAGTCATGTCACAAAACGAGTGTTGAATATGAATGTGGAGGGACACACGGGCAGAGGAAGGCCGAATAAAAGGTGGATCGATTGTGTGAAGAGTGATATGAGAATGAAAGGAGTAAGTATGGAAATGACGGCTGATAGAGAGGAATGGAACAAGAAGGTTTACTGCGCCGACCCCAGATAATGGGAAATGGTCTAGAGAATGATGATGTTTTAGCGTCACTTACAGGTTACAGATACATCGGAAATTAAAATAAAATAAAATACTTACCTTCCCTGGTTTTTCAATTATATATGGTGAAACCACAACAAAATACTTACGTTAACGCGCACCTAACCTTAAAGAGCGAAAGCGTAGTGTAACTTTGACAACTGAACGAAATGACAAATTGTCTATAGATGAACAGTTTTGCCAGTTACTAAAATAAACAACAAACATAAAAATAAATTAAATTTTACAATTGAATTGGAATTACGACAGGGTGCCCATTTCTCCCAGCTGCCCAACCCTCCCCTACTTCCCCTATACATTTACACAACATTATTACACGGATACTTCTATATACACTACTAGACCGGCGATTCCTTTGTTGACCTTTGTTGCGTGCGTGTGCGCCGCTTCTGATATCTTTAACGGTACCACACAACATTTACACAACATTAATAGTAGTTGCTTATCAAACACCCTTAGAGCCTTTCCAGATGAGGCGTTGTACGCGCGATTTTGTAATTTAACTTCTTAGACAACATTAATTTTACTACGTCATTTTATCTTCCCAAGGGAGTTTACCTTCGTTAACAAAATAATTTTATAACTGAATCCCTCCCGGCGTAGGAACGCGCGTAAAACGTGTTATCTGGACGCAATATAAATTGTGTAAAACGCCTCATCTGGACAGGTTCTTAGATATAATTGTCGCGCTTGGTTTTGGTTATAAATTACTGGAAGATAAATGAAATACCGCATCTCATCCCAATATGCTGACTTGTATCGCCATATTCGCCACACCTTAGATATCGTAATTAAGTGTGGAATATTATAACATAGATTTCACCAGACAGTAGTCAGAAGAGAAGGGAAAAGAAGAAGGTAAACTAAACATCGTACCTGTGCTGATCGAAATGTGTTTGAAATAGTTGGCTGTGTGCCCATCGCTTAGTCGCTTGTTAACCAGCTAAGAAAATCCAAGTAACAATGCAAAACTTGCGCTTCTCTTCGAGTCATGTTCGGTCTTCTGGCATGGACGATCCTGACAACTGATATTAAACTCCCATAGAAAACTAGCTGTGCAGTAGGGTAGTGTTCAAATTGTCTAGTTGTCTCTTGATCACCGCTGTGCAAATGGTAGACACAAGAATAATAAATTTCCATTCATGTGTCTATTTATATCCAAATCGTGAAGAAAGTGGGGTCTTCAAAGTAACGGAAACAGCAGATGTCATTGTGTACATACAAACAGACTGGAAATTATGCTCCAATGTGTACCGAGGGTAGGCAAGGTACGCCGTATCTAGAGGACTTTTCTGGTCTGATCTCCCCGTGGCCCCGCGGGCTCCGTATAGTAGTTCCTCTCGACCTTGAAGGTTATGAGGCGATGATAATTCACGCTGGCGCACACACCTAGTTGCAAGGGTTATGTCGATGTTAGATTTACCTATGGCTCCAGCGATCGTAGACTGTTGTCAAATCAAATCAAATCAAATTCATTTATTTGCATAATACAGGTATAAGAGTTGTTACAAAAAAATTAGAATATGTACACTGTATTATTACCTTATGAGGTGTGCAAATACTTTACAATATAGTCTACGCATTACTAATTCAATAATGGTGCTTTGAAATAAAATTAAGAATAAGAAAAAAAATATTGTCAATAGTTGAGTCTATAGTGCTAATTGTTGTCATACTAAATACCTTGATATTATATAAACTCGAAATTAAATATTTTTGATAATACGAATAATCAAATCCAAAATGTTGTCATACAAAATTTAAGTTAAATTATAATTTAATATACTAATCTTATTAAATTGTTACAATGTGTCACATATATTAGGTAAATGTATAAATTACTATTATTCAGTTATAATTAAATTCAAATTATTATTATTAATTTACAATTAAATTAAAACTATTGCTATTAAATTATAATACTTTTGTCCTCTAGGTACTCTTTGACTTTATAATAACATTTATTAATCAGAAATTTGTGTAATATCGTCTTAAATCGTGAGATAGGCAACTTTCTGACATCATCTGGCAGTTTGTTGTGAATCAGTGATGCCATACAAAGAATACTTTTATTGAGTAGTGCTGTATCTCCATACAGTATTTCTATGTCTAATCTTTTTTTGTCGCGTAACTGTCTATAGTAGCTTTTAAAAGCAGTCTTGTAAAAATTTGGATTTGATTTCACAAATAGATTTATTTCGTAGATATACATCGAAGGCAATGTCAGAATTTTTAAGTGTTTAAAGTATGGTTGACAGCTTGTAGTATTATCCAGATGGCACATTGCTCTGATGCATTTCTTTTAAGCTTTGAATACAGATTCTTTATTTACCGAGTTGCCCCAAAATATTACACCATATCTTAGGATAGGTGCAACAAGTCCGTGATAGGCTAATAAAACGGCTTCTTTATTGACGATCTTGGAGAGTTTGTAAAGAGCAAACGAGGATTGATTAACTTTTTTGCAGACATTATCTAGATGTGTTTTCCATGATAGGTCATTGTCAATATTAATTCCTAGAAATTTTGTATTTGTCACTGGATTTACTGTACGTTACCGTTACCATCAACGTTAGCCAAGGTAAGCACCTGAGAAATGATGAAATGTTCCATCATCCTCCTACGATGCACCGTTTCATGTCCTCTGCCCATCTTTTGTGCATTGTCGCTGTATCAGAGTGGCGGGTGTGCATTGCAATACAACCCGATTACAATGTGCTTGCCTTAAATCTGGTGAAGTACGGTCTAAAGATGTTGAAGGGCAATAGAGTCACTGTACTTAAAGTGCGCAGAGATAAGGTAGAGACTGTACTTCTCCACATGGCACACCGCACAGTAGGAATTGCTCAGATGCGGCAGTCTAGTCATACCTTTTTTATGCTGTGAGATTAGTATTCCTGTCTGCGACTTGAAGAGGGAAAATGTAACAGGAGATGGGCAGTAGCATCTTCCTGATAACCGCTTAAAGCAATAAACATCTGCGGTTGG
Organism: Parnassius apollo; assembly: GCA_907164705.1. Classification (NCBI taxonomy): domain Eukaryota; kingdom Metazoa; phylum Arthropoda; class Insecta; order Lepidoptera; family Papilionidae; genus Parnassius; species Parnassius apollo. Next base: position 137,637 of record CAJQZP010001131.1, read on the forward strand.
CAAACGCTTGCAAAGCGTGGTAACTATGGCAAAATCCCCCCGTGAGGTAATCTATGCGAAAGGCCTATGTTCGGAAATAGACTTTCATAGGGTATATTTCATAGGGTATAATAGTCATGGATGTTTGGGTGTGCAGGCATCCGCTACTTGCACTCGCTGGGGCTGGTGCACCGCGACGTGAAGATGAAGAACGTGCTGCTGGACGCGGGCGGGCGCGGCGCGCTGTGCGACCTGGGCTTCTGCGCGGCCGAGGCGCTCATGTCGGGCTCCGTGGTGGGCACGCCCGTGCACATGGCGCCCGAGCTGCTCGCCGGCGACTACGACGCCGCCGTCGACGTCTACGCGTTCGGCATACTCTTCTGGTGAGACACGACGCCACCGTAGACCTCTACGTAAGACGCGACTACAATGTACATGTCTACATGAGACACGACGTAGACGTAGACGTCTAAGCGTCTGTATGAAACACCCATAATATAACTACAACATATCTCTACCACGTATATCACGTATAGAAACAAGTAGAAAAATTGCAAGTGCTGACTTGCCTGTCAAGTATAGCAACTATGGCAAAACCTTTATTCAGCAGTGGCATTTTCTAACAATAACGGAGCGACCAATGTTTGATGGTCCTGCGAGCCAGATCCATATGCGATACACTATGAGTCATTGCTCATTACATTCTGTAACACTGAATGACCAGCAATATTTGCAAGAAAATTAGTTCAAAGAATAAGATGTAATTATATCAATATATTGTATGGTGCAATTTATAATCAAACTTCTACGAAATCACATATTATACGTATTTCATTAATACACCTGTGGCCTATTTACAAAATTGTAAAATACTCGCGATTAAACCTACACATTTCCATCCATTTATCGTGAGGTGAATTATGTTTGTTTGTATTTTTTATATAAACTGATAACCGTTACCTTAATATATTTCCTGACAAATCACCCGTTTCAGGTATGTTTGCGCGGGAAACATAAAACTGCCGACAGCTTTCGAAGCATTCCAGAATAAAGAGCAGCTGTGGAGTAAAGTCAAGCGAGGTATGTTTCTAGTAAACTAATCGATTTCGCGAAGAATCTATTAGTTCTGAATTTTCAAAATGTTATTTAAAAAAATACTATTAATGCTATTAATATTGCAAATATTTATAACAACCACTCCACGTAACTTTAAAATGATTTTGTTAGGAGTGCGTTACTAAAGTGTTCGAATGGTGAATTTGAACCCACGACCTTTGAGTTTGGGTGGTAGGGATTGATAGAACAATTATGTTATTGCCGCTTATTGTATCATAAATATTAAAAATAGATTTTTGTCAAGTTAAATCCGTGCGGCATGCCATCTTCTACAGCATCACTAACTATCAGGCGAGATAGTAGTCAATTACTGGCTTATAATAGTTAAAAAAAAATCGAACAAATCAGGTGCTTTGTCACCAGTGAGAATTAAGATGGAATGCTTCACAGTATGCATCTTTACTGCCTTACCTTCAAACCGGAACATAGCGGTGCACGCGCTACTTTTGGGTGGCAGAAATATGTAGGAGGTTGGTATCTACTTAAACAAACCGTGAGAAAAAGAGACTAATGGCTGAACCATCTTTTTTCACTGGTGCGGAATGTAAAATCGCCAAGTCGTGGCTTTGAATCCATCATGCGAACTACTATCCTAACTTAACACTAGCATTTAGTGATGTTACAATCGTTACTACTACTACTGAAAGTCGTGTATTAGAAATCTCCTTCCTGCCTCGTTGGTCTAGTGGAAGTAGTAGTGCGACTACTGATCATGAGGTCCTGGGTTCGAAACCCGGGTCGGTCCAAAAAATCAATTCTTGAGTTATTTCCGTCAAGAAATTCTCAGTAGCTGCATGGAGTCAGGAAGTTGGCGGTGTCTCACCCCCGTGCCTTAGAAAGCACGTAAAGCCGTTGGTCCTGCGCCTGATCTCTCTCCAGTCGTGTCGGTTTACCGTCCCATCGGATTATGAGAGTGAGGGAATAGAGAGTGCACCTGTGCTTGCGCATACACTTGGGCACTATAATCCTGTCCTGCGCCGACGGCTAGTCTCCGCTGAGGCAGGCCGCTGTTGCCGAAATTCGGTCTGGAGGACATTATTATTTTTAGAAATCTCGCACAGAACAAGTGTTTGTATTTTTTTTTATTGAATAAGGGTGACAATCTAGCACACAGTCCACCTGATGGTAATTAGATGCAGGGGACACTCCTAAGGACTAAAATGAAACACCTCGTTTCCAGAAAAAGGGTTCCCGTTTCTTAACACTCAACATATGAGACACAGCTGCTATTTAAAGCTGGTGTTATGTGACATGTATATAAATAATTATTTCGGGTCTGGATGTTTGTCCTTGTGCAATTTATGTTTGTGAGAAGAGAACCCTTTTTTATAGGATAAGGGTGATAAACGAGCATACAGTCCACCTGATGGTAAGTGGATGCTGTGGCCCATAGACATCCACGTTTATATTCAGTTAAGAATCCACATGCAAATGCGTTGTAAACTCTGAAGACTAAGATGGAATGCCTCGATTCCAGTACTGCACTCACCATACGAAACACAGCAGCATTTCGCTGCTATTTTACGCTGGTATTCTGTGAGAGCTTGGCCCTGCCCCAGTTGAGCCGACCCATTCGTGCTACAACTATAAAATAGCTGCAGCGTGGCTGTACCACGTAAATCGTATCCTACTGTGGGGGTAACATCATTTTAAACAAACAATCAAAGTCAGCCTGTCATATATTTACAATTGCGCTGTAAATCTTCTCAAAAATATGTTTTTTTTATTTCCAGGTCTACGCCCCGAACGCTTACCGCACTTTACAGATGAATGCTGGGAGGTGATGGAGTCGTGTTGGGCTTCTGAGCCCTCGCAAAGGGCTCTGCTTGGCGATGTACAACCTAAACTCGAAAAAATCCTAGAACAAGCTTTAAAGGACCAGGAAAATGAACTCTGTGACACTAGAAACAAAGTCTGTAATGTTTCGGACGATGAAAGTCTCGATATGACTGGAATTCATACAAACGATACTTAGGGTTTTAGTGAAGCAAAAATGAGCTTTATATTGTATAGCATAAGGGTTATGATCTCTCGATTATTATGTATATTATCTTCTAAGTAAAGAATTAGGTAAGTTTCTATGAAATTTTCAAATTTTCAAATGTATTTTTATAATAAGGAATCTGAACTGTGATTTTAAATAATTCATATTTTCTCTGTATAAAATTAGAAAAATTATTAAAAATGTATACCTTAATGGAAGCAGTAATTTCTTTTGAAAGTAGTTTCGTTTGAAAGGCGCAAGAGGGTGCAGGTTCGAATCGTCCACAGATGTTTGTATGGCCAAAGTATTGTTACGAGCTTGAGGTTCTGACAATAAAAATTGCCGATAAAATTACCTAAATTAACACTTTAATTTACTTTACACAATTAAAGTTAAAACACTAATAATTTAAACACACTAATTCACTTAATTCCACTCCGAAGCTTCGCTTGTGTCGCTGAGTTCACTCTGCCTCGATCGCATCCTGCGCCACCTATTTATTTAAATTAGCAAAATATCCGGAATGTTCAAGCAAACACGCGTAAGGTACCGAGAATTCGAGTATAGATTTTCTAGAAACTTAGTTCTTCGGGTGGCGCTGTCGGTCGAAAGGTTTGTGATGTCATTTACTGCCAAGCTCCCCTCGCTCTTGTTGCTGACACTAGATGGCGCTAGTTGACTTATTCATGCAACAGTATTTTATCCGGGTCTGGTTGCCTATATGTATGTATCAAAACGCATCCATGATAGTGCAGAAATTCGTACACTATCAAAAACTAGTTCAAAGCAAAGGAACATCACAGGACATGTATTTTTTTTTTATAATTTATAGGTAGATTTTTTAATAATTAATAGGTGCCAAGCTGCAGCTACATTATGTTTGTAGAACCACTGGGTCGACTAGATCGGGGAAGGATCACGCACTCGTCGTGCGTATGTTCTATACAGAACCGGAGACCCTTTTACTGTAAACGAGGCATTCCATTTTAGTCCTCACAACGCATCTGCAATTTAATTCGTAATCGAGGTTAAATGTAGATGTTTATGGGCCACAGTAACCACTTACCACGAGGTTGACTATGTGCTCGTTTGTCACCCTTACCCTATAAAGTAAAAGAAAAGAGTACAATGTCGAAAGTTATTTATATCACGTCAAGAAAAAAAAAGAAGTAGAAAAAAATGTAGAGTATAGAAAAATTAGAGCTCCGACTTCAGAATGTGAAGTTATTTTATTGTTTTTAGTTCTTTGAAGTCTGCTTTTATTTATTTTTTAGTCGATGCTTCCACCCTTTTGAGTTGACTAAGGAATTTCACAATATCAATTTCGTCTTAACAGTTCATCCCCTATTTAGCCTACCTAAGGTGTATTTTTTCATCAAATTTATATCGGAACACCTCTGAAGAACATTTAATAAAAATAATCATCAAAATTGCCCACAGTTGATATTCATAAACAAAACATACAGTCGGATTTTAAACCTTCTCCCTGTTGCAATCGGCTAAAAAGCAGAACAATTCGTAAATAAGACTAAAACAAACTTGACGGCTCCGTGACGCAGTGTCGACTAAAACTAAAGAAGTATTTGCATGGATTACAATTAATTGACCCGGGTCTGAATGTTTGTCCTTATGCAATTTATGTTTGTAAACTGCTTACAGGAAGAAAATCCTATTATGAATGTGCAAAGTAAAGCCACACTGAAGTTGAATAAAATAAACAAATTGTCGGGTTGAATATCTCTTTCTCTTTCTTTCATGTGTTTTTAATAGAATAAGGGAGACAAACAAGCAGCCCACCTGATGGTACGTGGATGCTGTGGCCCGTATACATCTACATCTGTCCTCGATTAAGAATCAAAATGAAAATGCATTGTTACTCCTCAGGACTAGATGCAATGCCTGATTTCCAGTAAAAAGACTTCGGTTCACAACTGCATTAAGCTGTTATTTTATGCGTTTTGGTATTATGTGAGAGCGTGGCCGTTCACCGGTTATGTTGACTAGTACGACCTGTTCATATTTCAGTACCTAACCATACATAAGTCGAGACTAGTTTATAATTATTACAGTGTGCAACGGTCATTAGTCAGTTAGATTAAGTGTTTTTTAAAACTAAGTAATAATATTAAATGATATTTCGATGCGTTTAAAAACTTCCATAAGTACCTTAAAGTAAACATTAAAATTGACAATATTTTTTTTAAAAAACATGTACCTATTTATATTATCTATGTATTCGTTGTGTTATGGATTTCATTGTTATAAATAGAAGGTTCGGTGATAGTGAATAACCTGAAAATTATAACTTTATGAAATAAAAGTATTTTATATGACTTTCTTATTAATTTTTTTACTACAATTGATTCCAATATTTTTATGATCTTTAACCTATTTTGATTTCTATCATGTGAAGGTGTGCCGCATGATGTTTCCCTTCTTTGCCGAGCGAGTGTATGTGTGCGATGTATAATTATGTATACTCTAAGGGTAAATCAGCTCTTAGACTTTCAAAATACTTTCAATTGACAATTTTAATGACTTTGTAGTCAATGAGGGCAACTCAGACTACCGGCGAACGGGGGGTAGTAGCCATAGCGTTTTTACCGATATAAAACTGTCTGAAATCTGCGCGCACAAAAACAATCGTCTCTACGAAACTCACTCATATTGAACAAGCAAACACATACACACACATGTAAGCACGCACACACATGCACACACACCCACACACACACGTACACACGCGCGCAAGCACGCACGCGTGCACATACGCACACACGCACACACACAAAGTCATAGCCCAATATCATCCCGTGGGTGTTGTAAGTTGCGACAGAGGGAAATGAAACCAGTTACGCACAGCAGCGCCTTCCTGATAACTGATAATAAAAACTCGATAGTCATTTATCCTTTCTGAATATATATATATGTATATATATATATATATATATATATATATATATATATATATATATATATATATATATATATATATATATATATATATATATATATCTCACTTTCAAGCCCCACGTCAAAAGAGTAACCCGTCACGCACGTTTTTATCTGAGTAGGCTCAACAGTATGTTGGGCCGACACAGTAAAATGTCCCTTCGAAACAAGCGTACACTCTATAAGGTATGTATACGACCAGTCATGTCCTACGCGGGCCCCGTCTTTGCCCACGCAAACCCTAACATTTTAAATGAACTCCAAATAGTTCAGAACCTATTCTGTCGTCGAGCTGCGAACGCACCGTGGTACGTCCGCAATGCCGACCTTCATCGGGACTTAGAGCTCCCAACAATTCAACAATTTTTTAAAAAACTCTCTGAGAACTTCTTCAAAGCCTCAGAGTCGCACCCAAACCACTTAATTCGTGAGGCAGCTTCTTATGCAGCCCCACCTCGCTATCGTGTCCGCAGGCCGAGAAACTCTCTCTCGGACCCGCCTAATAAACTTTCAAACGACCTGAACTGTCTCCTGGCAGCTCAGGCCAACTCTAATTAAATAAAATTATTGTAATATCTGACATTAATTTGCCTTCGTAGGCACTCCCTCAGCGGCACTTAGCCGCCTGCGCCCTCTTTTCCCAAAAGAGGGTCGCTCATGATAAGGCACAATAGAGCTTAATCAGCCGGTTGCCTGTCCCTAAAGGCGGTTTTTAGGGGGTATCACTTAGGGTCCCCGGTAGGACAGTGAGTCCCCCATAACCACGATAGACCGGCTATCGTGGTATGCGTAATGCATTTTCCGCCTCCCTACGTACAGGGTAGCCCTTTAATTGCTTCGGGCGCAAAAAAAAAAAAAAAATATATATATATATATATATATATATATATATATATATATGGGATGGGATTACATATGGCGGCTCAAAAGCTCGGCTTCGGAAATGTTCTATTAATGGGAAAATATTTGAATAGTATTATAATACACAAGTAGACACATTAATTTTAAAATAACATTTATAACCAGTGACCCGCACTGGCTTCGCTTGTATAGGATTGAATTATTTATAAGTATAGATTAGTAAATTATTCACGAAGTCTAAAATAAAACAATTTATTTCTTAAATTCAGTTTATATTAATTTAAATATCAGTCGAGAAAATATGTATTTCAAATAGGACAGATAGGAAAGAAACTCTATAGACATTTATTTTTTACATATAGCAATCTTTGAATATTAAACTCTGCTACTAGAACTTTCACCATAATCGTCTGAGAACACTGATTCCGGACATCCCATCGTTACCTTCATAATCATTGTAAGAATCGGAGCAGCTATCGCTTTCACAATCGCTGTTCAGCCACGATGCTATTTGGAAGTATGTTAGGGATTCATTTTTCCTCAATATATTTAGGTAAATTTTGCCTATTCCTTTCATCATGGTAATCGCCTTTTTTGGTTTTGGCCTTAAAAATCAACTTCACAACCATCAAAAATCCATTTTCTGAATGTGCACGCACAATAATATATTTCCTTGGGTTTCGTGCCACCAAGTCTAGCACTTATCTTGTTTTAATTTTCTTTATTTAAGTATAGAGTATGTAGTATTATTATAGTGATAATTAGAAAAAATAGATTCAATGATGGTATTACCATTTTTAAGATACAAGAAGAAGAAGAACAATAAATCGTTCGAAAGTTCTCTTTTCTTCGAGATTTTAGCCTTAACATTTTATTAATTTCATTATTAGCCATTAAAGTGAACATTATGGTTACTAATAATCAAAAAGTTACAGCTCTGCGACAAAGGTAGACTTAGTAATAGGGTTTCCGTTGAGCACTCCGTCAAGTAGTGGCGGTGTAAGAATGTCTACTACCCTATGGGGTAGTGACAGACACCCTCGTGGTGATATGTCACCACGAGGGTGTCGTAACAGGCGACAGAGGGAAACGAATCAGGAGATGAGCAGCAGCATCTTCCTAATAACGACTAAAAATAAAAAAGCGAAGCGTGACAACTATGCCAAAGTCCCCCATATGAGCCAATCTATGGGGGAGGCTTATTCAGTAGTAGACTTTAATAGTATGTCACGGTACGATATGGGGTACACTTTGGGTACGGAACCCTCAGCTGCGATTGCAAGCCTATTAACGCTGGTGTTCCACAAGGCTGCGTGCTATCGCCAACGCTGTTTCTTCTGCATATCAATGATATTTTGCAAACCCGTAGCATTCATTGCTATGCAGATGACAGAACTGGTGATGCTCTTTACACCGTGCGAGCCAATATTTCTCGGGAAAACGTCTCCGAGTGCGGGGACAAACTTGTGTCTGAAGTCGAGTCTTTGCTGAACAGAGTCTCGGATTGGGGGCGACTAAATCTAGCCCACTTTAACCCCCAGAAGACACAAGTTTGCGCGTTAGCCGCTAAAAAGAACCCCTTTGTCGTATCTCCTCAGTTTCAAGGCACTCCCCTTGTTACCTCAGCCAGTATCGGAATCCTCGGCGTCGACATATCGAGTGACGTGCAGTTTCGTGGTCTCTTGGAAGAGAAGGCCAAATTGGCCTCTAAAAAGCTTGGCGTGCTCAGCAGAGCGGGACAGTATTTCATGCGGCACATCGCCTGCAACTTTACAAGGCGCAGGTTCGGCCGCACATGGAATACTGTTCCCATCTCTGGGCTGGGGCTCCCCAGTACCAGCTCCTTCCACTTGACCGCATCCAGCGCAGAGCGGCTCGAATCGTCGACGACCGAGTGCTTTCCGATCGGCTCGATTCACTGGCACTGCGAAGAGATGTTGCATCTCTTTGCATTTTCTTTCGCATATACCATGGAGAGTGCTCTGAGGAATTGTTCGGATTAATCCCAGCCGCCAAATTTCGTGAACGCACTACGCGGCAAACGTCCTGATACCATCCACACAATCTGGATGCTTGGCGGTCCACCACTGTACGTTTCAAGAGGAGTTTTTTTCCGCGTACAACCTCTCTGTGGAATAGTTTACCACCAGCGATTTTTCCGGACCGATACGACCTGGGTACCTTCAAGAAAAGAGCTTACTCCTTTCTAAAGGGCCGGCAACGCACCTGCAATTCCCCTGGTGTTACGGTTGATCATGGGCGGCGGTGGTCACTTAACATCAGGTGAGCCGCATGCTCGTTTGCACCCTCTTTTATTAAAGAAAAAAAAGAACGGACAACGTTTGATATAACGAATATTGAATAGCGAATACAATATTTTTGTTCAAATAATTCGTTATAAACAAACGTATAGCTACTAGATAAACTTGGTACATTCTACCTTTTTTAATTCGAGTGACAATCCTGTTGCCATACCCGCTCTTGCATTAGTATTTTGCAATGGGGGGATAACGTTCTAGATTTTTCTCTTCCACAAAATACTTTATTACGTTATACACAATTTCATGTGTTGTTAACAGAATGTAGATAAAATAATAAAAGAAAAACACCAACGTAATAGTAAACAAAAACGAAATAGCTAACAACGCTTCACAATAAATAATAGACTAAATAACAACGACTTATCAAAATTATTAACAAAACCAACAATAATTATGTAACGAACTCTCAGAACGCGTCTAGCTCACAAATTTGCGACACCGGGATAATTGTTTTTAGTTTATGGCATTTTGTTACTATTTATGCCAATGACAATTCGGACTGAAGTTATAGCACGTACGAACGCATATCGCAACATTTTTTTGTAGTCCCTACCGGCGGGTGTGAGTAATGAGAGAGACAGTGAGCGAGCGAGAGATAAATAGAGGCGACACCATTTTCAGTCCCATTCTTTAACCGCACGGGTAGTATTTATTATTATATTATTATATTGACTGCCTCATTGGTCTAGTTGTCGTAAATGCGGTTGCTGGTCAAGAAATTCTGAATAGCATTCCGGGGTCAGGAAGCTGGCGGTGTTACAACCCTGCGCCTCGGAGATGACGCCCGATCTCTCTCCGGTTGTTTAGGATTGGTTCGGTGGATACAATTATCCCATCGGAATCGGACTATGAGAGTGAGAAGACGGAGACTAAACCGGTGCGTGCGCACACAATCGTATACTTAAATCGTATTCTACGTAAAGTCTCCGTTGAGACTGGTCGCCATGATCGAAATTTTGGTCTGAATGAATTTCTAACAAATTATGAATACAATACAGTATAAGAATTATAGATTTTATTGGCAGCAAATACTAAATGAAAAATAAGTTGAAAGGACTATAGGTACACTTGTAATCAGTGTCCATTATTTTTGCCTTTATTTTAGTTATTATCAAGTATGTGACTGATTAACAATAATATATACGTGGGAGAGCCATGTTGCAGCCATGTTATGGTGGTAACACGAATGGGTCGACATACATACATACATAAACACTCACGCCTGTCACCCAGAGGGGTAGGCAGAGACTACAGACTTCCATTTGGCACGATCTTGACACACCTCTCTTGCCTCCTTCACATCCCCTCCTTCTCATCATACACCTACGCATACATGCTCGTCGGTTAAGGGTACTCCTAATTTGGCCTGTTTTTAAATAAATCGCCAATTTGGTCGATAAATTTTCGCCTATGACGTCCCTTTCCGACTCTGCCATTCACTTCTGCACCATAAATTTTCTTTGTCACTCTTTCCTCATTCATTTTTTCCACATGATCAAACCACCGAAGCATTCCTTTCTTAATCCTGGTCACAACATCATCTTGCAAACCACACTCTTCTCTTATTACACAATTTCTTACCCTGTCATTCAGATTCAACCCTAACATGCTCCTTAACGACCGCATTTCTACTGCGTTTATTCTACTCTCGTGCTTCTTCTGCCACACCCAACTTTCACTACCATACGTTAAGAATGGGTCGACTCGACTGGGAAAGGATCACGCTCTCACCAGCGTAAAATAGCTGCTCAATCTTGCTGTGTTTCGTATGGTGAGTGTAACTGGCTCGTTGGTCTAGTGGTTGTAGTAGTGCAACTGCTAATCATGAGGTCCTGAGTTCGAATCCTGGGTGGGGCCAAAAAATCAATTATTGAGTTTTTCTGTCAAGAAATTCTTAGTAGGTGCTCGGAGTCAGGAAGTTGGTGGTGTCTCACCGCCGTGCCTCGGAAAGCACGTAAAGCCGTTAGTCCTGCGCCAGATCTCTCTCCGGTCGTGTCGGTTTACCGTCCCATCGGATTATGAGAGTGAGGAAATAGAGAGTGCACCTGTGCTTACGCATACACTTGGTCACTATAATCCTGTCCTGCGCCGATGGCTAGCCTCCGTTGAGGCAGGCCTTCGTGGCCGAAATTCGGTCTGGAGGACATTATTATGGTGAGTGTAAAGAACTGGAAATCTTTTTCATTGGATATGAGGCATTCCATCTTAGTCCTCAGGGGCGACAATGCATTTGCATTTTGATTCTTAATCGAGGATAGACGTAGATGGTCACAGGACCCACTTACCAGCTCACCTACCGATGGCCACCAGGTGGGCCGTGTGCTCGCTTAACACCCCTCTATTCTTAAAAAAAAAGGATGAGAAATAATGTTATGCCAATATGCGTCGAAACTGGAACACCATGGGCCTTAAGTCGGTGCGGGTCCAACATAACCCATCCTTGCCCCCGAGGCGGACTTGCGTAGGCATTTTTCCATATAAAAAAATGTTTGCGTAGGCAATGTGCCAAATGAAAGTCGGTTTCTTTCTATCACTCCGGGGAACAGGCATGAAAGTTTATGTAACATGTATTTTCAAAACTCAAAAGACACACAGATCCAGACTCTAGATGATAAATATTTATGTTAGGTATGTATAAAAAAGAAAAAATAAAAGAAAACAAAGCTAATATCAAAAACCAAAAAATCAACATGCTCATTCCGCAAAAATCGGGCAAACATTGTACAAACAACCTTTGCTAACTTGCGATCTTGAACCCTTGTTAGCTGACCTCGTCGTAGAATAAAAATAAAACAGAACCTTAAATATACATAATAAGAACTATAGACTTCTTAATTCCTTAAAAAAAAAAAAGAAAATAAAAAATGATTTTCGACAAAAATTACACGTAATCTACGTTGAATAAAAATTATTCCTATTCTTAATATTACTGTAGTAGAGGTCCGGATCCAGAAGTCTGTAACAGGATAATAATAATAACATATATTTACTTAAAATATTTTTTTATTAAGACGAGGTCTTAGCACGATTTCAAATTCGTTTTTCACCCGCGCGTCCCGCAGTGGGCGGAGCGCAACCGGCTGTCGGAGAGCGCCGCGTGAACACAGTTGCGCAAAGCAAGCAGACAATTCACCTCCAAACAAAAACTTTTCCGTGAGGTCTACTGTTCTCTACACTACTAGGTATTATAGTAATAATATCTTGAGTAACTACTCACAAATATCAAATACTGTTTACAATATCTTGATTCTGGACATCATACTACATTTTAATTATCAATATTTTTTTAAAGTCAGTTTTATGATATCAGCAGGTACTTAGTCAGCTTACATTCATAAACATTTAAAACGCCAACTCACAAATTCTAAAAAAAAACCAAGTTTCGTTGGCAAAATAGCTAAAATAAGAGAAAAAGAATAGTTTCAAATAAAATCATTAGAAAATTCAAATTTATTTTACTGTTTTCTGTTACCTTACCTCCGGACTTGATGGAGTGACCTGAAGGTGTACTTTGGTAATCGGTATTGGAACAGGTCGCCGAGTACTACTAGGTGTGCCGAGTTTGGGCTCTTTTTATTAGGTATAATGAGCCCTTACCTCCGGCCTTGACGGAGTGACCTGAAGGTGTACTTTGGTAATCGGTATTGGAACAGGTCGTTATAGTACTACTAGGTGTGCCGAGGATGGGCTCTTCTTGTTAGGTATAATGAGTCCTTACCTCCGGACTTGACGGAGTGACCTGAAGGTGTACTTTGGTAATCGCTATTGGAACTGGTCGCCGAGTACTACTAGGTGTGCCGAGGTTGGGCTCATTTTGTTAGGTATGATGAGTCCTTACCTCCGGACTTGACGTAGTGACCTGAAGGTGTACTTTGGTAATCGGTATTGGAACTGGTCGTCAAGTACTACCAGGTGTGCCGAGGATGAGCTCTTTTTGTTAGGTATAATGAGTCCTTACCTCCGGCCTTGACGGAGTGACCTGAAGGTGTACTTTGGTAATCGCTATTGGAACTGGTCGCCGAGTACTACTATGTGTGCCGAGGTTGGGCTCGTTTTGTTAGGTATGATGAGTCCTTACCTCCAGACTTAACGTAGTGACCTGAAGGTGTACTTTGGTAATCGGCATTGGAACAGGTCGCCGAGTACTACCGGGTGTGCCGAGTTTGGGCTCGTTTTGTTAGGTATGATGAGTCTGTAGGTATGCTGCACACACACATACACGCAAGTATAACGTATAAATGCGTATACGTTATACATGCAATATTGTATCTATATACTTAGTGAATAAGGTTTTTCAGTTAGTCACTAGTTGCCCGCCAACTGTATTGCACGTTCCCCTATAATAAATATTAGCAAAAAATTTCATCTTTTCTTATGGTCACCAATAGGCACCCCTATGGAGTCAGCTCCTAAACTGGTGACCCCGACGTGATAAACGTGCCCGACGTGATGAACGTGCCCGACGTGATGAACGTGACCGATGTGATGTTAATTCAGTAGTGGGCAATATTCGCGTGGTTGTGATCGGACGGACAATTTATATAGTAACATGAGTGCGCCGTTTCCGCCAACGCCACAGAACGTTCCGCCTGTTAACGTGCTCACTGCGTCTGACTCCAAGGACCTGGAGAACCTAGCAGCAGTCGCAGATAATTTCATGGAGGCTGTGCGGCCTTCCTTCCCGCCTATGCCGTGCCAGCGCCAACATCTACGGCCGCCCTTGACTTGGCCCTGTTGAGGGCTGAGGTGGCTAAAATAAAGGCTACCGTGGACCAGATCGATCAGCAGAGGTCGCGGTCTCGCGCCCCTGATCGCAACCGGCGTCGTTCGCAGTCCAGGCGCCGTAGCGGTTCCCGCCGGCCCCGGAAGGAGAACTACTTATGCTTCTACCATTACCGGTTCCGAGAAAAGGCCAACAGGTGTACGAAGCCTTGCGCGTAGAAACCAACACAGCCGAAAAACTGAGCGGCGAGATACAGTCCGAGGATCTTGAGTTCTGTACCATTTTTCCATTCAATCGTTTGTGTGTGTCAGACAGTAAATCTGGGCTTAAATTTTTAGTTGACACCGGTACCAATGTGTATGTTTTACCAGCCGTGAGAAAAGATCGTGCAAATCAGTGTAGTGAATATAAATTATACGCAGCTAACGGTAGTGAAATCGCAACTTACGGTACCAAGACACTAGTGTTAAACTTAAACTTACATCGACCTTATCGTTGGGAATTCGTTGTGGCAGATGTCAAACAACCAATTTTGTGCGCCGATTTTTTAGCGTACCACAAATTATTAGTTAACTTAAACGTGCGTAAATTAATAGATAAAACTACAGAATTGAATGTTTCGGCATCTGTTGTCAATGTATCTCAACCTAGTATTAAAACTATTGATTTAAATCATCCGTATCAGGATTTACTGTTAAAGTACCCGGACATCACTAAACCAGCGTCATTCCGAGAAACTGCGAAACACGATGTCGTCCACTATATCGAGACCTCTGGCCCGCCCGTGCATGCGAAAGCGCGCCCGTTGCCACCTGACAGGTATAAAAAAGTTAAAGAAGAATTTCGCATTATGCAGGAACTGGGCATCTGTCGTCCTTCAAAGAGCGCGTGGGCTAGTCCACTCCATGTAGTTCCTAAAAAGAATAGAGATATTAGACCTTGTGGGGACTATCGCCAGCTGAATGCGATAACAAAGCCCGACAGATACCCGATTCCTTGCTTGAATGATTTTACTTTTATTCTCCCGGATAAAAATATATTTTCAAAATTAGACATCAACAGAAGTTATCATTTTATACCTGTCGCACCAGGTGACGTGGAGAAAACCGCTATCGTAACACCATTCGGACTTTTCGAGTTTCCTCGAATGACCTTCGGTTTGCGTGGAGCAGCACAAACCTTCCAGCGCTTTATGAACTCCATTTTACAACGTCTTGATTTTGTCTTTTGTAATTTAGACGATTTACTTATAACTAGTAACAACGAAGTTCAACACAGGCAACGTTTAGAGATTATTTTTAAAAGGCTTAATAAATATGGAATTTCAATTAATTTGGCAAAATGTCGTTTCGGACAAGCTAAACTAGAATTTTTGGGACACGAGATTAGTACCGACGGCGTCAGGCCGTTGCAAGATAAGGTTCAGGCAATTGTGGAATTTCCGAAGCCGAAAACTGTTGCTGAGCTAAGACGTTTTCTCGGTATGGTCAATTTTTATCGAGCTCATCTTCCCAACACTACTTTATATCTAACAGAATTAAATAAATATTTAAAAAGCTCAAAGAAAAATGATAAGACTCCCATCATCTTGACGGATAGTGCGAACGAAGCATTTACGCAATGTAAGGCAGGTCTCACACAAGCCGCTACATTGACGTAGCCTAGAGTAGGTTCCGCACTTGCTATAATGACTGATGCATCTAATACATGCGTGGGAGCAGTCTTGCAACAAATAGTAAGAGATAGCTGGAAGCCATTGGGCTATTTCTCAAAAAAATTGACCACCACACAACAGCGATATAGCACATACGATCGCGAGTTGCTCGCTATATACTTAGCTATAAAACATTTTCGGAAATTATTTGAGGTCAAGAAAAACGAACCTTACTGCACAGGGCAAACCCCCCCAAAAACCACCAAAAAAAAAGAAAAAAAAACAAAATGTATTTTTTTTAAAATTAAAAAGAAAAATGGTAAAACAATATATAAAAATAAATATAGAAAACCCCCCCCCCCCCCCAAAGCTTTTGATAGTTTACATAATTTGAGCCATTCAGGAATTCGTACTACGCGAAAGATGTTAGCCAATAAGTATTTCTGGCCTAGTATGAATCGTGATGTTTCTTTGTGGACAAAAACGTGCATACAATGTCAACGTTCTAAAGTTAACAGACATACGGTATCGAATCTGACTAAGTTTCCGGAAGTAGATCGTTTTGAGCATGTGCACATCGATATCGTTGGCCCTCTTGTGATCTCACCAGATGGTTATAGATACTTACTCACGATAATTGATAGGAGGGCCAGGTGGCCTGAAGCTTCTCCGTTACGCGACATTACGGCAGAAACTGTTGCCAAACATTTATATGAAGGTTGGATTTGTCGTTCCGGTTGCCCGATAAAGTTAACTAGCGACCAAGGTCGCCAGTTTGAGAGTAGTCTTTTTAAACAGCTGTTAAAAATTTTGGGGATTAATAGAATTCGAACTACTCCTTACCATCCGCAAAGCAATGGCGCAGTTGAACGTTGGCATCGTTCTTTAAAAACAGCACTTTCAGCTCGCCTGTCACATGGGTCCTGGAAGAAAGAGCTACCCACAGTATTACTTGGGCTTCGCGCGGCCGCCCGCAGTAGCAGTCCCGGGGGTTAGCGCCGCCGAGTTAACGTTCGGACGAAACTTACGTCTACCGGGGAGACTTTTATGACAGCTCTTCGAACAACCGTAACGTCAATGATTATTGTTTAGTGGATAAGATTAGAGATACTATTCGTAGTTATAAGCCTACATCCGACGATTCACGTAACTGTCAAAGTTTTTTTTGTGCACAAGGACTTACGTAACTGTGAATATGTCTTTATTAGGGACGATTCAATTACGTATTACCTTTGAAACCACCCTACGACGGTCCATACCGCGTGATAAAAAGGGGCTCAAAGGTTTACCTAATTCAATTACCCGACAGGCAGGTACATATATGATAACGAAGCAACGCCACTCCACAGTAACGCTGACAACGCAGCGGATGATGCCTGCGCATGTACGGTTCGCGTTACCACCGCCCACACCGGTGACGTCGTTGTTACCCGGCCCGAGCAACCCGATAACCGTGAAAACAACGCGAAATGGTCGCATTGTTAAGTTACCTTCACGATTTATAAGCTAGTGTTAATATAAAATATATATAATACAATTACATATCTAAATGATAATCAGGTTTAGTTACTATGGATGTCAAAGTATTATTTGCATTGTTGGGTGCATAATATTTTCATTCAGGATATTCAAGTTACATTATTTAAGTTGAATGTAATTGTAGAGGTATTGTGTTCAGTATTTTGCGTACACTGCAGTTTCACCAAGGTTCTAGGTAGTTAGTTTTGTTATAATGTATTTAATTTCATTTCATTCGAAATACTTCCTTTGCGAAAGCAGTGCGAAAAGGACTCATCATACCTAACAAAACGAGCCCAACCTCGGCACACCTAGTAGTACTCGGCGACCAGTTCCAATAACGATTACCAAAGTACACCTTCAGGTGACTCTGTTAAGTCCGGAGGTAAGGACTCATCATACCTAACAAAAGGAGCCCAACCTCGGCACACCTAGTAGTACTCGGCTACCAGTTCCAATACCGATTACCAAAGTACACCTCCAAGTCACTCCGTCAAGTCCGGAGGTAAGGGCTCGTTATACCCTAACAAAACGAGCCCAAACTCGGCACACATAGTAGTACTCGGCGACCTGTTCCAATGCCGATTACCAAAGTACACCTTCAGGTCACTCCGTCAAGTCCGGAGGTAAGGACTCATCATACCTAACAAAACGAGCCCAAACTCGGCACACCTCCAGGTCACTCCGTCAAGTCCGGAGGTAAGGGCTCGTCATACCTAACAAAACGAGCCCAAACTCGGCACACCTAGTAGTACTCGGCGACCAGTTCCAATGCCGATTACCAAAGTACACCTTCAGGTCACTCCGTCAAGTCCGGAGGTAAGGACTCATCATACCTAACAAAACGAGCCCAAACTCGGCACCCCTCCAGGTCACTCCGTCAAGTCCGGAGGTAAGGGCTCGTCATACCTAACAAAACGAGCCCAAACTCGGCACACCTAGTAGTACTCGGCGACCAGTTCCAATAACGATTACCAAAGTACACCTTCAGGTCACTCCGTCAAGTCCGGAGGTAAGGACTCATCATACCTAACAAAACGAGCCCAAACTCGGCACACCTAGTATTACTCGGCGACTTGTTCCAATGCCGATTACCAAAGTACACCTTCAGGTCACTCCGTCGAGTCCGGAGGTAGGGACTCATCATACCTAACAAAACGAGCCCAAACTCGGCACACCTAGTATTACTCGGCGACTTGTTCCAATACCGATTACCAAAGTACACCTTCAGGTCACTCCGTCAAGTCCAGAGGTAAGGGCTCGTCATACCTAACAAAACGAGCCCAAACTCGGCACACCTAGTATTACTCGGCGACCTGTTCCAATGCCGATTACCAAAGTACGCCTTCAGGTCACTCCGTCGAGTCCGGAGGTAAGGACTCATCATACCTAACAAAACGAGCCCAAACTCGGCACACCTAGTAGTACTCGGCGACCAGTTCCAATACCGATTACCAAAGTACACCTTTAGGTCACTCCGTCGAGTCCGGAGGTAAGGGCTCGTCATACCTAACAAAACGAGCCCAAACTCGGCACACCTAGTGGTGCGATACTCACAGGTCACTCCGTCAAGTCCGGAGGTAAGGGCTCATCATACCTAACAAAACGATCCCAAACTCGGCACACCTAGTTCTACTAGTCCAGGTGTTCCAGTATTAGTTACTGAAGTTCACTTTCAGGTCACTCCATCAAGTCCGGAGGTAAGGTTTTATCATAACTGACAAAACCAGCCCAAAATCCACAGCTAATTTCTCAGTGCCAGCAGAGGGCTCCCAGTGCAAAGCAGTCTCTAGGGTAGGTATTCGTATTTTGTAATAAGTCTAATTACTCTATGTATCTAAGTATATTTTTGAGGTGTAAGAAATTAAAAACAAATTCGATCTTCCAAATTATCAAAATAATTTTATTTGACTACGATTCCCGAAGCCAACCGTGCGTACACTTGTATGCGTGACTCATGTCTATGTAATAGTTCGATTCTATACCTACATATATTAATTTTGTAAACGCGTCCATAAAAAATCTTAACGTAAATACTGCGGCAAAAAGAGCGACACGTCTCTAGTCTCTACAGCACCAGGCCTCGGCCGGCAGTGACTCTGCACAGGCGTTTATGCAAACATCCGTACGTATTATTTCAGAAATAAGAATATGCGATTTAAAAAAAAACTATTAGTTGGACTAAAAAATTAAAACGCTATAACGTTAATATGTTGAATGTATAAAAATCTGACAAAAAATCAGAATGATTAAAAACCAATTAATTCGTGAGGCAGCTTCTTATGCAGCCCCACCCCCCTCTCGCTATCGTGTCCGCAGGCCGAAAAACTCTCACTCGGACCCGCCTAATAAACTGTCAAACGACCTGAACTGTCTCCTGGTGGCTCAGGCCAACTCTAATTAAATAAAATTATTGTATTAACTAACATTAATTTGCCTTCGTAGGCACTCCCTCAGCGGCTCTTAGCCGCCTGCGCCTTCTTTTCCCAAAAGAGGGTCGCTCATGATAAGGCACAATACAGCTTGATCAGCCGGCTGCCTGTCCCCAAAGACGGTTTTTAGAGGGTATCACTTAGGGTCCCCGGTAGGACAGTGAGCCCCTTATAACCACGATAGACCGGCTATCGTGGTATGCGTAATGCATTTTCCGCCTCCCTACGTATAGGGTAGCCCTTTAATTGCTTCGGGCGCAAAAAAAAAAACAGAATGATTGCATGTATACTAGTATGGTTTTTACTGGTTAAAAGAAATTTTTAGAGGTATGTTTGTGATTTTTTTCTATCGTATTAAATTAGTGGTATCATGTTTTCAACACACTATCTAACTAGCGCATATATTCTGGACAATATCATATATTTTTCTGGGTTTGTTTACTGCAGTGGATCATATACTTTGAGGCATTATAATACTTGCGTTTAGGGTCATGCCTCGTCTTAAACTGTAGAGACAAACAAACTTTCAAGTCAGCTGATGCTAAGTGGCTAATGCAGTACATGAACAACTGAAGCCTAGAGACCAAGAGTCATGCTGCAGCTATATTACTGGTACAGTTGTAGCACTAAGTGTGAGTGTATAAACATTATTAACACTATTCTTACATTAGGGCCCTACTAAATCTAAATAACCTAAGTATATCAAAGCGGAATATCTCGTATCGGTTATAACCATAGGTTCCTTTAAATATTTATTTTAGTGTTTATATCGCAAACACTTGTCACATCGATTTACATAATTAGTAGGATGTTACTAATTATGTACCTATATATAGTCTCTTAACTCCGGTCAAAAGAATCTTTTCTTTGTATTGTTTATCATTCGCTTATATACGCGCGTGACCAGCTCGTGGTCAGCTCGACCTAGTAAAGACCACGCTCTCACAGAATACCAGCGTCAAATAGCAGCGTAAAGCTGCTGTGTTTCGTTTGGCGAGTGTAGAGAACCGGATACCCTTTTTACTGAAAACGAGGCATACCATCTTAGTCCTCATGGTTGACAACGCATTTACATCTTTAATCGTTATCGAGGATAGATGTAGATATCAACCCCTTAAGAGGATATAGTAAGTCAGCTCAAATTCTAAATTCGCCCCCCACTTCCCCGCGCGCCGTATGCTATGTACCGACATGTTTGTAATCACTAATACTGTAAGTAGATAGGTCGTTAGATACTTATTAGGTTTATCATATTTATGCCTGTTTCTTAACGCCAACCCAGTCGCTTCTTATTTTTATTACGATTATTTACCATTTTAATTTTACGTCGTCCTATATATGTATATATATATATATATATATATATATATATATATATATATATATATATATATATATATATATAAAAATGTGTGTGTGTTTAACAGAAGAGCAAAGTAATATATATGTAAATTGAAACTCGTGCAAATGGAAATGCAAAAGCGTTATATCCTAAGTACAAGGCTCCGTAGGCTCTTTTTCTTTCCTATATTGTTTTTAGAGATGCGTTACTACCCGTAAGCACTTATTACGCCAATTGAATATAATGTAAGTCAATAATTACTTCTTATTATGTTATTAAAAACATATTTCAAAGACATGTGAATTTCGCCAACAGGTATTGGAGCAGCACGAAGGACATTTCTTTGTTCTAAAACCCTCAAACAAGTGAGAGGTCTGTACCCAGCAGTGGGGTGTATATGGGCTGTAACTAACTAACAACTATTACTTACTTTACCTATTGATTACCTTTCAGTTTCATGTGCATTATACCGATTGGCGATTAATTATGGTTAATAAGTAGCACACACATAAATATCGTCATCCTATATAGTTGGCCGTATGAGGAACCTCAAGGTCGCTCAGCAACCTACGAAGAAGGGTATGCTCAGGGATTCTCTGCGTGGCACACTTAGAGATGAGGGTATCGGCAGTAAAACCAAAGTAACCGACATAGCGCAACGGGTTAGTAAGCTGAAGTGGCTGACCATATAGCTCTATGAACCTACAACCGATGGGGAAGAAAGGTTTTCGAGTGACAACCTCGCACCGATAAGCGAAATGTAGGGCGGCCTGGTAAGAGATGCAGAAAGTCGATGGATATGGATGTAGGTGACTCAGGACCGTGCTTTGTTGTGTTCTTTGAAGATAAATTATTATTGTGATGATAAATATACGATTTTCGATATTATAAATATTTTTGCACATGAACGAAATGTTGGATCTTTGGGACGAACATAATATTTGTGTGACAATTTGGGACGCTCTTTTAATAACGGGGAATTAATAACAAAGGCAAACACGGATCGTTTTACCCTAATACGGGAAGGTTGAATTACTTAGGAAAAGTCAAAATTTAGTTTTTTAAGTGTTAGAGCCGTGCTATAGCAATATTTTGGTAGGCACGAAGGGTCGGCTGAACCGTGGTAGGACATTTAACTTAAACTTTAAACTAGCACATTCTGCTGCTTTTTTCATAAGGTGAGTGTAGAGAAACGGAGGTCTCTTTACTGGAAATAAGGCATTCTATGTCAATCCTCAGATGTGATAACACTTCCGCATTTTTATTCCTAACAGAAGTTAGATGTAGATGTCTATGCGCCCATAGTATCCACTTATCATCAGATTGACTGTATGTTCGTTTTTTGGCATCCTTATTTATAATCTTATTGATAAGCTCTTGCGGCTGTCACCAAGACAGAAGATAGTAGAGGGGTAGGCAGCTATAGGTGGCATGATCCCGACACAACTCTCTCGCCTCCTTTACATCTATATCTACGTATATTCAATCTGGCCTGTTTTCAATATATCGCCAATTTGGTCAAAAAACTTTCGTCTAGGGAGTCTACCCTTATCCTATTAAAAAAAAGGTAAATCACGGCAATTTCCAAAACTCCTTTTCGCTGTAATAAAATATGAAGAACTTTAATTAATATTTGAAAGTCGAAAATTTATACTCAGTAAATATTTAAAATCGTATCACTTGAGAACAAATTTCCCAAGAAAAAACAAGGCGTTTGTGTAAAACATTGTTTTTAAAGGCGGGGCGTCGTCAAACCTGGGCCAATTTAACGGTCCGTGCCTAAATCAACAACTCGGCAAATTGGCCGCCTAACAAAAGAAAAACAGACAAACGATCCCACGCTTGAATCCAAAGTTAAGTTAATGTAGCACAAAGAAACTTGAAAATATTTACCGAGGGGGATCTCCAAGAATATTATCTCACAATATTTATCCTTCGCACCGCTGTAGGTACAGTATTATGACAGATAAGAAACTTAAAAGAAAGTAAAAGAAAATACGGCTTATAGCTGCGTTGCTTAGCTTTTGCTTTCTTAACGCTCTTGCAGTTATTTTGAATGTAATGAAATATTATATATATTATATATTTTATTTTAAAACTAATCCCTAGCCTCAGCAAGTGTGTCGGGATTCCTACCAAAACTTATAAGTTTTACGATGTAGATAGCAATGACAGATAGTGTTCAGTAACTCATAAGGTTTTGAAAGTTGGCAGTTAGAGAATATATAACATATAGGTTAAAGTACATAAAGAGATGGTATAGTCTAAAGTTAAGGGGAAATATAACCTCAAATGGCTTAGCAAGATCCTCCGTTATGCCGAAAATATTGCAGCATTAATTTTGAAATAAATATATGGTAAAGTTGAGGATTAGTGTTAAGGACTATGTTAGACGAAAACATGATTCCGTAAAATTTTCTCGGTAGAAAAAAAAATCCAAAGTTACCTACAAAATAAACAATAAACCGCTGTTATTCATAAAATACTTTAAATAAGATCATGAAACTTTGCATACTAACTGAACTAACTATAAAGCAGTGCTTATGTTATTTACTTTTTTTAAATACCAATATTTTCACTGTAAAAAGAAATTACCTAAACTATTGGCCTCTTGAAGCTTGATTCCTGCCGCCCGGTCAGTTTCGCTTCGGCCTTTGAAGGTGGAGGTTGTGTCGCTTACGATCAGAATACACATTACGCAACAGGACGACGTAAAATTAAAATGGGAAATAACCGTAATAAAAATAAGAAGCGACTGGGTCGGTGTTAAGAAACAGGCATAAATATGATAAACCTAATGAAATAAGTATCTAACGACCTATCTACTTACAGTATTAGTGATTACAAACATGTCGGTACATAGCATACGACGCGCGAGGAAGTGGAGGCGAAATTAGAATTTGAGCTGACTTACTATATCCTCTTAAGGGGTTGATATCTACATCTATCCTCGATAACGATTAAAGATGTAAATGCGTTGTCAACCATGAGGACTAAGATGGTATGCCTCGTTTTCAGTAAAAAGGGTATCCGGTTCTCTACACTCACCAAACGAAACACAGCAGCTTTACGCTGCTATTTGACGCTGGTATTCTGTGAGAGCGTGGTCTTTACTAGGTCGAACTGACCCATTAGTGCTACAACTGTACCAGTAATATAGCTGCAGCATGACTCTTGGTCTCTAGGCTTCAGTTGTTCATGGACCACGCAGAAAATCCCTGAGCATACCCTTCTTCGTAGGTTGCTGAGCGACCTTGAGGTTCCTCATACGGCCAACTATACAGGATGACGATATTTATGTGTGTGCTTAATTAACCACAATTAATCGCCAATAAATACAATGCACATGAAACTGAAAGGTAATCAATAGGTAAAGTAAGTAATAGTTGTTAGTTAGTTACAGCCCATATACACCCCACTGCTGGGTACAGACCTCTCACTTGTTTGAGGGTTTTAGAACAAAGAAATGTCCTTCGTGCTGCTCCAATACCTGTTGGCGAAATTCACATGTCTTTGAAATATGTTTTTAATAACATAATAAGAAGTAATTATTGACTTACATTATATTCATGTGGCGTAATAAGTGCTTACGGGTAGTAACGCATCTCTAAAAACAATATAGGAAAGAAAAAGAGCCTACGGAGTCTTGTACTTAGGATATAACGCTTTTGCATTTGCATTTGCACGAGTTTCAATTTATATATTACTTTGCTCTTCTGTTACACACACATATACATATATATATATATATATATATATATATATATATATATATATATTACTTTATATAAAAGTAGTGATAAAGGAACAACCACCTGACGGCAAGTGGCCTGACTTTTACATCTTAGCTCTATAATTATGAAACAAAAGACGATTTTATCGCAGTAGCACCGAAAGTGGGCTACATCATGGTTGTATCATGAATGGATCGGCTAAACTGGGTTTGGACCACGCTCTCACAGAATTCCAGCGTAACATAGCAACTTAATACTGCTTAAACAGAGCTTTTATTAAACTTATCCTATAAAAAAAACTCGAACTACATTTTCAGCAATCGCGTTAATTATCACTAGACTAACTATCTAACTATCTAATAATATATTGCATGCATGATTTTAAGATGTTATTTTAAAAAAATAGTCCCGCTGGGTTTCTTGCTGGTACCTCCCAGGACGGAGGCTTTTTTGCGAACCAGTGGTAAATGAAAAAAAATGACTTTCAATAAGTATTGTTAATTATCCATATTGAATAAAAAAAGTTTGTTTGTTAAGTTCTGTTTGTCTTTCCATTGACAAACAGTGAAAATTTTACGTTTATGTTGTAAGGTCACGCTGCAACTATATTATAGTTGTACCAGGAATGTGACTGTTCTACTTGGGAAGGATCACACTCTCACAGAATACCAGCTTGAAATAGCAATTCACTGTTGCTATATTTTGTATGATTAATGTAGAGAACCGGAGACGCTTTTTACTGGAAACGAGGCATTTCACCTATGTCTTCAGGGATGACAACGTAGCATTTTGATTCTTAATCCATGATAGATGTTGATGTCATAGGCCCCAGCATCTACTTACCATCAGGTAGAGTGTGTACTAGACTGTGTAGAGAAGATGGCTGGGTGCTGCCATCTGCTTGGGATCATATAATTAACATAATTAAACCCAAACCCAAGCATACCACTGCAAGACTTTAAGATACTGCCCTAAGATCAGATCTTTCTGCGGAAACCAAAAATTAATATTCAAAAACTGAAGGTAGCCGGGCTAACTATGAAATTGGGAAGTCAAACATCTCAGTCCCCCCTCCCCCGTGACCGTGGGTGAATTAAAAATAAATTAAAATAAGTTTATAAACGCGATAAAATCCGTAAATATAGTTTTATTCCTTAGTTTTTACATTTATTTTACATAAAAAAATTATTATATTAAATAGACTAAATTGTATTTACAGGTTATGAACAACCATAAATCAAAGAGGTAATGCTGTGATGGATCTAATCCAGTCCCGCACAACTGGAATCTTACTGTAGACACCCGGTGTGTCGGGAAACGCGCAACCCACTCCAAAAGAGACCAGGCCAACAAGCTTGCCATTGATCACCGCTGGACCACCAGAGTCTCCCTGAAATACATAGATGGTTTATAATAACCTCTAAGAATGAGGTGATCACTACCATGCTCTTTCTAAATGTTATCACACTCAATTGTATAAAATAAAAGCTGTAACGCCCTATTTCACCCACTCAATAGTTAAATTTTCCAAAATCCTTTTTTACTGTGTGTTTACGTCAAAAAATGAGTATATATGGCAAAATACAAGTCAATAGAATATAATTGGGCATATAGTTTTGGAGATCTCGATAGATAGAAGATTATATTGTAAATATACTTCTTTTAAAAGGTTCCACTGGGTTTCTTGTTGGTTCTTCCCAGGACAGAGATTTTTTCCCGAACCAGTGGTAAATCTTCAATGATTTTCAGTAAGTATTTATGAAATCTATATTGAATAAAAACGATTCTATTCCATTTTATTCTATAGAATATGTATTGAAAAATATCAATAAAAAAATACGTGTGGCACTCGGTGACGCTCTTCATACATTTTTTATCAACTTATGCAACTATAATTATATTATTTTATTTATGCAGTTAAGTCTTTGATATTAAATCAAGTTACACTTTTTGAGCGTGGTGTATGAAATGGAACGGATAAAAAAACAATTTTTTTTCTGTTATTGAATAAATGAGAAGTTAATATTGTTTAAAATATTTTTAATATCTTGCAATACATGTAGGTTATTCAGGAATTTTTATCATTGAGTTAGCAGCTAGTGTACACGCATACGTCTAGTCGCACGCACACAAACACCGTGCCGAAGTCTGCCGAGCGCCGAAGTCTGCCGAACTGAAACGACGTTAGACGATGCACGGCTTTCAACGCCACACCTCCGTGCCCGTCGGAGTGGGGAGCGTGAGGTTTTTTTTCGTTACGGAATTTCTGGATTCGGTCCCCGCGCTCAAGGCCCGCGATAGAAGCTATGCAATAGCTTAAAAATACTATCCCCATAATAGGCGTCCAGCAGTGAACTTTTACAGTCTGACTGAGAAAGAAAGAAGAAAGATGTGTGCGTGAGTGCGTAATAAATCGTTACAATGATTTATAACGCAGTTATCATTACAGAAAAAAAATTGGGACGAGTATTAACAAATAATGTTAACAATTCTCATGTTAGTTTGAACATTTATAGGTCCCATTTTTTGCGAGACTTACAACGAAAAGAATGTACCAACCACGTTAATTGCCTCGTATGTCATTAAAGGCGACTAATAGTATACTGTGTTTGTGATTATGTAGGCAATAGACTGGTCACTTCCTTCACAATTTTCCATCTGTACTTATATTTACGGCTAAACATCGTCCGTGTGGCTCGCTGTTCTGCCAACTCTACCTACTTCCTCGGGCATTACAGGCGACAAGTATAATATGTTAAATACTTGAGAACAAAATCAACCACTATTGCCAGCAAAGTAAGGTACGCAATAGCAATACTCGAACTGATAATACTTGTTTTTATCGGTTCCTGTATTGCTATTGCGTACCTTGTTTTTGTAGTTTTTCTACAATCTTACCTGACAAGAATCCTTGGCGCCAGCTCTGTATCCGGCACAAAACATCCTTGGTGTGATGTTCTTAAAAAAACCGTTTGACAATGTTCTACACTCTTCGTCATCCATTACAGGAATGCTTACTCTTCGAACCAGGTCTTGCATTCTGCTCTTCTAAATATGAAAAGAAATTTAAAAAATTGACCGAACATTTAATGACTTTACTAGGTTGTGGGACTCCTTTTTTGTCCAGAAGTCCCTCCGGGTGAGTATCGCCATATTACTTATTCCTGTCAAATGCTGTTTCCGGTCTGAAGAGAATAAAAAAACAGACTAGTTACAGGCTACAAGGCATTCGATCGTAGTCCTCAGAGGTGACGAAGCAACTGGTGTTTTTAGAATAAGGGTGACTAACGAGCATACCTGATTATAAGTGCATTACTGGATGTAGTCCATAAATATATTCATTCATCTATCGGCGATTAAGAATCAAATTGCAGCTGCATTGTCACTCTTGTGGACTAAGATCTAAAGCCTCGTTTGGACTAAGGGTCTCCAATTCTCACGCTACGCTCACACACATTGCGCTCTACGCTCAAACACAACGGCATTGAGATGCTATTTTACGCTGGTATTCTATAAGAGTGGGGTCCTTCCCCAGTCAAGCCGACCCATCCGTGCTGCAACCATAATATAACTGCAGCATGGATTTATCACATATAAAACTGGTGTTCTTTGTTTGAAGCTAGCTACAGGTACCTATGTATGTATGTTAGTTTGACACTTCAATTTATACATCTTATACATCTAACATCCGCACATTTTTATTAACTCGCATTCTTCTCTAATGATTTAATGTGATACCTCGAAAATTTGGTGGGTTTTTTTAACATATTTTTTTAAGTTTTATAGATTACTAACAAAAATTTTGGTGTATGATCTTGGATTGTATAAAAGGAAAACACGATACCATGTAATTTTCTCGATAGAAAAAAATTGCAAAGTAGAGGCGCTAATTATTTACATTTCTCGATGACACCACAATGTTCTTACGAATAATTTCATGGAATAATTTTTAAGGCATAGTAAATAATCATATCTAAGTTTTCATAAACCAGTTTTTTAATCCATAACGAAGCTTTGTTGAAATAAATGAAAATTGTTATTTGGCGCTTACTTAGTTGTTTTCCGAGCGCTTGCTCGGTATGGCCACAGAATAAATAATATGGTATGGCTATCTTATAATTTGCATAGGTACTACTATGTCATTGCATCACTTTCATTTTGACACTCCCTCAGTCGTCCGTTAGCTTCACCGACAAAGGAATAAGCCACGCCCCCAAAACTTCGATTCATTTTCAAGGTATCCTCTTAAATAATAAATACGTGAATAATATTTTACGATCTTAGTCAATCGCATCCTTCTCTGTTTGTCTGGTCGTGGGAGTAGATTTATATCGTGTTCCACTAGGAGTGAATTAAATGTGAAGTGAAATGTGCACAGAACAAAACATTTTACAACCTAATTCAATCGCATTCTTTTTAAACTAATTTCCCGGTCAGCTACAGAATTAATCCTTAATACTATTGGTTTAAACAGTTACCCTTCTTCTTACCTACTTCTGACGCCAAACAGCAATACTGCTGTATTCCGGTTTGAAGAGTATAGAGAGCCAGTTTATTTGCAAGATGTGAGGCATTCTATCTTAGTCCTTGGAGGTGACAAAGCATTCCTTACCTTTTTTATTTCAAGCTGGTCGCAGGTGTCCATGGGCTACAGTAGTCACTTATCATCAGGTGGGCTTTAAGTTTGTATGTCACTTCAATTTGATTAAAAAAAAACTAGTCAGAACTAGAAACGGCGTGAAAATAATTGCCATTTAGAATTTTAATTATTCATAGTATTCTTATACTCGATAATATACTTTACCTTAAACTGCAAATGACCCCAACCACTTATAGACGTCATGCTGCCTGGCTTGACGTCATCAAGACTTCCTATAGCTATGGGCCTGGAACTTGGTGTCACTGGTATTGGTGTTTCTAAAAGTACGAGTTGATAGTCGAAGTCGTGGTTGTGAGTTTTACTCGTGTTCCACTTTGGGTGAATGAAATGTGCACAGATTTTGTAACTTTTGGCTTGACTGCGTCGAGTAGATCCAGCTAGGACGAATGTTTCCTTATCCCTGAAAGGGAAAGAAATTATGTCAATGTTTTCCCTTTTGAGATGAAAGGTTACCCTCAGGAACATACCGTTACCGTTTTAGAATTATTAAAAGTCCACTGCTGCATATCGGGTACTTTCATCGATTGCCTCATAAGCGCGATATTTTCCACAGATGCCACGCTTGGCAGGCGAGTTGGCAAACACAGTTTTGTATCCTTTAGTTGTGACACCGCACGGAACAGGAGTTTGTATGGGGTACAAATAATTGTTCTGGGTCTAATTGTTTTGTGCAAGTTGTGTATGTAAACTGCCTCTACAGGAGAACATCCGGGTAAGGTTTTAAATAAATAAAAAATTATAAAGGGATGACGGTGCTGCCCATCTCCTGGTTTCTCTCCTCTATCGCCTCTTATGACAACTATGGGAAGACATGGCGTAATGGACATTCTTACAGAATACCTGTAACAAATGAGCACGCAGTCTATCCGATGGTGAGTGTATGCTATGGCACATACACGTCTAATCCATCCTCGATTGAGAATCAAAATCATCTGCACTTGTTACCGCCGAGGACTAATATGGAAAGACCTTGTTTCCAATAAAAATGTTCCCTGATTCTCTACTCTTACCATACAAAATACACCAGCACTAAACTGCTGTTTCACGCTAGGGGGTGGAACTTTCCAGGTGGAGCCAACCCATTCGCGCTGCAAACGTAATAAATTAGCAGCGTAGCTCTACTAAGTATAGAGATTTATACCTACCTGACTGCACGAAGCAAAGGAAGGTAATATCTTTATCAACCTATAAATGTATGTATGATTGTTTCTGAGTGGTGCTCTAGACAACATGGGACGATTTTGATGATTCTTGCGCCAATCGATTTGTCTTAATCATGTGAGTATCACTAACAATATGACGACAGCCGGACGTCAAATTGTAGAAAGAAAAAAAAAGTCGATGAAATATGTTAAGGTTTCTCTAACCATTTTTTGAACAACCATTCAGTATCTAAAACGCTTTAAATTTGGTTTGCAACTATTACCAATTAAATTTTCAAAACTTATGATAAAACTGCTCAGATGAAGTAAATTACTTCATCTGAGTAAAACTGTGACAAATTAATTTTTAAATCGTATACTTGGTCTTATTAACATTAAAATAATTATTCACTTTTCAGTAAACTGTTTAAGCAGTCGGGTTTTTTAAATTGCTGTTTAAACTATTAAGCTTTGTACCCATCCTCATTAAATAGAATAAGGCTGACAAAGGAGCATACACTCCATATAAGGGTAAGTGGATGCTGTGGCCCAAAGACGTCCCAAGCCCAAAAACGTAGATACGTTTACACGTGAACACTGAGATTGAATATCTCGGTTCCAGTAAAAAGGGTACCTGCACGTAACAATATATTTTCGTCTGTAGTTACTTACTTGCAGTGTGCGGCAGTTATCACCCATTGGGGTGCTATCAGACTGCCGCCGCAGTATCGACCGTATAGCACTTGGTAAGGCACGTCCTCAATGGAAACTATGTTCCCTCCAACAATTCTCCAGTTTAACTGCAAACAATCAACGATTATAGGGCGTCCCTCTATTAAGATGGAGTGACGACGTGGTAAGACATGCAGGAAGTCGATGTAAACAGGTGGCTCGGGACCGTGCTTTGTGGCGTTCTTTGGGGAAATCTTTTCAGCGGTGGACTTGTGAAGGGCTAGCATGGTGATGATGAATTAACGATTATTAAATAAATGTCTTGTTGTTGACGAAAACCATTGCACATTATATGTTGAACTCCTTTCTGTCTGGTAGTTTTTCTGAGTAGATAGATCTCTCACTTATTTCTGTTGCCAGTTGGTAGTAGGGGTACCACTAAATAAACCAAAGATGATGGTAGGTCTCCTAGGGTCTTCGTTAGCTAGTTAAGATAGTTCTTACTGGAATAAGTTAGATTTAAATTATATATTATTTTATTTATGTGTTATTTATTGTACACCAAAATTCAGAAAACGGGTAGAGTTCAATCAAAAGTAGTACAACAGGCGTTCTTATCTCTATGAAACTGGCTGATACGAACCATGGTTAAATAAATGTACAAAGGTGTAAAAGGTGTACAAAATATGGAGAAACTATATGTAATATGATAAAATAACTAATTGAAAACATTTCGAGAAAGGTAACTTATCTAATAGCGTACTAAGTAATACGATTCAACAAGACTCTGGAAAGAATAATTAGCACGACGCAAGTAGTAATTAGTTTAATTTTAATTATTTTGATCTTTACTTACATCATCTTCTAAAGTTTTTCCTTGGCTATTGTCCGAAATTTTTTGATGGAGATCAATTTTCTCGTGAAAATAATGGTAATTTCGTGGTGGAACTCTTCGTGTGACGAATATGCGGTAATAAGCTCGCGTGCAGTCAGGTGTGAGAATACCTTTATATTCTGAAACTGGAAATTTCAATATTTATCTTAACCTTACTTAGAAAAAGACGTATATAGAAATAAATATTTATCTGATGCTTCTGTTTAAGGGAGACGTAAGAAAACGTATTCATTCCATACATTAATTAGTCTATAAAAATCTACTACTGAACACAGGCCTCCCTCGTAGATATTGTTTCATAGTCGGGATTTTGCTATCGTTGCAGGCTAGTTGGCAACCGCAGTTTTTATTTTAACTTGTTATAAGAAGATAAACAGAAACAAGGGACGGAGTATCTATTTCTCTCAATATCCTCTTACTACACCCAAGGGACGATATGGGGTACTGGGTATTGTAATCGCCACTACTATAATAAGAAAGAACAACCCCCCATATTATCCCGTTGATTTCTTATTTACTTATTTAAGTTGTTATTATAAAACCACCGTTAAATATTAAACTTAGTCGAATATTATTTTTTAATTTCAAATCGAAGCGTGACAAGAGGAGTATTACGAAAAAAGGCGAAACTACAAGTTTTCCTTGTTGAAATTATATATTTTCCGTTCGTTGCTTGAAATAACAATTACTTGGTAAAAATAGTTCGTTTTCTCTGCTATAATAAGCTCAAGGCAAATTTTAGATAACTTTTTTATTTATTTAATAATAATCATTCTCAATATGCATGTTTCGGCCAAAATTCTGAAAGACATGATTTGGGAGCTGTGTGAATTTTTTTTGCGCCCCAAGCAATTATGGGCAACCCTCCGGAAAGCGGGGGAAGGAGGTGGGGAATGCTCATAGCATACCACGCAGCCGACTGCGTGGTTATGTAGAGACTTTTACCCACCAAACCCCACCTTTTAGGGACTGGCTTAACGGTCTAACTAGAGATCTCTAAGCCGTATACGGACGCGACCCTCCTTGGCAGAAAGGAGGGCGATTTGGGAGCTCTAATTTATAGATTGTATTGAATATCGACCATCGAAAAAAAATTTTTAAGTCACAAATATCCTATACTTTAATGATTATTAAATACATTTTCGTTATATGCCTTTCACGTAAGGGAAAAAATTGACATTATTCAATTATGTACCGAAAAAGCTTAGATACAAGCCCCAATATCTCCAAAGTTCTACATAATTTTGACGTAAAATTTATATTAAAATAATTATCAACATTTTTTTAAAATCTACCATGATTTTTACTTTTTTAAATCGTTACTTTTATTTTTTAACTAACTAAATAAAATAACCATATATTTCACTGCGCCGGCCCTATGCGTTCAATAGAGCGTGAGCGCTCGTCGAAGTCGACCTGTATTATTTTATTTCGCGCGCTCCGTCTCTCTTTTAGATATTATCGTAATGGGCGTCGAAGACCGTGGCTAGCGTTGCCAGGCGTCTGGATAAAGCCGGACACAGTCAGGCTTTTTTAGTTGCATGTCCGGCCAAATTAGACGGTGTCCGGCCCGGCCCGGCTGGCTTTTGTTAGGCGTTTTACATCGTTTTTGAACCAATAATATTTTACGTAATTTAAACTCATAAAAAAGATACCAATTTACTATAGTAAACTGGCTAAAGATTTTATAAAAATCTAACCGGTATCATAATAAATCATACAATTAAGAATCAATAGCTACATATAAATCACCGCAGTCTGTTTATTCGTGAACTACTGTGTTCGTGTTATCTGGAACTACTAAAAATATTCTTTTAGTGGTTTCGGAGAATCCACCTAGTATTTAATATTTTGAAGAACCTACAGCTTTTTTATACTTTTTGTTATTAACACTGCACTATTATAACATAGAATATCGATAAAAACTACTAGACAGTCGCACATATAAGTTTTAGGTTATAATAAGATTGCCGTTTGATTGTTAATTTCTCAGTATTCCCGTTAGATGCGGTAAAACTAATATCACTAGTGTAATCTAGTGATATAAGTAATAAATCGACATGCATTTCATTAAGTTACGCCACAATTTGTGGTGATGCCGTTGCGACAACGGCATTGACCGAGTGCCGCAACGGCACCGAATGCCGGTGTGGCCCGCTCGGGCGTAAATACCTAAATTTGCGTAATGTCGAAATGTAAGAGGGCTCTTAGATTACATTTCTATAGCATGAAACTCATATACTTACCTTCTCTCACCACTGCAAATTTTTAATTTAGACTCTGTGATAATAATACCGTAAAAAATTAAGTGTAATGTAACATGAAGTACTGTGTCACATTACACAACTTTTACAAAGTTATATTACAAAGAATAAAATTAACACTAATAATATTATGCTATCAAATAAAAAATAAATTTTGTGTAACGAAACAATTTAATTTAAACTCATAAAAATTAATACATAGGAAAAGGATCGGTCAACATAAACATTAACTCTCACGGCTGTAACCCAGAGGGGTAGGCAGAGACTACGAACTTCCATTTGGCACGATCATGTATATATATCGATTATTCTATACCATATCATTACTATCAATGCCTTCAGATCATGATTTTGTGATTGGAAGGTTTTTGAGAAGAAAAACGCATTATTTTCAGTAAAATTAAACCATTACTGTTGTAAATATAATATAATGTTACAGCCTACATAAGTTCCACAGCCGGACACGGGCCCCCTCTCGTTTCTAATGGTGGCTTCTCACTGCGTGTGTTATCACGCGCCGTGCCGCGATCCACAAAATAAGGCAAAAGCATCTGAAGCAACAGCGATGCATTCTTCTTCAGTGGCATTGCTCCATGGCTAGAGGTGGCAATTCGACTCACACGACATCAGGTGCGCTGCGATAAACAGACTGACTCCATGGCTAGAGGTGGCAATTCGACTCACACGACATCAAGTGCGCTGCGATAAACAGACTGACTCAGTGGCTCGGAGTTTGGGCAAGCACACGCCACACCGCGCCAGTTAAAACGGGTGGCGCGGGGCTCGCACGTGGCGCGTTATTGCGCGTACAAATCAACACGGGCGGCGCGGCGCGTGATAGCACACCACGAAGCAAATTTGCTCCGTGTAACACACGCAGTGAGAAGCCGCCACAAGGGGGTGGGTTTTTTTATATATCTTTAGAAAAATAAACATAGCTGCATTGTGACGGCGGCAATACATCACCCGTTTCTAAGTAGCGTCTATGATATAGGCCAAAAAGAATTTGTGACCCCCGATTAGTTGCAATATGCCATATCAGCTTGAAAAAAAATCAAAATGTTATTAAAAACATGAAACATAGTACAAACCATTTTGTTCACTGTACACCAGAGCCACTAAACAAAAAATTAAGTACATGTACCAACACATGACCAACTACTCACTAACTCCCGTACGTATTTGCGCTCCGTTTAGTAAACGCATGTCACATACGTAAAAATTAAATAGGGTTGTCACTAACATATTTTTAGAAATTTCAAATTTGAAAAATTTAATTTTAATTGTTACGTCGAAGTCATAAATGTTTTTAATATCATTCCTTGATGACCTTTTTTACCGTCTGGAAAAAATAAGGTGTAACATGTGAACGGAGTAGAAGCCTATGGCACTGGTATTTTACAAAAAATAAAAACTAAAATTTTGAATTAAATAAATAAATTAATTAACATAGTCCATCAAAATTCAATTCATATACTTTACAAACTGCAATGAAACAATACAATTAGTAGGCATCATTTAACTTGTCACTTCGCAGGGTTACAGGCTCAATGGCACGGGGAAGGAGCACAAAAATTTTTCCGAACGTTTAATTCAAAATTTTTGATAGAATCAGGCGTTACTTTGCGGAAATCCATTATAATAAAAAATAAAAATATAAATAATATCTTATCATATCTTCAATTCAGGTAAGACACATCATTGTATTTATTAAGCGGAAGGTTGCAAAGAAATTTATATTTTTATTTTTTATCAAAATTATTGTTTTTATTTTTTGTAAAAGATCAGTGACAAAGGCTTCTACTTCGTTCATATTATGTTATACCCTATGTTTTCCAGACGGCAAAAAAGGTCATCCAGTATATGGAAGACTTTTACCGATTTAATATTTTTTGCTCTATTTGTGAAAATGATATTTGAGAGAGTTCACGGCGATAGAAACCTATGCTAAGTCACTGCGTTGCACCAACCCTAAGCATATCTTGTAATGTAATCGTATATGTAAATAACCGCAACTAATCCAAATATTCATGCCAGCGATTTAGTTGCAATTAGAATGGCTGCATTAAACGGATGGACGTCATAAAATATATTAAAGAAATATAAAATTTGATTTGGTTTCGATGATTTTAATGCTGCTAGCCTATGCGGCTCTTATAGCTTCATAGAAGTCGCGGCCTGTGGCCTGAAAGGCCTGAAAGGCAGCGGGCTGTAAAAAAGTGAATTCGAACATTCCGCATCGTTACTTGCGTAACGATGACTCCTAGGACAGTGTACAGTGCACGTCTTTGTGTATTAAACCAAAGGAGATGGCATCGAAAGGTATTCCCCTCTGTAAAAGGTGCGAGAGTCCGACTCATACTCGTTATATAAAACTAGTTGCTCCGCGTCGTGCGTCCTGCGCCCTCCTTTCTGCCAAGGAGGGTCGCGTTCGTATACGGCTTAGAGATCTCTAGTCAGATCGTTAAGCCAATTCCTAAAAGGTTGAGTTTAGTGGGTAAAAGTCACCACATAACCACGCAGCCGGCTGCGTGGTATGCTATGAGCATTCTCAACCTCCCTCCCTCGCTTTCCGGAGGGTTGCCCATATTTGCTTCGGGCGCAAAAAAAAAGTCGTGCGTCATTTAGAAGTGATCGTGCCAGTAAATCGAGCTCCGACAAAATGCCGAATTGCAGTGTATTTACATGAAAAAAACAATCAAAAACGTCAAGTATACAAAAGGACAATTTGATTTTTCATCTGTGAGTATTTTTAACATAATATTAAAGTAATTTTATCATTAAAACTCGTACTTTGTGAATATAATCGTCCAATAACGAGTGTGGCCATCATAGTTCATAAAGTGAAAAAATTATTTAAAAAAAATATAATTTACTACACAAGCTATATATATTAACGAAAATATATTTAAATCTAATAAGTAAATCAGTTTGTAATAAGTAATAATCATTACATATAGATGTGTAGTGGATTTTGTAAAATAATTTATAAATTCAGCTCAATTTTAACATGATGCTGAATATTATATAATTAAATATAATCGATAACTAGTATTTATTAAAATATTATACAAAATACGGGCCAAATAAGTCAAATCGAAACTTGCTACCTCGCAGCAAAAGTGTGCAATTTTTATAAAAATAAACTGGTATCACTGCAACCGAAAGTATTGCACTATAGTGATGAACGCCGTAACTTTAGCTATCGATAAGTTAATTAACCATGCGGGTTTATCTGCCGAACCGGTTTGTAGTTTTTATTTAGATTTTATAATAAAGTATTACAAAAAGTAGTAAATTTTTCTATTATTGGTTTGTTATTACAGATTTTCAAGAGATCCTGTTAGGCGGCACACTTGGATTGTAGCTTGTAGAAACCATGAATCTGACACTGCAGTACCAACCTTGAACTTGTGGGAGGTAATGTTGGGCTGTAATTATATTTAGATTAAATATTTTTATTATTACCTTTGACACCAATATTATTCTACTTGAAAATATTTTATTAAGTCTACAAAAGCACTAACCTATCAAATTTAATTCATATATTTATATACTTATTATTGTAATTGTAAACTTATTGTTGTATAATTTTTGTACGCCATAAATGGCAAAACATGTATGTCTCTGTATATATATATATATATATATATATATATATATCTAGTAATAATAAAAATATAGCTTGAATCTTCTGACTAAAATAAAATTATTTATTTTAGGGTGATCGTGGTGATTGCACAATATCGTCTACATCGAAAAAAGAAAGCTGGATGTTCCGGCAAAATTCCATAAGTTATCTCGAAAGTCACAATTCGAAAAAAAATCCTATCCCGAACTAGTCCTACTCCCACTGCGAGTACGAGCCAACACTGAAAAATTAGAAAGAAAAAAATGCTTTGACATAAAAAACAATAGCATAAACAGGCTTTACAAGAAATACTATGCCCTAACACTTAACTATTACTCACCAAAAGCCTGTCGCTATGTACGTAAAACTTTTGGAATATGTTCGTCTGCACCCGTACATTGAATAGGTGGTATACTACCATCGATCGCCGACCAGGGTTTGCTCAAGAAGCGCTGACGGCATTAACATTGAGAGCGGAGAGTAACCCTGATATTTTTTTATTGTACCTTGGTAATGGATGAAATGAAAATTAAGCAATTGACAGAATACCATGCTAGTAGCCAAAGGCATTATGTATATAACCAAAATTCTTAACTTGCATGGTACTCCGTCAATTGTTTTATTTTCATTCCATCTATCACTAATATACAATATAATTTCTTATCAGGGTTACTCTATAGTCTAAGTTTTAAAACAGTTAACGCTTTTTTTTGTGGCTAAGTCGACCATAAATTGTACTGTATTACTTTGTTATCGCATGTGATGAAGGCAGATCAATTTCAAAACTTTTGATATTTCGCACATATTGTTAAGCTTTCGGTGAATAGTAATGTAAAGTTAAAGTAAAACATCTTTCTGGGGAATACTTAGCCCTAGGTAGATGTCACGTTTTATTTTTAAGCAGCTGTCTGCTTAAAGTTCACTATGTTAAACTATTATATAGTGTAAAACTTTTTTGTTTTCCTAATTTATTAAATATTTTCCGGACAGTTCGTTTGATAACTCTTGAAAATCAACAACTATTTTAATTAGCGGTTTTGTGATAACGAAGCTTTATAATAAAAACAAAAACTTGGTTAACAACATCTGAGACGATAAACTGATTGGACTTTTCTTTTCCAACAATCTGAGTTTTAAAATAAGTTAACTAAACCTATTTCGATTTGTTAAATGTTTAAAATTTTATCCTGCATAATGTAAAATAAACCTGTAGAAAAATAATAAACTTATTTTCAATAATTTCTAAGATTTTTTCAGAAAAAAATTCTAAATACTTAAAAAAAGAATTTCAAATAACACCTTGGTATTATTTATCTATGTATTACTTATAATCAAATAAAAACTTATGCGGACTATGATGATCTCGTGTCGTTCGATATTCTGGGCGGTGAGAACCACCCAGGGACGCGGGTGTACGGTGTGTAAGCGGTGTGGAGGAGTGTGCGACGCGCCCGTCTGTGGACTTGTTGTGTCCCGTCCGTTGTTTGTGGCACTAGGTGAGTGTGTAGTGTGTATGCCGATGGCGATGCGTATGAATCTGTTTTGGAAGACTTGTAGGTAGTTCAAACGTGCATGTGCTACGTGTACAAAAGCTACGCTTGCGTAGGACATGATAGGTCTTACGCAAGCTTTTTAGATGTATAGCTTGTGTCTTAGGGACAATTTGCTCTTACTGTTAACTAGCGGGTGGAGTCAGCTAGTGATGAACTTAGCACGATTTCGGACGGCGCAAATGTGCTTCAAGAAGGTCATAGAGTGGTCGAACGTGACCCCTGAATTTAGCGGTTTGTTGCCCCGGGATCTGGCGGCCGAATAAGTGCCTATGACTTTTTTCGGTTTTAGGTTCCGACAATTAAGGGTGGGTTTCCTTTGAAAGTATATTGCTATACTTTTTTTAGGGCTTACTTCAATTCTCCATAAGCGAAACCATTCGTCTAGGCGATTGACGGCTGTTTGGAGCATCGTTGTGAGATAATGCTTACTGAAATGAGAGACGTTGAGTGCCATGTCGTTTGCGAAGAGAGCGGTGTTGACATATAGGTCCTTCGAGATATTACTCGTGTAGAGTGTGAAGAGCACTCCGTGACGCAGTGGCTTAGCAATGAGTGGCTGCGCTGGGGGTCGCGGGTTCGAATCCCGCACGGAACAAGTATTTGTATGGCCTACAAATAGTTGTTCCGGGTCTGGATGTTTGTCCTTGTGCAATTTATGTTTGTAAACTGCCCCTACGATACAAGAGAAAATCTTAGTGTAGGGGTAACGTTTTTAAAAAAAAAAGAATTAAAAAAATTATTAAAGGAGCGGGGAGAGTACGGAGCCCTGAGGAACTCCAGCCCTGAGGGGACGCTTGGAAGAGCGAGTTCCATCTATATAATAATAATAATAATAGCCATTTAATTCCCAATTTTCATACAACAGTCGATATTAGTTAAAACCAAACACAATATTATTATGAGTCATGCAATTTTTTTAATTAAAAGACATGATAATGCCAGTGTCAATTTTAAATAAAAAGTTTAAATTAAATTTACAAAATTAATTTTTGATTATTTATAAATAATGTTAGGGTAAATAATCAATTTATATTTATATTTTCAAGTAATTGTCAACTTATTTTGATTTTTGTCACAAAATATATAGTTAAAATAATAAAATTGAAGTTAATAATAATCTACTGAATTTGGCTATACACATAAAATAGAGTCGTAATTTATTGTATTAATTTTAATTAATTATGGGATACCCATTTCCGGGTGAAGGCCTCCTCCATCCTTTTCCATGAAGTTCTGTCTGCCGCTAGCCTCGTCCACGTTGCTCCTGCCACCTCTACAATATCATCGCACCAGCAGCGTGCCCGCGGTCGGCCGCGCGAGCGCGTCGCATCACGCGGGTACCAATGTAGCACCCGTTCAGTCCATCTCCCATCACTGACTCGTGCCACGTGTCCTGCCCATCTCCACTTCAGTTGACACGCTAATTTGGCTGCGTCTATGATATTTGTTATTTTTCGTATATTACTGTTTCTATTGCTATGTCTTAGTTTAACGTTAAGCATGCTGCGTTCCGTTGCTCGTTGGAAAACTTGTAGCTTAGATATTATTTTCCTTGTGAGAGTACAGTTTTGACATCCATATAATAAAGTGGGGAGTACAGTAGTATCCAACGCTTTCTTTTTTAATTTAATTGGTATTTTTGCCTTGAAAATATGTTTTAGTGACCAATATTTGCTCCATGCTCTTCTTCTATTAACTTCCGTCATTGTTAAGTTGTGAAATGAAATATTTTGCCCAAGATAAATATATTCATTAACATATCTGATTTGTTGGTTTCGAACGTGTACAGGCATTTTTGTGCTATCTGTCAATATACAAGTTTTATCTGGATTAATTTGTAGGCCACATTTTTTGCTTTCTATGTCTAAAGATTGAACCATATATATAAGGTCTTCGTGATTTTCGCTTAATATGATAATGTCGTCTGCAAAACGTAGATGACTCAAAATTTCTCCGTTAATATCTCTTTTGCCCCAGTCAAGTTTTGAGAAAATGTACTCTAATAAACAAGTAAATAGATTAGGTGAGATTGGGTCCCCCTGTCTCACCCCTCTCTCGATTTTAAATGGCTGTCCTGGTCTCTCCGTTTTTATTGTTGCTGTAGTTTGACTATAAATTTCTTTCAGTATTCTTATATATTGGTTATGTATTCCATGAGATTTCAACGCCAACCAAAGTGAGTCATGGTAAATAGAGTCAAAAGCTTTTGAATAATCAATAAATGCGATGTAAAGAGTTTTGTTATATTCTTTATATCTTTCCATTATCTGAGTCAAAACAAATATGTGATCCATTGTAGAGAATTTGGGACGAAAACCAGCTTGTTCTCTCGGTTGCATGTAGTCTAATTTGGGTTTGATTCTGTTAAGTAATGTACTTGTGAAAACTTTATAAATTGTATGCAATAGGGATATAGGTCTATAGTTGTTGATATTTAATCGATCACCCTTCTTGTACAACAATATGATAGTAGAGTTTGCCCAATCTTCTGGTATTTGACTGAGGTCGAGTATTTCGTTGAAAATATTTGTTAATATCGGTATGATGGGTTCTTTTATCGCTTTCAGAACATCATTTGAAATACTATCTTCTCCTGCACTTTTTGCACTTTTAAGTTTTTTTATGGCATGACTTATCTCGCACGGTAGTAGTGGCGGAATACGATCGTTTATATCCACAATACAACCATTATTTATTAATTCATCCGTTATGTTATTTTTCACGTTATGACTTCTGTATAAGTTTTTATAAAAATCAGTAGCTATTTTAAAAGGTGTTCTCTATTTGTAGTTTTTTTGTTATTATTTGCTTTTAGTGAGGAAATCCACTCTTTGGATAAGGTGAGTCGTTTCTGTGCATTTTTTGTAGAGCCTTTATGTAATAACTCTTCTTCTAATATTTTTAAGTGGTATTCTAATTTTTTTATTAATAATTCTTTTTATTTTGAGGTAGAGTTTTGACAGTATATTTTTTTCTTCTTTAGTCTTTTTTTCTTTACTTTTAAGTTTCGTTCTTTCTTTAATAAGTTCTTTTATTTCTGGACAAAATTGGAATTTTTCTTTTTGGAGTTCCATCTATACGAAATTGGAAATGGTGGTCGGCAAGGAAGGCTCTGTTGATGTGAGTGAGCCTATCAGGCACGTTAAGTTCAAACAGCTTGTAGAGCACATTGTCGTGCCAGACTTTGTCGAACGCTTTGGCGACGTCGAAGAAGAAGACACCCGTGTTGCGGGTTCGCCGTTACCCGTTGATTGGGAGAAACCTTTTAGGTTGTATTCCGTAAGGCGGTGGATTTGATTGGTGCACGAGTGCTCGGGTCTGTAACCGAACTGTTCGTCAGGAAGAAGCTTGTCTGTAAGGACGTGTATACGGTGGCGATTTAATGTTAAACGTTCGTAAACTTTCCTTTCCCTCTTACCCTCCGACATTCGTAAAGTTAAAACGTGTCTAAAGAAAATCATATTTTGCAAATTTATTAATTTAAGTGCAAATAAATAAGATACAAAAATAGGATCGCAGAACAACAAAGCAACTGTTCAAATCGTGAGTGAAACAACTCTTTAATGTTCTGCTTGCCTAGTACTCCTTAAGAACCACAAATGACTTAAATTCTTTAAAATTGAAATTTTGCTTTATTTGCTTTTCTCATCTTGTTAATATTGAGTAACACCTCCCACAAAGGTCTCTAAAGCTCTTCCCACAAAATAAGCGTCATTGTTTTGTTTACTACGAAATTAATTTAATTTCTTTTACCGCATGGTCTCCTAGTTCATAATAGCCAGTAATATTTATTAATTTTCCTTCAGATTTTTGCTGAAACTTTTGATTGACACTACCTATAACGAGTTATTAAACCATCCCACAAGTTCTTAATCTTTTACTTACCACCTTTTCAAGTGAACTCCTATCAACATATCATCTCCTAGTACATAATGACTGGCATGAACAACTCATTATCTGACTCAGAATTTGAAGTACCCACGCAAGACAATACTACTCCACCAAATTTTATATCAACCAGAAACAAGAGAAAAAGAAGTAACGATAGCGCTGCAAACCTTGCTTTAAGAGACGAAATAAGTGGTATGTTCAATATCTAAATAAAGACTCAAAATATAGAATTACAAAAAAATGCGAATATACTCAGAGAAATACAAAAAGCAAATTAGAACTTCCTCCACAATACTAAACAATGATTTTCTCGAAAATGTGTAAAATTTTCAATGTAAAAACTAAAACCAAGTGTTCGCGACGGCCTAACAACGCTAAGAAACAAAGTGATAAAGAATATTGTTTTTAAGCTATTGCATAGCTTCTATCGCGGGCCTTGAGCGCGGGGACCGAATCCAGAAATTCCGTAACGAAAAAAACCTCACCCTCCCCACTCCGACGGGCACGGAGGTGTGGCGTTGAAAGCCGTGCATCGTCTAACGTCATTTCAGTTCGGCAGACTTCGGCACTGCAGGCAGACTTCGGCACGGTGTTTGTGTGCGTGCGACTAGACGTATGCGTGTACACTAGCTGCTCACTCAATGATAAAAATTCCTGAATAACCTACATGTATTGAAAGATATTAAAAATATTTTAAACAATATTAACTTCTCATTT
The DNA here is from genome assembly GCA_907164705.1 of Parnassius apollo. Classification (NCBI taxonomy): domain Eukaryota; kingdom Metazoa; phylum Arthropoda; class Insecta; order Lepidoptera; family Papilionidae; genus Parnassius; species Parnassius apollo. Next base: position 181,678 of record CAJQZP010001131.1, read on the forward strand.
ATTCAAGAAGAGAAAAAAAATTGTTTTCTTATCGGTCACCACGCTCAAAAAGTGTAACTTGATTTAATATCAAAGACTTAACTGCATAAATAAAATAAATAAATAATTATAGTTGCATAATTTGATAAAAAATGCTATGCAATAGCTTTACCGCGGCAGTCACCGAGTGCCACACGTATTTTTTTTTTGTATTAAAAGTGAAATTACCGACAAAAACTGGGTGAAAACGTGTATTAATATATAGTGAAAGTGTGTATTAATATATAGTGAACATGCTACACAAGTAGCATGTTTATAACTCTTAGTAATTTTATATAGAATGTCGTTTTGATAACAAGTGATATAAACAACTTTTATTATATTAAGAAAAATCGACCAATCGCAGCGCGTCTTATCATAGAACTCTCTAGAAGTTTTTAATTAACTGCGTAATAGTTCATACTAAAAATAATGAAATAAATTTTATGTTCTAAAAGAGTTGTAAATATGACATTGAATTAGCATATGGCTTATAGATTAAAGAAGTGTAGGAATATTTTGTATGATTGAACGCATTTCGTAGTTATAGAAAAATCAAATAATTAATTTACCCAAATATTATGAAAATTTGGGACATTTCATTTAATAACTTTTTACAATATTAATGTTTTGAGTAACCTTTATGATATACTAATAAAGTACCAGACTACCGATTTGATGATGTATAGCATGTTAGTGTAGCAATTAGTTTTGTATAGAAAATATTGTAATTTATGCCATTTGCATAGTGAAAAGTTTATACAATAAAGAGGCAAAACGGAAAATGGCAAGCGGCTCACTGTAA
>CAJQZP010001131.1:187500-397268 GCA_907164705.1 Parnassius apollo
AGAGGGTTATGCGGTTAGCAGTCACGGCATACGAGTGGGTTTTACTGTTAAGGCACGCCAGTAGATGTTTCACATCAAATACTGAGGTTGTCAACTCGCCTGTCAAGGTTACTAACTATGGCCAAAGCATCCAAAGCTCCCAAAGATGTTCTGCACTGGACTTTGAAAGGCTGTAATAATGTATAATAATAATAAAAGTTTATTTATTAAGGTGTCAACCCACTTCTATCTAGTACATTTTGCATCAAAGACAATGAATTAGGAGTATTATACACATACAAATTTACAAATTAAACTCTATTCATCATCATCATTACAGCCCTTCACAAGTCCACTGCTGAACATAGGCCTCCACCAAGGTATGCCACAAAGCACGGTCCTGAGCTACCTGCATCTATCGACTTCCTGTATGTCTTACCAGGTCGTCACTCCATCTAGTGGGGGTTCGCCCTACACTTCACCTACCGGTACGAGGCTGCCACTCGAGAACCCTTCTTCCCCAAAGCTTGTCGGTTATTCGAGCTATATGGCCGGCCCATTGCCACTTCAGCTTACTAATCCGTTGGGCTATGTCGGTCACTCTGGTTCTACTGCGGATATCCTCATTTCTAAGTTTATCACGCAGAGAAACTCTGAATATAGCCCTCTCCATAGCTCGCTGAGCGACTTTGAGCGTCCTCATACGGCCAGCAGTGAAGGACCACGTCTCGGTTTTGTAAGTCATCACTGGCAACACGCACTGGTTGTACAACTTAGTTTTCAGGTTTTGAGGTATACCTGACGAGAAGATGTGTCGTAATTTCCCGAATGCTGCCCAGCCGAGTTGAATCCGTCGATTGACCTCTCGGTCGAAGTTGGACTTACCTAGTCTGACTATTTGTCCCAGGTAAACGTACTCGTCAACAACTTTGAGCTTAGTGCTCCCAACAACTACCGGCATAGGTGTGACATGGACATTAAACATGATCTTTGTTTTGTCCATGTTCATCTTAAGACCTATCCGTTGGGAGGCAATATTGAGGTCATTGAGCATAGTGCTTAAGTCCTCCAACGATTCTACCATAAGGACTATATCGTCGGAAAATCGAAGGTGAGTGATGTACTCGCCATTGATATTAATACCATATTCTTTCCAGTGCAACACGTCTTCCAATGCAGCGGTGAAGAGTTTCGGGGAAATAACGTCACCCTTACACCTCTCTGCAGTTGGGTAGGTTTCTTACTCTCGTTCTGTACTCGGATAGCCATCGTAGCCCTACTATACAAGCACTTCAGCACTTCGATATACCGACAGTCAACTTAGCACCGCTGAAGAGACTGTAGCACCGCCCAAATTTCGACGGAATCAAAGGCTTTCTCATAGTCCAAATACGCCAGACAAAGTGGCAGATTGTACTCTTCGGACTTACAATATGCCGAAGGGTATGTATGTGGTCTATGGTACTAAAGCCTTTTCGGAAACCGGCTTGTTCGGGAGGCTGGAAGTCGTCGAGTCTGCGTGCGAGACGATTCGTAATAACTCTCGAAAACAGCACGTAGACGCGGCTTCAGAAGGGAAATCGGTCTTCAAGAGAGCGTTGTCGCCTTTCTTAAAGAACAAGACCACCGCGCTTCTGCTCCACGCCTCCGGAGTAGTGCCACCATGGAGGACGGAGTTAAAGAGCCTCTGAAGGACTTCAAGTACCGGTTTTCCACCCACTTTCAGAAGCTCCGCTGTAATTCCATCCTCGCCCGGGGACTTGCCGTTTTTAAGGTGCTGGAGAGCCATTCTAAGCATAAAATGGGGCCCATAGACATCTACATCTATCCCCGATGAGTCAAAATGCGAAACGTTGTTACTTGTCACGAGTTGCCGGTGTTTCATCCCCGTGTTATTGATACTGAGCCTGGTCTCTTTCCGAGTGTGTCGGATTGCCGTCGCATCGGAAATCGGAATATGAGAGTGAGGGAATATAGAGTGAACTTGTGCATGCGTATACACTCAGGTGCTATAATCATGTCCTACGCAAGCGACAAGTCTCCATTGAGACCAGAGTCTGAAGGACATTATTATTATTTCTTTAATTTTAATAACAGTTAAATTACTTTTAGCCATTATATTTGCTCCGATAGTTTTAAAGATTAAGTTTCATCGCGTCGTCAGCGATCATAATAATTGGTATCGCTTTATAAAGTTTTAATGATGCAGAGATTTCATTCGATACTGTAATTCGAGACTGTTGCTCGTTGATTTCAAACTATTAGTGACTTGCTTACTGACTTTTTGAATGGCAGAGTTCAGTCAAGTAACTTGTATAAATTGAATGAGCAATCTGATATCGTTTTAAATGTTATACTCAATATAACCTAAAATAATCAAGTAATCTATACATATAAATAAAATGGAAGTGGTTTCGACGAGAACTTGGCCGTCGACGGATTGTCGCTCCTGTTTTGTCAGTTTGAAATGGATTTTGAATCGTAAAAGTGACGCGATTTTGTGAATTGTCTGCGCGTTTGAACTTAAACTAAAAAAATAATAATCAAAAGCGGAAGGTAGCTGGGCTAACTATGAAATTGGAACGTCAAACATCTCAGCCCCCCCCTACTCCCCCGTGACCTTGGCTGCTGTAAAGCACCCGAAACGTCGGGAAATAAAACTAAGTTAAAATAAGTTAAACGTAATAAAATCCGTAAATATAGTTTTATTAAAAATATTTTCTTTATATATGAATAAAATTGAAGTGTCTGTCAGCAATAATCAAATAAAACTTTTGTTGACAATTTTTCAATTTTCTGTCCGTCTGTCCGAGCTTCGAAAACTATTGTGATGGAACTTCATGAACAGATAGAGAGATATCAGGAGTTATCTAGGTTATATTTTATCTATTAAAATTTGGAGATTTTTTAGTAAAATCAAAAGTATTATAATGTGAACGGTGTTTCCTGTTTGAAAATGATCTTAAACCTAAATGTCGCTATATTAATAGATACAAGCCGGACGAAGCCAGGGCATATTGTTAGTTGAAGAATAAAACCATTTTTTTTAAGTGTCAAGAGAAATTTATATCTTAGAATTCAGTCTAAATTTATAAGAAAATTAATTGAAGTTTGAAGTGCTGATTTACCATATTCTAAGTTGTGAAAGAAAATATCGTGAGGAAGGGTGAATTTATTGGAGTCCACAAACTGGGAAATATCAGTTGTTTTTCCTTTCCAGTGCTATATTCTTAGATTGCATTCTATTCTCACAGCTGTCGCACAACGAAATCGTGGTTTGACACATGCATAGTCAGTTAAAATTGAACAGAATAAATGGAAGCTGAGAATGGAAGACTGGAAATAAAAGTTTGCAATCCTGTCATGTCGTTCTAGACTTATATTTATCATATTAAAGGTAAAAATAAGTAGCAAATATAGTGTAGAGTAACGTAGTTAACGTTAAATTAGTTTCAAACAAGTTAAGTTAACTAAAGTTAAGTTTCTAACTTTATATATTAATAACTAAATATAAAAGCTTTCAAAACAAAATGTATTTCTTGTTGCTATTATGGCGAAGTAAAATTTCTTCTGTTTGTAAATAGAGTAGTTCGTAAATGAAAAAATAGGTGTCAAACGAGCACACAGTCTACGTTATCGTATGTGGATGCTTCCTAGCATAGAAATCTATATCTATCCCCGATTAAGAATCTAAGTGCAGATGCGTGGTCACCCCTGAGGACTAAGATGGAAACTATTCGCTTTGAAGAACTCTACCAAGCCGAAAATTGTTTGTAGAACCCAAGTGAAAAGGAACCCAGGTTCGCGAGTCCTCTTGATCTGGCCGCGAAGGACCAATTGAAAAGGACCAACGGGGATTAAACGTTCGATTAAGAAACAGAAGGGAGGAATCGAGGCTTCTCTCGATCCGGCCTCCTATAACGCCTACGTTGGGTTCGGGAACAACGTATGTGATCTCCGCAACGGAGTAACACACAAGGGCGATAACCTCTTCCTTTTCAGCAAGTAGGTTCAGACGGGGATTACGGGTCTTCCGAAGTCGTCCCGGTCCCAACGCCTTAATTCTTCGATGTGGACTGTATAACTTGAGGGATGAATTTCTTGGGAATAAAACAGCAATTATCTTCAAACCATTCCGTGAGAGAGTAATCACTTTTCCCTATCACTTCCCTACACTTTTCTTTCTTCTTCTTATTGACTGCTGGTATGATTTCCGAACTTTTTCCCCGAACGAATTGCAATAAAACCCGTTCACTAAGCTACCCCAGAGCTATACGCGAAAGTGAGCCACGCCATTCGCGCGCTTGCGCAACTCAATTACATGAATTTGTTCTATTACTCTCTCACGTTTTACTTAATTTCTTTATTTGCATAAGTCTTACATCAATACAATTTATCTGTATAGATAGCACAAAACAATATCTACACTACGATATACATTACATTTTCATATCACGAAAAACCTATTATTTATTTAACCAAATATGCCTATTTTACTCACAAGTTCAAACTCGAAATTTCTTAAATATTTAACGTAGAAAGTTAAAACAACGTTTTCCACTTGAAATTATACATATGTTAACTAATACAATAGTTTAATTTACATTTTCTCTATTTATTTCACTATTAAAATACTTTTAAATTTCTTATACAAAACTATCATTATTTCACTTATACACAGGAATTTTCACATAAACATAACACAGAATTCACCTTTTTAGCACGTACAATCAACCTGAAATGTTTTACAAGTCATTTTTACATAAATTGCTGAAATTACAAATATTTAAATTTTTACATATTTGGCCTCCTAAGTACGTGGCTAGCGTGCGTCTATGAACTCACACTATTTGAACAACTAACTTTTGCACGGCTCTCGGCTATCAGAAAAAATGGAAGTCTGATATACACTAATTTTAACAATATTAGGTAAATTAAATGCTTTTACACAATTTTCGAACTGTAGGAAACTATCTCTAATCAGATTCTTATCTGTTATCATGTTTCTTATCAAACAATATAAGTGAATGTTTTCATAAATCAATCATGACAAATAGGCATTTGTTTTCGTACAAAACATATCAAACTCATATAAAACAATACTTATGCAATTAATTTCCGTTAATTCTATTTATGCACAGAGTGATCATCTCGACCGGGGAACAAATCCGATCTTTAACTTTATTTAATTATTCTTTTAAATTTACATCATTGGAAAGATGATTTCAACCGGGGAACCAATCCGGTAACATAATTTATATCTTAAAATTCCCTATATGAATTTATTGAAAGATATTACTTAGGAAAACAATAAACTAGTCCGGCCTGGGAGTCGAACCCAAGACCTTCATATCATTAATTCGACATTTCTTCAAGATTTAACTAAGCATTTTCTTATTAGAACATTGCTATTGGACAATATGCCTTTGAGACGTTATTCGTCATCGGTTGACTTAATAAACTGAAATATTCTAATAGGCGCGTCGCCAACAATCTCCCCCCCGTGCGTAAGCACCATTATTTGGGAGGCGTCGCGGGTACCAGGACTATTATTCTGGATGTAGGTCTCCTCAAGATACCAGTGCTAGTAATGACGTCAACCACTCTGGTGTGACCGTCTGGTCCCGGTAGCGTTCTACTAATTTTGCCTTTCGGCCACGTATTTCGTGGCAACGAATGATCTATTATCAAAACAATATCACCTTCTTTAGGTTCCATGAACTTTCCGTTATTACCCGTTCGAGGTATTAAAGTAGGCATGTATTCTTTCAGCCATCTTGTCCAAAAATGGTCGGCTAACCTCTGTGCAGCTTTCCAATTGAGTTGACCCGTCAGATGTTGCTCTAAAAATAATCCAGGTGGTCGATTACCACATGAGCGTCCCAGAAGAAAATGATTGGGTGTCAAACCCTCTTCAGGACTATCCATACTGAATGTTACCAGAGGCCTGGAATTTACCGTATGCTCTGCTTCTAAAAGCAGCGTATGCAGAACCTCCTCCCGTGGGCTCCTTTCTTTGAGCGTAGCGGTCAACGCAACTTTAATCGATCTTACTAACCTTTCCCAGGCGCCACCCATGTGCAGTGCTCCCGGAGGTATAAATTTCCATTTAATATATTTCTTAAACGACTCATTTTTCATGCCCTCATGGCATTCTTCGCATGCTTTCAATAATTCTTTATTCGCAGCTTTGAAATTCGTCCCGTTATCGCTGTATATAACGGCTGGTTTTCCTCTTCTGGCGATAAATCGCCTCAATGCCATTATCATTGACGCTGGTGTCAATGAGGCTGCTAATTCCAGATGTACTGCTCTGGTGGTCAGACACGTGAATAAAACACCCCAACGTTTTTCGTGTCGCCTTCCTATAGTCACACTCATAGGTCCGAAATAATCCACAGCTGAGCACGTAAAAGGTGGTTCATGATGAGCTATTCTCTCCAGAGGAATATTTCCTTGCGGCACGTTCTGCGGCTTTGACCTGTATGTCCTGCACCATTGACAATGGTGTGACACACTACGTACTACATTACGTAAGTTCAAGACATAAAATTTCTGGTTCACCTCATTCATCACCGTCTGGTGATTGGCATGTCCAAAATGATAATGAACTTCTCTAATCATCATTTTAACGATTTCCTGTTTACCGTCCAATATGACAGGTTTTCTACTTTCCTCGGTCAAATTAGACTTGAAAGGTAAACGTTCCATTTAAACGGAGTAAGTTATCTTCTCCTATTTCCATAGATAATTTACTTAAGCGTGAACTTCTTTCAACGCTTTTGCCTGCTTTCAAGCATTTTATTTCCGAATAAAAACACTCGTCTTGAACGAACTTCCAAATTAACAATTCCGCTTTTTCAAGAGCGCTATGTCCAACGCGCCATCGGGTCCTTTAACCGACTTTGCTAAAACTTTGTTGGAACACATAACCGACTTTTCGGCTGCGCTGTCGGGTCCTTTAACCGACTTTCTTAAACTCTTGAACTTTTCTACCGCTTGTAAGGTGCGTGTAGTTGCCCCAAGGAATTTCTTAAAGCTGCTAAATCGTCCGTAGTCGGGTAGACTTAACGGTTCTTGCTTTCTTAGCGCATTTACGCCCTTTGGCGATTTTTCTTCACCTGTTTCTAAGCTATTTTTGTCGAGCTTCTTTTCGATATTAAACAGGCGACTTTCAACCTGCGCTCTATTCGACGGCATGCACTCATTGTCTGTGCGCCATAACAAAGCAGTCTCGTACCTATTATTAGGTATACGACGTACCGTTTTGATCAAAATATTTAAAGCTCGTTCTTCTGGGTCGTTCGCGGGCTTTCGCGCAGACACTCCCAGAGATTCCAAACTAAAATAATCCTTGATTAACTTATCCATATCTTCCTCCTCCTTGGTGGAAATGTGGTTAGCAATCTTGATTGGTTTAATACCACCCGATATGTGACCATGTAAAACCCATCCAAGTTTGGTGAGCGATGCTACAGGTAGGTTCTTACCTCCTGAAATTAATTCACGAGTAACTATGAGATGCCAATTGTCCTGTCCAATTAATATGGTAGGTCTGGACCTCTCATACATCAACTCATCCTTAATCGGTGTCAAATGAGAACACCGTTGTAATAATTCTCGGCTTACTGACTGAGGAGAAAGGTTAAGTGACTTAATTGTTTGTACACTTATCTCTTCTAAGTCATTCGAGTAAATGCCTTTTATCTTAACGTTTAAGCGATACGAACTGTCGTCATTAATTCGCTTACCTCCCACGGCTTCGATACGTAATTCTTTCTTTACGTCCACGAGGCGCTAACTTCTGAGCCATCCACTCCTCTATGAGCGTCATGGTCGATCCCTCATCCAGAAGAGCTGTTGTCTTGACCTTTCCTCTAGGTCCATACAACTCGACCGGTATAATCTTTAAGTATGCACATGCCAGTGCATTTACTGTACTAACAGTTGTAATCTGAGCCTCTTTACCCCCCTCGTCCCCTTGTGGCGAGGTATTTTCATTGGGGTATCGGTGTAGCATTCGATGATGTGACATTCTACATCCCTCTACACCACATTTTTTCGCTTTGCACTCTAACCTCCTATGGTTAGGTGACAAACATTGGAAACATACTTTCGCTTTTTTGACGGCGTCCCATTTCTCGCGAATATTCATGTCCTTAAACTTGTAACAACTCACTATAGAGTGCTCCTTGTTGCATATAACACACTTATGTGTTACCCGACTTACAGGCTTGTCCTGGGTTGTCATAACCACTTGTCGGTTGTGCCCTTTATTATTTCGGCGTTCTAGACGCTCGCTCGTATTATTTCGGCGCATATAGCGCTCGCTCTTGGCACGACTGCGTACACATCCCTTTGCAGTGTGTACAGTTTGCTTCCTGAATTCAGGACGCTTCCGTTTTTCAGGCGCATTTTCATTGCTTAAGGACGTTCCAAATTGTTCACTTCAATAAATTTAAAAACTTGGCCATCTTCTGTAACTCTGGCTCAAAGGATGCTGAGCTCGATATTCAAACCATTTAAATTTAATCATAGTTCCGAGTTTCTCCACTATGCGGCTCACTAACTCCGGTGAGTATAAATACTGTGGTTGATTCAAAGCTTGTATTGTGGCAACCACGTTCGTAATACGACTTGCAAAAGATCCTATATTCCGGCAATCTTCTGCCAATCTTGGCATACGCTTTACATTCTCGATTTCGTCTAGAATGAGCATCTCAACCCTACCGAATCTTCTCTCGTGAGCGTTCATTATTTCTTCCGGTTCACACAAAGTAAACAATAATGACTTAACCGCCTCCTTAGCGGTGCCCTTTAATGCCCTCCTAAGGCGTGCGACATTCTGCACCCCTGAAAATTGGCTTCTTGTGTCTTCAAACACCGTTTTGAAAATTATCCATTCACCCGGGTCTCCATCGAACACCGGTAATTCCTGGAGGAAATGAAGCTGGGAAGACTTATCTTTACCCGCTATTTTTATTGCACTCACAATCGCTTCGGTCAATTCTGACACCTCACTCGCGTGTGTTTTCTGTGCATTTCCTTGGTTGCGCTCGATCTCCGCCCCTTTGCGGCGTGATCCTTTACACGCTTCCTTATCAGTAATATCGGGTTGCGTCACACTAACCGGCGCGCTCATTATGGTCTGCTGAACCCAACTCCTTACGAAAGGTTCCACCTGAGTATTCCGCTCCTCATCATCCTCACTCGAGTCGATCTCCTCTTCTCAGTTGAGTCGTGCCAACTCCAATTGAGACTTGGCTAAGGCAGCAGCTGCCTGTGCTCGTTCGAGCTCTGAGCGTTCGAATTTAATCCGCGCCTCTAATTCGGCTTTCAGCCTCGCCGATCGCGATGACCTACTACCTCTCTGTGACCCTTTGTCACTAGTGTGCCCGATTACTGTCCTTGACGATGCCGCTTCTTCGGTCCTTTGACCTACTTTTTCGACCACCGTTTCACTCCTGGATATAACGGATTGTTGTGCGGTGCTGGCCTGCGTACCACTGGTGTCCGTCCTGTTGCTTGTCGTTGCCATGGACGTCCCTGAATCCCACGTGCATGTGGACGTGTCGGTGGTGGCTCCACTTGAAGGAGTTGCCCCATTTGACGCAGTAGCTGTGGTCGCTCCAGATGATTCCGCCTCTTTAGCTTTTCTTGAGAGCCCTGTCCTTGTCCTGCTCCCCTCGCTTCTCCCTGTCTGGTCTTGTGCCTTCTTCATCTTGCAGGAAGGTGATTGTTGGCCTACGGTCCCTAACTGTCCCTTACCTACAACCCTTCTACACCCCAACCTAACACCGCTACCCCTTCCCCCCTTATCTCCCAACCCTACAACCCTACTACCACCCTAACAGCCCTATCAGCCCTATCAATCCTGAACGGGGCCTACCGAGGTGAGCCGTCCAGGGATGGAGTCGTGCAGGAATGGAATGGAGGAAAGGTTTAGGAACTGTCCCGCCAAGGAATATGACGAAACAGTCGAGCGGTAGTGCAAGCGCAGTCTCGCTCGAGAGAACTGCTCCACCCGAAGGCGTTGTGCCGGAGCCCGACCGTTTGGCACCGTTAGGTGGTCGGGATGTATGCTGTGCTCGCCGCCCAGTTGCCGGTGACGCCTCGTCGAAGCGCCCTCCTCCGGCCGCGATGCAGTCAGGTGCCCACGCGCACCCTCGCCTGGCAGCAGCAGCGGTGGATGCTTCTTCTTGCACCCTGATGACTCGACAGGAAATGCCGGATCACACACGGTCGTCCGACAGGAAATGCCAGACATTCCGACAGGAAATGCCCGACACGGTCGTCCGACAGGAAATGCCGAGCACGCTTGCCCGACAGGAAAAATGCCAAGCCCTGCTTGGCCACGATGAGCGCCTTCACAAGGCACTTGCGCCTGGCTGCGATACGTGCCCCATGCGAGCACACGCCCCAAGCTGCAATCCCGGTTTTCTTTCTTCCGGTAGTTCCAGGTCCAGTTCTTCTGTGCTGACGTCCTGGTCTTCTGGCCTTTGGTCCTATTGCTTCAGCTCAAACCTCCGGCTTCCTTCGGTTGCTGATCTTCACTCGGCTCCGAAGGTCTTCTTTTTCCACAACCAGCAGTCCACAGCTGGTTCCTTGATCCATAGGTCGCTGGTTCAAATCCGGCTCGAAGGACCAATTGAAAAGGAACCAGCGAGCTTCGGTGCTCTTAATCCGGCCCCGAAGGTCCAATTGAAAAGAACCAGCGAGGGGATTAAGAAACAGAAGGGAGGAATCGAGGCTTCTCTCGATCCGGCCTCCTATAACGCCTACGTTGGGTTCGGGAACAACGTATGTGATCTCCGCAACGGAATAACACACAAGGGCGATAACCTCTTCCTTTTCAGCAAGTAGGTTCAGACGGGGATTACGGGTCTTCCGAAGTCGTCCCGGTCCCAACGCCTTAATTCTTCGATGTGGACTGTATAACTTGAGGGATGAATTTCTTGGAAATAAAACAGCAATTATCTTCAAACCATTCCGTGAGAGAGTAATCACTTTTCCCTATCACTTCCCTACACTTTTCTTTCTTCTTCTTATTGACTGCTGGTATGATTTCCGAACTTTTTCCCCGAACGAATTGCAATAAAACCCGTTCACTAAGCTACCCCAGAGTTATACGAGAAAGCGAGCCGCGCCATTCGCGCGCTTGCGCTACTCAATTACATGAATTTGTTCTATTACTCTCTCACGTTTTACTTAATTTCTTTATTTGCATAAGTCTTACATCAATACAATTTATCTGTATAGATAGCACAAAACAATATCTACACTACGATATACATTACATTTTCATATCACGAAAAACCTATTATTTATTTAACCAAATATGCCTATTTTACTCACAAGTTCAAACTCGAAATTTCTTAAATATTTAACGTAGAAAGTTAAAACAACGTTTTCCACTTGAAATTATACATATGTTAACTAATACAATAGTTTAATTTACATTTTCTCTATTTATTTCACTATTAAAATACTTTTAAATCTTATACAAAACTATCATTATTTCACTTATACACAGGAATTTTCACATAAACATAACACAGAATTCACCTTTTTTAGCACGTACAATCAACCTGAAATGTTTTACAAGTCATTTTTACATAAATTGCTGAAATTAGAAATATTTAAATTTTTACATATTTGGCCTCCTAAGTACGTGGCTAGCGTGCGTCTATGAACTCACACTATTTGAACAACTAACTTTTGCACGGCTCTCGGCTATCAGAAAAAATGGAAGTCTGATATATACTAATTTTAACAATATTAGGTAAATTAAATGCTTTTACACAATTTTCGAACTGTAGGAAACTATCTCTAATCAGATTCTTATCTGTTATCATGTTTCTTATCAAACAATATAAGTGAATGTTTTCATAAATCAATCATGACAAATAGGCATTTGTTTTCGTACAAAACATATCAAACTCCTATAAAACAATACTTATGCAATTAATTTCCGTTAATTCTATTTATGCACAGAGTGATCATCTCGACCGGGGAACAAATCCGATCTTTAACTTTATTTAATTATTCTTTTAAATTTACATCATTGGAAAGATGATTTCAACCATGAGGGAACCAATCCGGTAACATAATTTATATCTTAAAATTCCCTATATGAATTTATTGAAAGATATTACTTAGGAAAACAATAAACTAGTCCGGCCTGGGAGTCCAACCCAAGACCTTCATATCATTAATTCGACATTTCTTCAAGATTTAACTAAGCATTTTCTTATTAGAACAATGCTATTGGACAATATGCCTTTGAGACGTTATTCGTCATCGGTTGACTTAATAAACTGAAATATTCTAATAGGCGCGTCGCCAACACCAAGAAATAAAAATTACAAAAATAAAAATTGTAATAACAATATATAAGAATAATAATTCCTTATATACGCCCTAGAAAAAAGTTTATCGACCAAATTGGCGATATTTTGAAAATGGGCCACGTTAAAAGTACCCTTAACCGACGAGCATGTATGCGTAGATATATGGACGTAAAGGAGGCGAAAGAGTATGTCAGGATCGTGTCAAATGGAAGTCCGTGGTCTCTGCCTACCCCTCTGGGTGACAGGCGTGAGTGTTTATGCTTATGCTAATTCCTTATAAACATTCACGTAGTAGCGGTATGCTGTGAAAAAATAAACCGCAGCAGCTGTTAGCGTCTCAATATCCAATTTAATTATGTCCGCACATTGGCCTTAACAGAAGTAAACTGAACGACCTCCCAACATGTGGACGCCGTCACAAACTCTTGGCCAATATCTTTGCCACTACATTCGCCACTATGTTGGTCAACATGTAGAGCCGCCGTTACGATGGTAACGATGGTTGTATATTGTGTTGTATTTGTATATTTTATATATTACTGTATATTATAATGGAATATATATAATAAAACTATGAATAATATTCCTGTTATATATTATTCATACTTTTATTATTATTATTACACATCTACGATATCATTAAGTTTAGAACTTCATCGTTCTAACATACATACATAGCTGATTAAAATTAATATTCCCGTTACGATGCCGACGTTAAAGCCACCCAGCCGCGCGCTGCGCCGCTTCAACGTCGGCCGCCGCATTTCACGCACACATTTGTACGAGTGTACGAACAATGATCTTATAGGAAAACCTCTTTTTCCTACAAGATCACTGTGTACAAAAATCATTTGCCTACGTATAGTATGGTTCTGGGGCAGGCGGAAAAACGTACATTAACCTAAAGTATTATGTTAGCAACGAAACAAAACGTCTGGTACTGCTTTCATACATTTCATTATCGATTACATATCATTACTCGTTAAGCGTGTCTCATGGTATGAGGTAGGGTGAATGAAGAGATAACAAACCTGTTTCGACACGATTCTCGGTCTCGCGTTAAAATTTTCGGATAATGTTTTCATTTTTATTAAGTTTGTATTATTTTTTGTATTGTTACATTTTTTATTGTTATGTTTTTATTGTTACGTTTTGAATTAAAACAAATTAAATGAATATGATATTGCGATTGATAAAATTATAGATAGTTAGATAATCACTGTAGCGGACTCTTCCCCGTCTTCATCATCAGACAATGATTCTGAAATAGTCTGTCAAGTGTCAAAATTTCTCCTTATAGATTGTCAGATCTATTATGAGAAGTTTTATTCATTATTCAAGGTTGACTGCTAAGAATAATTAAGCATTAAAAGTTCGCCCTTTTACCCGACTGCCAAGAAGTGGTTATGTTTTATACAACTACCGACCTACCTACCTATTAAACTACTTAACTACTTAATGAAATAATGAAAATTGTATTAACTCTTGTCATTTATAAATAATAAATTTAAATTAATGCTAATTTGATTTTATTTCATATAGGTACAGGACAATATTCTTTCTTCATAATACCTACGAAGAACTTCGCACTCGGCACACACGCACACACACAAGGATATAAAAAAACGACAGGTTGCACTCCGGGAGTGCCGGCAGAAGTGAAAACTTGAATATTAACGTTGTGAATTTTTGATATTTTGGAATGGGTAGGGAATAATTTTGCACGAATTGCTTGAATTATCAGTGTAAAAGTACTATCATTTATGTGGTGGAATACAATGTTTATTTATAACGCTATCGTACACAACTAAACGATACAGCAGGCGCAGGCCGTAGAAAGAGAGGGGGATACTTCCTCTCCTACGCCGCGCCGGCTGTCTCTTTCTCTCCATCCATCTTACGCATTTTCGATCAGGGCCACGTGTCCTGACGCGAGTTTAACATTTTTTTACCCATTACAAAAAGTGTAAAAGTTTTCACTTCAAAAATAAAACCTAAAAAAAGGTTGGCTACCCCGATGCCATCGTCAAAGGTCAATATACGTTTTTCCGCTATTACTGCAAGCGTTGTATGGAATGTCCGGGGTGCATTCTGCCTCGACAACTTAGTTCTTAGTTACCTATAAAAATATATTCTATGGATATTAATTGCCCTTTATAATATATTATCTATGATATCAGCTCGGTACAAAACACGGTAATATACACACGTAAGTACTAACTAATACCACATATCACATACACACACGCACACACGCAGCAAATACAATTGTTACAAATATTATGTACAATAATTTGCGAACACGAGTCGTGCAACTTTTCGGTATAAGCTAAATTAGAAGTTATTTAACTCACGCGTCTCACGGATTCCATCGTTCACGCGCTTTCGTATGTTCTCGTTCGCACGCGCGATCTGGCATCTTGCGAATGTAGGTGTACGAAAAAAGAGCTATTAGACCGATTAACAATCAGCGATCGGAAACATTTCTTCTAGTACAGTCTTTGAGAATCAAAGAGTACGGTGCTAAGATACGTTTCCTATTCATTCATCGTTCGCGAACTACACAAGACTACTCAGAAATATGTATATTACTTATAGTACTTTTATTTAATTCATTAAAATAATGGTAGTGATTTAAAAAGTAAAAATAATAGCATAATTTACGCAAATGTTGAAGATTATTTTTTTTATTACATACGTCAAAATCATGTAGAACTTCGTAGATATTGGGACTTGTTTTGAGGCTCTTTCGGTCCATAATTGAATTACATCCAGCTTTTTTATCTGTACCTACATAAAAGGCATGTAACGAAAATCTATTATTATTAGGTCCTTACATATGAAATTAGCGTTTTGTCGTACTTACCACTTTGTTCTAAAATATCTCCTTTTTGGTTAAGAATTCTGAATACGAATTTATGAATTCTTTTAGCTGGTACATTTCAGTTTTGAAAATAGTCATTCATTTGTTTTTCCTCATTATTTTTTTGTTTGACGTCGCTTATTACCGCACAATGGAAAACATGAAATATCGATATATTTACGAGTACGAGGTCTGCCGTGGCACCAGTGCTGCAGAAACATCTGGAAGGATTAATGATGTGTAGGGCGCTGGTATCGCAAAAGAAAGCATGGTACGTTTTTGGTTTCCACGTTTTAAGCGGATCCATCACAAAGCACCTCACAGATAGCTGCAGCCTTCGGAGTAATTGATAAAACTGTATTAATCCACTTGAAGCAAATCGGGAAAGTAAAAAAAACTTGATCGATGGGTACCTCATGAATTGAGCATTAAGACGAGGTCTTAGCACGATTTCAAATTCGATTTACTAAATAAAAGCTACCCTTATTTAACGGTTTTCTATGGACACATTTTAATACCCAGTCTGTACTCCTTACTTCTACACTCCATAGTTTTAGGGCAAGGAAGTGTCCGCCGCGCTGCCCCAATTCGTGTTGGCGAACTTCACGTGTCTTCGAAATATTGTTTTCTTCTAATTATCAGACATGCAGGTTTCCTCACGATGTATTTTCCTTCACTACCAAGCACGTGGTAAATCAGCACTTAAAATTATAATTAACTATTTAAAACTTAATAATTGATTTTATGGCCCGATCCGGGTTCGAACCAAGGAGCTGATGATCAGTAGTCACACTACTACAACCACTAGACCAACGAGGTGGTCGAGTATACTACGAGTATGTTAAGTGTTTATAGGTACTATGTGTTTAAATAAAAGTCAAATTATCGATAGATGAACATTCATTATAAACTCGTTTGATTATAATAGTCCAAGAACCCCGGGCCGCCAGACGTCACGTATTTTCTGACGGATGAAATATGGACGATTGAGTAGTGTTAGTATGTACTACGATCGTATGCCTACCTGCTAGCTTGGTCAAATGGCCAATTTCCAGGTATCAGGCGATCAAGGTACATAAAAACATTACTTACTTCACGTGAATTCTCATGGCTGATTTTCATATATGTATCAGAATGTATAGTTAAAAATAAGTTGTCAATACTCCCAGACACTTTCCGTCGGCCATATTGCTTTACAGACGCTTTAAAGCTCTCAAAATAATTAGTTAACTTCACGTAAATGATGCTCCATTTTTATATATGTACACCCGACAACTATTTTAAAACCTGCGACAAGAAGACAGACCGATCCAAGGAGTCAATCATCCCTTAACTAAATTTTATCTCTGTGAGTGGGAGCGCGAGAGCATTCTCCACGCGTATGAGACTGAGACCAACTGCGCTGTTAAGGCCATGAAATTTACTTAAGCAGATATTTTATAATTTTTAGAACTTTTGTTAACAAATGAATTATGGCAACAAAAATAAGAAAAAAAAGACATAATAAATAATACCAAAGTTAGCCGATATTTTAAATATTTTTTTCATTTATTGATTAGAACTAAAAAATATTTTTTTAAAAGTTATTTAAAAACCTATAGTGTTAAAATTTTTTACCAATGATTTTTTCTAATTTTTTTAAGAATTAACTTTCATTTTTTTAAAATTTTTTTTTTGAATTAATATAATTTTAAAATAAAATAAAAAATGGTCAGATGCAAGCTAACTTTAATGTAATTTAGCCACTCGTGTCACGTCAGTATATTGGACCTATTAATCAGACCTATGGTCAAGCCAAAGAGTGTAGTAGCTTTGGCCAAAAACAATTTTTTTAAATGAAGGTAAATATAACTGAGAGTTATTACCATGTTCTTATCCAAAAATAAAAATTATCAACAATTAAAATATCGAATTATTTGTAGAAATGTCACGTGAGCGCTAGAAAAACGACGATTGTAAGACAAATAAAACGTTTAATGAAATAGTACAGTAAAAATAGAATTTAACTTTGCACGAAATTTCCGATTCAATATTTTTATGAGGTTTAGGATCACTTACTCAGTATAAAATCACAAAATGCTGACAGATCCAGGTGGCGCTTCAAGCGCAATCTTTAAAAAATGGTTTCATATATATATGTATATATCTTTATATACACTTTCATGCAAATGTTATTGAAACTATTATTGTAGAAAATAAAATTTCGCATCTTTTGTTTCCAGTAAACTTTTTTGTAAAACTTACCGTTTACTTTTTATGGCCCATTTAATGAACAGGTGGCGCGTAGATAATGCTCTCGCGCTCCCACTCACAGAGATATTAAAATTTAGTTTAAGGGATGATTGGCCCCTTGGATCAGTCTGTCTTCTTGTCAAAGGTTTTAAAATAGTTGTCGGGTGAACATATATAAAAATGGAGCATCATTTACGTGAAGTTAACTAATTATTTTGAGAGCTTTAAAGAGTCTGCAAAGCAATATGGCCGACGGAAAGTGACAACTTATTTTTAACTATACATTCTGAAACATATATGAAAATCAGCCATGAGAATTTACGTGAAGTAAGTAATGTTTTTATGTACCTTGATCGCCTGATACCTGGAAATTGGGCGTTTGACCAAGCTAGCAGTCAGGCATACGATCGTAGTACATACTAACACTACTCAATCTTCCACATTTCATCCGTCAGAAAATACGTGACGTCTGGCGGCCCTGGGATCTTGCTCTATAAGGTTCTCGCAGCGCGAGCCTATTACAAATTCTCTACGCGATAGAACGAATTAATATACTTATCCTTTAACTACTTTAGAACACAGGATTAATCTCGTTATGAGTTGAAAGGATGTTAGGCAGAGCGGCAATTTCTGAACACGTTTAGCTGTAAAGTTATTATGTAATACGTATTTTATATATTCTACTATGTGTTTTTATTTATTTATTTAACAATTTATGTACACACAAGCAAGGGAGAGGACACATCGTGATGAAGAGTTTGTAAAAGGCTCCACTTTTCTCTTAATGAAATTTCTTCCTGTAGGCTAGTTACAAATAAATGTATATTCACAGTAGAATCAGAGTAACTAAGCCTAACAGATCAGTAAGCTGAAGTGGCAATGGGCTGTCTATAAAGATCTAAGAGCTAACCAGCGATCTGGAAGAAAGGTTCTTGAGTGGCAGCCTCGTGTGATAGGCTACCCCGCACTGGATTGGGTGACGATCATCAGCTAGTTTGGTAAAAGTTTTCGCTTAGTTGACTCGATACGAATTCTTGACGCAATTGTTTATCTGGTATAAAGAGATGCGGGTTGTCGATGGATGCAACTGGCTCATTACCGTGTTTTGTGACATTCCTTGGGGGACGCCTATGTTCAGTATTAGACTTGTAAAGGGCTGTAATGATGATGATGATATACGTGTTTTAGGTTGACTGTCCCGTTGGCTTACGATTGCTTATCACGAGGTCCGGGATTCGAATCCCGGGACGGGCCAAAATCTACCAAAAAAGATACCAATTCATGTCATATAGTAAACGGCCTAAATATTTTTTGAAAATGTAACCGGAATCTTGATTTCTGAAAAAAAAAAGAATTGTTTTGATATTAGTCATCCGGTTAATGTACTACAACCACCACATTCACATATTTACGTAAACCAATCATGCTGCAGTTATATTAGTAGTATAGTTGTAGCACGAATGGGTCGGCTCGACCGGGGAAGGACCACGCTCTCACAGAATACCAGCGTCAAATAGTAGCTTAATGCTGCTGTGTTTCGTATGGTGAGTGTAGAGAACCGGATAAATTGGCTACGTATCATTTAAACAAGATTTTAAGAAGTTTTGGAAATCCACGAATAAACTCAATGTTGGACCTAGTCTTCCAAGGTAGGTCACGGCCTTCTCGTACGCGATCTTCTGGCCATTGAGGGTTACCGGAGGTGGTAGGTTCCTGAGGCGACGGGTGAGCAGAGTGGTCGTCTTACCAACGTTGACGACCATCCTCCACTCATCTAGCCATGGTGGCAGCAGGTCCAGCAGACATTGCATCCTGGCAGTGGCAATGTGGGCTCTTCTGGACGAGGTGAAATAAGCGCTATTGTCTGCGTATAACGCCAATTCCACGTCGTCCTCACATTCTTACAGCCTTCCTGCCAGTGTAGGGATGTCGTTGGTATAAGCCGGACAGGAGACAAACAGCTGCCCTGAGGAACGCCGGCTCTGATGGTTCTTGTTGCGGACACGGCGTCCTCTACGCAGACGTAGAACTTCCTGTCTGCCAGGAAAGACGCCACTAGCCGCAACATAGCAGGAGGGACACTGGTCTGTTCTTCCAATTTATAAAGTAATCCAGAATGCCACACCCTGTCGAACGCCTTCTCGATATCGAGAAAGAGGCCCAACGTAGTGCAGCCACGGTTGTACTCGGCCGCAAGCAGGTGCAGCACTCTGGTCAGCTGTGTTGCTGTTGAGTGATCCCTCCTGAATCTGAGCTGCTCCACCCGAAGTTGGATGCACGGACGGAGGCGTCTTAGCAACAATCTCTCTGGCAGTTTAGCTATATGCGGTAGCAGCGTGATCGGCCTGTAGCTGGCAGCTACGCTTATCCTACGCCTGTCCTTCCCGGGTTTCGGCAAGACGATAACTCTGCCTTTCTTCCAGTCCTCCGGGAAGTGGGATGTCCGCAATATCCCATTGTAGAGTCGACCAAGCTCTACTAGGACTCTATGGGGCAGCTGTCGGAGTGCAGCGTTGGTAATCCCATCGTGCCCGGGCGCCTTCCTCGGTTGCAGGCGGGTTACTGTGCTCCGCAGTTCAGCGGGGGGAGATGAACCACTCTCCTGCAAGAGGCAGCGCGGGCGACGACAGGAACTCCTGTATGCGACTCTCCTTCCGGGCATGAAGCTCCATGAACTCCGCACTTGCTGGGTTCGGCATAAATTGTTCCTCGAAGTGCTCTCCTAGGATATCCGCTCTACCCTTGGCATCGTAACGACGTTCGCCCGCGTTGTTGATCCACTGACCAGCGGGCAAACGGGAGGTTTGGCTTTATTTAACTGTCGGTTCAGTTTGTAGAGCGACGCATCATGCTCTTCCGCCTTCCATATGCGTCGCTCCCAGGCATCTCCTCTGTGTGCCTGGACTGCAACCGAGAGTTCCTCCGTCAGGGTGTTCGGTTGCGTTTTGATTCTCGTGCAGCGAGTACGCGCCCAGAGCCTCTTTAACGCCCTTTTCCTCCTTATCTGCACGCTTATCTGTAGCGGCAGATCGTCTTTTCTTGTTGATATCGGGACGATCGTAGAGGCAGCGTGGAGGGCCTCTTGAATCGCCTTAGTCAATCTAGTAGTAGCGGCCTCTACGTCGTCCGCTGTGTTTAAGGGTTGGTGAGCTGGAGGTCTCTCCTGCAGGTGTTGGTGGTAGAGCCTCCACGTGTCTTAAATTCTCTGGGTGGCGTAGTCACCGCCTTTAGGCCAAGGGTAATCAAGATCGGGAGGTGCTGTGAATTCAGGTCGTACAGCACCTCTACCACTATCGGGTAGTTGACGTTCCTAGAGAGCACGATGTCCAATACATCCGGACGTTTCCATGGATCTGTCGGAACGTGTGTGGGTTCTTCGGGACCTAAGACGTCATAGCCGTATCTTTCGGCGTCTTTTTTTTTTTTTTATAGAAGAGGGGGCAAACGAGCATGTGGCTCACCTGATGTTAAGTGACTACCGCCGCCCATGATCAACCGCAACACCAGGGGAATTGCAGGTGCGTTGCCGGCCCTTTAGAAAGGAGTAAGCTCTTTTCTTGAAGGTCCCCAGGTCGTATCGGTCCGGAAAAATCACCGGTGGTAAATTATTCCACAGAGAGGTTGTACGCGGAAGAAAACTCCTTTTGAAACGTACAGTGGTGGACCGCCAAGCATCCAGATGGTGTGGATGGTATCGGGACGTTTGCCGTGTAGTGCGTTCACGAAATTTGGCGGCTGGGATTAATCCGAACAATTCCTCAGAGCACTCCCCGTGATAGATGCGATAAAATACGCAAAGAAATGCAACATCTCTTCGCAGCGCCAGTGAGTCGAGCCGATCGGAAAGCACTCGGTCGTCGACGATTCGAGCCGCTCTGCGCTGGATGCGGTCAAGTGGAAGGAGCTGGTACTGGGGAGCCCCAGCCCAGAGATGGGAACAGTATTCCATGAGCGGCCGAACCTGCGCCTTGTAAAGTTGCAGGCGGTGTGCCGGCATGAAATACTGTCCCGCTCTGCTGAGCACGCCAAGCTTTTTTAGAGGCCAATTTGGCCTTCCCTTCCAAGTGACCACGAAACTGCACGTCACTCGATATGTCGACGCCGAGGATTCCGATACTGGCTGAGGCAACAAGGGGAGTGCCTTGAAACTGAGGGGATACGACAAAGGGGTTCTTTTTAGCGGTTAACGCGCAAACTTGTGTCTTCTGGGGGTTAAACTGGACTAGATTTAGTCGCCCCCAATCCGAGACTCTGTCCAGCAGAGACTCGACTTCAGACACAAGTTTGTCCCGGCACTCAGAGACGTTTTCCCGAGAAATATTGGCTCGGCCGGTGTAAAGAGCATCACCAGTGCTGTCATCCGCATAACAACGAATGCTACGGGTTTGCAACATATCATTGATATGCAGAAGAAACAGCGTTGGCGATAGCACGCAGCCCTGTGGAACACCAGCATTAATAAGCTTGCAATTGGAGCTTGCACCGTCTACAACGACCTTGATGCTCCGATCTGCAAGAAAACTGGTGATCCAATCGCACAATTTCTCGGGAAGCCCATAGGAAGGGAGCTTCGAAAGAAGCGCTTTGTGCCAAACCCGATCGAAGGCCTTCGCAATGTCCAAACTAACGGCCAATGCCTCCCCCTTGGACTCTACTGCCTCCGCCCATCTGTGAGTTAGGTAGACCAGAAGATCACCAGCTGACCTACCACGGCGAAAACCGTATTGGCGGTCACTAATCAGCTGGTGATCCTCAAGGTACCTCATTAGCTGGCAGTTTACAATGGACTCCATTGTTTTGGAGAACAAGGAGGTGATGGCGATAGGCCGGTAGTTGGACGGGTCTGAGCGGTCGCCTTTTTTAGGGATCGGGTGGACGAAAGCCGTCTTCCATGATTTTGGGACTACGCCTAGAGAGTAGGAGTACCGGAAAAGACGCGTTAAAACCGGTGCCAACTCTGGAGCACACGTCCTCAGCACAATTGGGGGGGATTCCATCAGGCCCACTCGACTTATAGATGTCCAGGGAGAGGAGTGCTTTGCGAACCGAGCGCTGAGTGAACTGCACTTCCGGCATGGAGCACTCACACCGCGGGATGGTCGGCGGCGTACTCCCCCCGTCATCGAGAGTCGAGTTAGACGCAAAGAAAGAGCCTAGAAGATCGGCTTTCTCCTTTGCGGTGTGGGCCAGTGAGTCGTCCTCCCTGTGCAGAGATGGAAGAGATGGCTGACAGAAATTCCCCTGGACAGCCTTGGCGAGAGACCAGAATGCACGGGTTCCAGAAGGAAGACGAACTAGTCTCTCGCCAATTCTGCCTATGTGCTCTGACTTTGCCTTGGCAATGACTCTTTTGAAGGACCTAGAGGCGGAATTATACTTCTTTTTTAGAGCGCTGGTGTTTACATCCCTGGACGCTGAAGCGTCAGCCCAGGCTCGGTAGCACTCCTGCTTATAGCATGATGCTGTTTTACAGGAGCGACCAAACCATGGCTGAGATTTGCCTCCAATGGGCACCACAGAGGAAGGAATAAAAAGTTCCATACCCTGAAGTACCACATCAGCGACAGAATCCGCAACAACGTTGGGATCATCCGGCGAGAAGCAAACCCGCCCCCAAGGGTAGGATGCAAAGAAAGACCGCATCCCATCCCAATCGGCTGAGCTATAGTGCCAAACACGTCGGCAGCCTGCAGAATGCAACCGCGATTTCAGCGTGAGTGGCACCACACTCCGGACAAGACAATGGTCCGAGGAGCCTAAAGAGCCGTCGACGGAAATCTGATATCCATCCGGGTGAGAGGTCAGCAGAAGGTCCAACAGGGAAGGTGCATGATCCTCCACATCTGGAATCCGCGTAGGCGAAGTAACCAGTTGTGTCAGACCATATGCCAAGGCAAAATCATGAACAGATCTCCCCGCATGATCGGTTAAACGTGAACCGAGCCATTCGGCGTGATGGGCGTTAAAGTCGCCGAGGATCACGATCTCTGCGGAGGGGATCTGCTGTAGCAACGAATCTGCAGCCATTTGGACGTGGTCGAAGAGTCGGTCTGTTTCGGCATTACCGCTATGGGACCTATAGAGGCACCCGTAGATGCGCGGATGGTCGTCGCTGTCTACGCGTAGCCAAAGGATGGACAGGTCCGAACCTTCAAGTCTGCTGAGGCGTCGAGAACAGATGTCCTCTCTGACGTAAACGCAAACTCCAGCCCGAGGCACAAAGGAGTGTTCCAGTTTGTACCCCAGGCAGGAGAGATACGAGACATCAGCCGGAGAGGACACCTGCGTCTCGGTCAGAAAGAGCAGAGCCGGCCTCGCCGTCTCGGGATGGTAGTGGACGGCGTTTAGGTTAGAGTGAAGTCCCCTGATATTGCAGAAATTCACGGACAGCGTGGCAGGGGTCGCCTTGGTCTTGTTGCTCCGTTTGCCCCGAGCAGGTTTAGTCTTGAGCGGAATATTGCCCCCCCCCCCAGAATACGCGGGGCAGCCTGAGCACCCACGATCAGAAGTGGAGAAACATGGTCGTGGATGCTCAGCGAGGGATTCTCCAGGGGTGCTGGTACCCTCCTGGGGTAGTCTATTATTTAATTCCGCTACCATGTTGATGGGGGGGGGGGGGATTTGGGCCTCCGGCCACCTGCACTCACCAGACGAAACGCGGAAGCAGAGCTTCCACTTCACGCCGGTATTCTGTGAGGTCGTGGTACCACCCCGGTTTGAGCCGGCCCATACGTGCGACAGCAAAGCTGCCGCGTGGCTCTACCACTGTCTTCAAATAGTGCATGGCCCGGCGGGTTGATCACTCTGGACCCCCACGCCGGGTGTATGGCGTTTAGGTCCCCGGCGATGATGGTCGGTGTTTCACTTTCCATCACCGTCCGGACGTCTGAGGAGCAGAATGGAGCGGTATGCTGCATAGATCCTAAGTTCCTCGCCCGCCGCCTCCATTTTTATGCCGATAGAGCGCATCGTTTGGTACTCCGGTAGATCAAGTTCTTGATGGACGATGTCCCTTCTCTCTAGAACCGCCGTCCCTCTGTAGGCGTCCGTTTGAGAAGTGACCTCGCCTCTTCTGTACAGGTGGTAGTTGGGCAGCTTTACGTGCGTATTCGGGTTTAATTTCGTCTCTCCCAGCAAGATGACCTGTATGTCTTGTTGTTGGGCGACAGTGCGGAGTTCATGCAGCTTCTGCTGGATTCCATCTGGGTTCCAGTAGAGGAGGCGCAGGTTAGACTCCTCCGTAGTGCCGTGCCAGGAGGTTTGCCAGCGCCTTCATCACCGCTGTAATAGGATCCATCCCGGCTCTAATATTGGCCAGGACCTGACTGCCGACTTCGAGTGCTATGCCAACCAAGCGTTGGATGGCGTTAGCAGTGTCGAAGCCGGCTGATGTTGTTCTTGGTGCCTGTGAAGGCGTTGGCACTGGTCTCGGGAGTTGGTGTACATCTCTTTGTTTCTGGGTAGAGTGCTCTCTATACAAAGTGTCCCAAAATTCAACGGTAAGCCAACACCGGAGGATAGACCTGCTCCGGACTAAACGGGGAAAAAAAGAAAAAAATATATATCCCAATTATATTTTAAGTTATATAAAAAAATGAAATTCTTCAGAAATTGAGACCGTTTATGATATTTTTCACTACCATGACCACATTTTTTTTAATATTTGTTTCTTTTTTTTTATGGGCAACCTGAGTAGCACTGCTATCTACCACAATTCTTAAAAAATCCAGAATAACTCTTGTTTTATCACAAAAATTAATGAAACTTTTTTTATTCCCTAAATTTTTTGAAGACTTTTACTTTTAACCAAATTTAATTTATCGTGGTGTAAAAAAAAAAGTATGAACACTAGTATGCCAAGTTTTTTTAAAAATTGACGCAACTAACCAACATTCCAAAAGGTATAATATTCTAGGAAAACAAGTTATAAAAAATATGGGTCTATTATTTCTTAACAGGGGCCAAATTCCTTAAATTGTAATTGTCAGTAATCGCTTTTACTACATGCCCAAAATGGGTTCTTGTTACAATTTCTAGAAATTTTAATGCGGCATACATACCTTAGATGTAATAGATACATATTTACTTAAAAAGAGACAACAACAGGGCAGGTAGAGAAGCTGTTATTATTCTCAGCAAGTCAGTTCAGTACGCTCTGCTCCTTTGTTTACTGCGCACCGTTCCCAATTCAACTTACGTGGCTCTCGTACATACTATCGACTTTTGGTTTGGCTTTTTTGGACTGGAATCGACCTGCAAACTTATGTTATGGCACGTACCGAAGTAGTCGAATCATTTTCTATCTCATTGAGAACTTCTTCATCACGATCCAATCTAGGTCTTCCAGCGCTTCTCCTATTGGATGGCATACGAACCTCCGAAAACGCTTGATGCATATTAATAAACACCCGATAATCAGGATATCTTTAAGCATTTGGGTATCTTTCTCGATACAGTCTGCTAGCAGCGTTAGCATTACATCGGCATTCTCCATAGATTAAATGCATATTAGCGTATACCTGTGGTGTGTACGGTTGCGGTATGTTAAACGCCAAACAGTCCAAAATGCAGAACTCTAAATCACAAAACACACAATCGTAGTCCAAGATAATGCCAGGTCAGTTCAGTTTGCAGATCACTTCCAGTCCAAATAATGCCAGGCCAGTTAATTTTGCAGGTCGATTCCAGTCCAAAAAGCCAAGCCAAAAGTCGATAGTATGTACGAGAGCCACGTAAGTTGAATTGGGAACGGTGCGCAGTAAACAAAGGAGCAGAGCATACTGAACTGACTTGCCGTACCCCTAGCACGAACATTTTGATCTATCGTATAGTTTACGCCACAGTTTAGTTTCAGTTAAATTTTGTATGGGAATTTGAACAGCGCTCCGTGGGCGTATTTGGAACTAAAATTCAGAAGCACGAACATCTAACGCTACGTTACGTATCGCTTTCGTATAGTTTAACGTATAGTAAGACACAAAATGTATGGGAATCGGTAGCACGAATCTTTTTTTGACGTACGTTATCGTCTATACACTGTAGAGATCTACGAAATCTTTCTCACCGACATTTTTACGGTGAGAACGCTATCGAGAAGTATTAGTTTTAAGTTTTCCTGGGGTTTTCGTTGATTTAAGTTTAAAATATTTTTATTTACAACAAGTAGAATGCGATCTACGACTTTTTATTATTTTGTGTGGCATTTGGCAGTCGAGGCAAGAAAGCAAAGATGAGAATTAAGGTACGCAAAATTTACTATTTAAAGTATTACTAATTGGTATATTACGTATATATGTACCCTTATTTTAACTATTTATTTGATTAAAAATCATTAGATTTTGATAGCTGTTTCAATTAAATATATATATAAATCGTTCCAGTGATATACCTCAACGAATTTTTATTCGGCAAACGGAAGACCCTCCGGATAATTCTGAATTGGTATTTAAAAAAAGATACAGATTAAGTAAAAATTCATTTAAATTACTCTGCCGTTAATTTTGCTCTGAAAACTTCAGAGAGAGTAAAACGATAAGCTTATAGCTTAAGGTATAAAAAATAATGTACAAAATTAAAGGACCTGCTGTAGTTACTCAGTTTTTATTTTCATTTATGTTTCAGGTTATTTATGCTTTATTATTTTATGCAACAAGCTATTATCAACGTTTAGTCGGTATGGGTAATAACTTGAACCAAAAAAGTGTTATCCAATGTGTCTCGCAAGTTACGGAGGCACTTAACAGTCAATAAATAATAACCAATACCTTTATCAGGTTGCCCACTTCAAGGGCTGAGAGAGACGTCGTCAATGTAAAGTACTTACATACTTATTTTTAGCTGTGTTGATTTCTCTAGTGTAATTTTTGACGGCTCCGTGGTGTAGTGGCTTAGCAAGGAATTGTAGCGCAGGGGGCCGCGGTTTCGAATCCTGCAGGGAACAAGTATTTGTATGGCCTACAAGTAATTACTGCCTCCACGACACTGGATAAATCCTACTGTGGCGGTTTTAGTATAACTAGTGTTTTTGTGACTTTCTACAGATTTCTTAAAACATACAAGATAACGGGTGTTATTGGTTGTATAGATGGATCACATTTCCGCAAATTATTCCACCACAAATATAATTAGAAAGAATCCAATACGCACCCAATACGTTAATAAGTTATGTTACATAAAATGTGAAACATTACTAATGAAAAAAAGCTTTTTTGGTATTGCCCCACGAATTTATAATAAACTACCTGATACAATAAAAAATATGAACTTATTTAAATTTAAAAAAAGTCCTTAAGTAATGAATATAGACAAATGTTATTATAAAATTGACGAGTTCTTAAATGATAATTTTGACCAATTATATTGACTAATGATATTATTTTGTTATTGTCATCTATTTAATTTTATTAATGTAGCAATTTCATTAATTTTTATTCTATTTTATTTTTATGGCATGATTCTCATAAGAACACATCATTATATTTGTATGTCTTTAAGACAAAACATAGCGTACTAATAATTGTAACGCAAGACTTTAAATGTTTAAACCTACCTATGTTTAACAAATAAACTATTCCTGAAAAAGAGATTGAACATTTATTTTATTGCCGAAAGTATTTTCATTATTTAAAGTGCAAGTTGTAAGTTTAACGGTAAAAGAATGTCCACTACCCTACTCGAGATGGGCAGCAGGCTCCTCGCAATTACAATTAAAAAATTAAAAAACTGTGTTTGACAACCCACCGCCAAGTGTGCCCGCTGTATATTATAATCTATGTAGTCCACTGTCAAGTTCAAAAAATATTAAGCAAATATTAAATTTAAAAATGGTTTTTATAGGGTAGTGTTGGCGACGCGCCTATAAAAATGTTTCAGTTTATTAAATCAACCGATGACGTTGCTATGAAAAAAGGGGCAGTCACGAGCAACGACGCTCTGATAAGAGAATGCTTAGTTAAATCTTTAAGAAATGTCGAATTAACGATATGAAGGTCTTGGGTTCGACTCCCAGGCCGGACTAGTTTGTTTGTTTTCCTAAGTAATATCGCTTAATAAATTCGTAAGGAATTTAAGATATAAATTATGTTACCGGATTTGTTCCCCGGTTGAAATCATCTTTCAAATGATGTAAATTCATAAGAATATTAAAGTGAAGTTAAAGATCGGATTTGTTCCCCGGTCGAGATAATCACTCTGTGCATAGGCAGAATTAATGGATATTAATTGCATAAATGTTGTTTTGTATAAGTTTGATACGTTTTGTACGAAAACAAATGCCTATTTGTTATGATTGATTAATGAGAACATTCATTTATATTGTTATCTGATTAAAGATAGTTTCATACAGTTCGAAAATTGTATAAAAGCATTTAATTTGCCTAATATGGTCAAAATTGGTGTATTTCATAATTTAATTTTTTCTGATAGCCGAGAGCCGTGCAAAGTTAGTTGTTCACATAGCGTGAGTACACAGAAGCACGCTGGCCACGCCCTTAGGAGGCCGAATATGTAAAAATTTAAAATGTTTGTAATTCAGTGATTTATGTAAAAATTACTTGTAAAATATTTCAGGTTAATTGTATAAATTCTTTGTATAAATGTAATAAATTCCTGTGTATAAGTGAAATAATGATAGTTTTGTATAAGAAATTTAAAAGTGTTTTAAATAGTGAAATAAATAGAAAAAATGTAAATTAAACTATTGTATTGGTTAGCTTATGTATAAATTCAAGTGAGAAACATTGTTTTAACTTTCTGTGTTAAATATTTAAGAAATTTCGATTTCGAACTTGTGAGTAAAATAGGCAGTTTTCGTTTAATAAATAAAAGGTTTTTTATGATATGAGGATATGATGTATATCATGGTGTAGATATTGTTTTGTACTACCTATATTGATAAATTGTATTTGTATATGATTTGAATAAATAAAGATATTGAGTAAAACGTGAGAGAGTAATAGAACAAATTCATGTAATTGAGTTGCGCAAGCGCGCGAATGGCGCGGCTCACTTTCGCGTATAGCTCTGGGGTAGCTTAGTGAACGGGTTTTATTGCAATTCGTTCGGGGATCTTACCAGCAGTCAATAAGA
Source organism: Parnassius apollo (assembly GCA_907164705.1). Classification (NCBI taxonomy): domain Eukaryota; kingdom Metazoa; phylum Arthropoda; class Insecta; order Lepidoptera; family Papilionidae; genus Parnassius; species Parnassius apollo. The sequence continues at coordinate 217,012 of CAJQZP010001131.1, forward strand.
AGAAGAAAGAAAAAGTGTAGGGAAGTGATAGGGAAAAGTGATTACTCTCTCACGGAACGGTTTGAAGATAATTGCTGTTTCATTCCCAAGTAATTCATCCCTTAAGTTATACAGTCCACATCGAAGAATTAAGGCGTCGGGACCGGGACGACTTCGGAAGACCCGTAATCCCCGTCTGAACCTACTTGCTGAAAAGGAAGAGGTTATCGCCCTAGTGTGTTACTCCGTTGCGGAGATCACATACGTTGTTCCCGAACCCAACGTAGGCGTGATAGGAGGCCGGATCGAGAGAAGCCTCGATTCCTGTTTCTTAGTACCCGATCCGCTAGGTCCTTTTCAATTGGTCCTTTTCAGGATCAAGAGGACGCCCGAACCTGAGTTCCTTTTCAATTGGTCCTTCGAGCCGGATTGAAGACCACCCGAACCCCGCCAGCTGGATCAAGGAACCAGCTGTGGACTGCTGGTTGTGGAAGAAGAAGACCTTCGGAAGCCGAGTGAAGATCAGCAACCGAAGGAAGCCAGAGGTTTGAGCTGAAGCAATAGGACCAAAGGCCTGAAGACCAGGACGGCAGCACTGAAGGGCTGGACCTGGAACTACCGGAAGAAAGAAAACCGGGATTGCAGCTTGGGGCGTGTGCTCGCATGGGGCACATATCGCAGCCGGGCGCAGGTGTCTTGTGAAGGCACTCATCGTGGCCAAGCAGGGCTTGGCATTTTTCCTGTTGGGCAAGCGTGCTCGGCATTTCCTGTCAGACGATCGTGTCTGGCATTTCCTGTCAGACGACTGTGTCCGGCATTTCCCGTCGGGTCATCAGGGTGCAAAAAGCATCCACCGCTGCTGCTGCCGGGCGAGGGTGCGCGTGGGCACCTGACTGCATCGCGGCCGGAGGAGGGCGCTTGGACGAGGCGTCACCGGCAACTGGGCGGCGAGCACAGCATACATCCCGACCACCTAACGGTGCCAAACGGTTGGGCTCTGGCATAACACCTTCGGGTGGAGCAGTTCTCTCGAGCGAGACTGCGCTTGCACTACCGCTCGACTGTTTCGTCATATTCCTTGGCGGGACAGTTCCTAAACCTTTCCTCCATTCCATTCCTGCACGACTCCATCCCTGGACGGCTCACCTCGGTAGGCCCCGTTCAGGATTGATAGGGCTGATAGGGCTGTTAGGGTGGTAGTAGGGTTGTAGGGTTGGGAGATAAAGGGGGGAGGGGTAGTGGTGTTAGGTTGGGGTGTAGAAGGGTTGTAGGTACGGGGTTGTAGGGACCGTAGGGACAGTTAGGGACCGTAGGCCAACAATCACCTTCCTGCAAGATGAAGAAGGCACAAGACCAGACAGGGAGAAGCGAAGGGAGCAGGACAAGGACAGGGCTCTCAAGAAAAGCTAAAGAAGCGGAATCATCTGGAGCGACCACAGCTACTGCGTCAAATGGAGCAACTCCTTCAAGTGGAGCCACCACAGACACGTCCACATGCACGTGGGACTCAGGGACGTCCATAGCAACGACGAGCAACAGGACGGACACCAGTGGTACGCAGGCCAGCACCGCACAACAATCCGTTATATCCAGGAGTGAAACGGTGGTCGAAAAAGTAGGTCAAAGGACCGAAGAAGCGGCATCGTCAAGGACAGTAATCGGGCACACTAGTGATAAAGGGTCACAGAGAGGTAGTAGGTCATCGCGATCGGCGAGGCTGAAAGCCGAATTAGAGGCGCGGATTAAATTCGAACGCTCAGAGCTCGAACGAGCACAGGCAGCTGCTGCCTTAGCCAAGTCTCAATGGGAGTTGGCACGACTCAACCGAGAAGAGGAGATCGACTCGAGTGAGGATGGTGAAGAGCGGAATACTCAGGTGGAACCTTTCGTAAGGAGTTGGGTTCAGCAAACCATAATGAGCGCGCCGGTTAGTGTAGCACAACCCGATATTACTGATAAGGAAGCGTGTAAAGGATCACGCCGCAAAGGGGCGGAGGTCGAGCGCAACCTAGGAAATGCACAGAAAACACGCGCGAGTGAGGTGTCAGAATTGACCGAAGCGATTGTGAGTGCAATAAAAATAGCTGGTAAAGATAAATCTTCCCAGCTTCATTTTCTCCAGGAATTACCGGTGTTCGATGGAGACCCGGGTGAATGGATAATTTTCAAAACGGTGTTTGAAGACACAAAAGGCCAATTTTCAGGGGTGCAAAATGTCGCACGCCTTAGGAGGGCATTAAAGGGCACCGCTAAAGAGGCGGTTAAGTCGCTGTTATTTACTTTATGTGAACCTGAAGAAATAATGAACGCTCTCGAAAGAAGATTCGGTAGGGTTGAGATGCTCATTCTAGCCGAAATCGAGAATGTAAAGCGTATGCCAAGATTGGCAGAAGATTGCCGAAATATAGGATCTTTTGCAAGTCGTATTACGAACGTGGTTGCCACAATACAAGCGTTGAATCAACCACAGTATTTATACTCACCGGAGTTAGTGAGCCGCATAGTGGAGAAACTTGGAACTATGATTAAATTTAAATGGTTTGAATATCGAGCTCAATATCCTTTGGAGCCAGAGTTACAGAAGATGGCCAAGTTTTTAAATTTATTGAGTGAACAATTTGGAACGTCCTTAAGCAATGAAAATGCGCCTGAAAAAAGGAAGCGTCCTGAATTCAGGAAGCAAACTGTACACACTGCAAAGGGAGGTGTACGCAGCTGTGCCGAGAGCGAGCGCTATATGCGCCGAAGTAATATGAGCGAGCGTTTAGAACGCCGAAATAATAAAAGGCACAACCGACAAGTGGTTATGATAACCCAGGACAAGCCTGTAAGTCGGGTAACACATAAGTGTGTTATATGCAACAAGGAGCACTCTATAGTGAGTTGTTACAAGTTTAAGGACATGAATATTCGCGAGAAATGGGAAGCCGTCAAAAAGGCCAAAGTATGTTTCCAATGTTTGTCACCTAACCATAGGAGGTTAGAGTGCAAAGCGAAAAAATGTGGTGTAGAAGGATGTAGAATGTCATATCATCGAATGCTACACCGATACCCCAATGAAAATACCTCGCCACAAGGGGACGAGGGGGGTAAAGATGCTCAAATTACAACTGTTAGTACAGTAAATGCACTGGCATGTGCATATTTAAAGATCATACCGGTCGAGTTGCATGGGCCTAGAGGAAAGGTCAGGACAACAGCTCTTCTGGATGAGGGATCGACCATGACACTCATAGAGGAGTGGATGGCTCAGAAGTTAGCGCCTCGCGGACGTAAAGAGGGATTACGTATCGAAGCCGTGGGAGGTAAGCGAATTAACGACGATAGTTCGTATCGCTTAAACGTTAGAATAAAAGGCATTTATTCGAGCGACTTAGAAGAGATAAGTGTACAAACAATTAAGTCACTTAACCTCGCTCCTCAGTCGGTAAGCCGAGAATTATTGCAACGGTGTTCTCATTTGACACCGATCAAGGATGAGTTGATGTATGAGAGGTCCAAGCCTACCATATTGATTGGTCAGGACAATTGGCATCTCATAGTTACTCGTGAATTGGTTTCGGGAGGTAAGAACCTACCTGTAGCATCGCTCACCAAACTGGGGTGGGTTTTGCATGGTCACATATCGGGTGGCATTAAACCAATCAAGATTGTTAACCACATTTCCACCAAGAAGGAGGAAGATATGGATAAATTAATCAAGGATTATTTTAGTTTGGAATCTCTGGGAGTATCGGCTAGAAAGCCCGTGAACGACCCAGAAGAACGAGCTTTAAATATTTTGAACAAAACGGTACGTCGTATACCTAATAATAGGTACGAGACTGCTTTGTTATGGCGCACAGACAATGAGTGCTTGCCATCGAATAGGGCACAGGTTGAAAGTCGCCTGTTTAATATTGAGAAAAAGCTCGACAAAAATAGCGAGTTGAAAAAGGAATACGAGAAGCAAATTGAAAATCTCATCGTTAACGGTTACGCAGAGAAAGCGAACCATATTTCCATTTCCCCACGTACGTGGTACCTTCCCTCACTTCGCAGTGACTCACCCACAAAAGAAGAAAATAAGGATAGTTTTCGACGCCGCCGCAAGGACGGGCGGACGTTGTCTTAACGATGCGTTGTTGACCGGACCGGACTTATTGAAGTCGTTGTTCGGAGTTCTGCTACGATTCAGAGAAGGAAGCGTGGCAGTAATGGCAGACATTAAGGAAATGTTCCTGCAAGTGAAAATCCGGGAAGAAGACAGGGATAGCCTTCGATTCTTATGGCGGCACAATCGTGACGCGCCACCGGAAGAGTATAGAATGACGTCACTCATATTTGGAGCGGCATCATCACCATGCATCGCTATATATGTAAAGAATAGAAATGCGCAGGACAACGCACATATCTATCCAGAAGCAGCTTCCGCTACGGAAAGCAATTTTTATATGGATGATTACCTACATGCATTTCCCGACGTGACGACGGCCGAAAGGATAGTAAACGATATGTATGAATTACATAAGCATGCTTCTTTCCAACTGAGGGGATGGGCTAGCAACCGACCCGAAGTTTTAAGTAATATGGAAAATAAATATAAGAGCGACAGTGCTTCGCTTGGAGATAAAGAGCACACAGAGCGCACGTTAGGTTTGATTTGGAATATCAAACGGGATATAATAAGTTTTTTCCACAAGTCTTCGTAGCACACCGGAAGAGGTGATGGAGGGTTTACGACCGCCTACGAAGAGGGAGATAACTAGCGCTGTGATGTCAGTCTTCGATCCTTTGGGACTCGCATCACCCATAACGATTCAAGGGAAGTCGCTGATCCAGCAAGTATGGAGGACAGGCATCTCTTGGGATGAAGAAGTTTCACACGAGTTACACGTGTTATTTTGTAAATGGATATCGGAAGTGAAGAAATTAGGTCACTTAGAAGTACCTAGACCCGTTGCTGAAGGCATCGGCAAAGGAGAGTTACATACTTTCACGGATGCTAGTGAAAAAGCATACGCTGCCGCGGTGTATTACGTCACCACGGACGAGCAAGGAATAAGGCGGATTACGCTGATCGCCGCAAAGGCAAGAGTAGCGCCATTGAAACCAATTTCGATTCCAAGGCTTGAATTGCAAGCAGCTCTTATGGGCAGCAGACTGGCTGCTTCGGTTAGTGAAGAGAGCAAGTACGAGATGTCCGAGAGAGTGTTTTGGACAGACTCACGTACAGTGTTAGCGTGGATTAAGTCGGATCCTCGCGCTTTTAAACCATTCGTTGCTCATCGATTGGCTGAGATCGAAGATCACAGTAAGCCATGTGAATGGCGATGGGTTCCAACGTCACAAAACGTGGCAGACGACGCCACTAGAAATTTTCCTTCCACCTTCGATGTAAGTCATCGCTGGTTTCAAGGACCTGAATTCCTCAGGAAAAGTCCTGATTTATGGCCCAAACAAGTGGACACCATAAATAGCTTAGAAACAGGTGAAGAAAAATCGCCAAAGGGCGTAAATACGTTAAGAAAGCAAGAACCGTTAAGTCTACCCGACTACGGACGATTTAGCAGCTTTAAGAAATTCCTTGGAGCAACTACACGCACCTTACAAGCGGTAGAAAAATTCAAGAGTTTAAGAAAGTCGGTTAAAGGACCCGACGACGCAACCGAAAAGTCGGTTATGTGTTCCAACAAAGTTTTAGCAAAGTCGGTTAAAGGACCCGATAGCGCGTTGGACACAGCGCTCTTGAAAAAGGCGGAAATATTAATTTGGAAATTCATTCAAGACGAGTGTTTTCATTCGGAAATAAAATGTTCGAAAGCAGGCAAAAGCGTTGAAAGAAGTTCACGCTTAAGTAAATTATCTATGGAAATAGGAGAGGATAACTTACTCCGTTTAAATGGACGTTTACCTTTCAAGTCTAATTTGACCGAGGAAAGTAGAAAACCTGTCATATTAGACGGTAAACACGAAATCGTTAAAATGATGATTAGAGAAGTTCATCATCATTTTGGACACGCCAATCACCAGACGGTGATGAATGAGGTGAACCAGAAATTTTACGTCTTGAACTTGCGTAATGTAGTACGAAGTGTGTCACACCATTGTCAGTGGTGCAGGACATACAGGTCAAAGCCGCAAAACGTGCCACAAGGAAATATTCCTCTGGAAAGAATAGCTCATCATGAGCCACCTTTTACATGCTCAGCTGTAGATTATTTTGGTCCTATGAGTGTGACTATAGGAAGGCGACACGAAAAACGTTGGGGCGTTTTATTCACGTGTCTGACCACCAGAGCAGTACATCTGGAATTAGCAGCCTCATTGACACCAGCGTCAATGATAATGGCGTTAAGGCGATTTATCGCCAGAAGAGGAAAACCAGCCGTTATATACAGCGATAACGGGACAAATTTCAAAGCTGCAAATAAAGAATTATTGAAAGCATGCGAAGAATGCTATGAGGGCATGAAAAACGAGTCATTTAAGAAATATATTAAATGGAAATTTATACCTCCGGGAGCACCGCACATGGGTGGCGCCTGGGAGAGGTTAGTAAGATCGATTAAAATTGCGTTGACCGCTACGCTTAAGGAGAGGAGCCCACGAGAGGAGGTTCTACATACGTTACTTTTAGAAGCAGAGCATACGGTAAATTCCAGACCTCTGGTAACATTCAGTATGGATAGTCCTGAAGAGGGTTTGACACCCAATCATTTTCTTCTGGGACGCTCATGTGGTGATCGACCACCTGGATTATTTTTAGAGCGACATCTGACGGGTCAACTCAATTGGAAAGCTGCACAGAGGTTAGCCGACCATTTTTGGACAAGATGGCTGAAAGAATACATGCCTACGTTAATACCTCGAACAGGTGATAACGGCAAGTTCATGGAACCTAAAGAAGGCGATATTGTTTTGATAATAGATCATTCGTTGCCACGAAATACGTGGCCAAAAGGTAAAATTAGTAGAACGTTACCGGGACCAGACGGTCACACCAGAGTGGTTGACGTCATTACTAGCACAGGTATCTTGAGGAGACCTACATCCAGAATAATAGTCCTGGTACCCGCGACGCCTCCCAAATGATGGTGCTAACGCACGGGGGGGGAGATTGTTGGCGACGCGCCTATAAAAATGTTTCAGTTTATTAAATCAACCGATGACGTTGCTATGAAAAAAGGGGCAGTCACGAGCAACGACGCTCTGATAAGAGAATGCTTAGTTAAATCTTTAAGAAATGTCGAATTAATGATATGAAGGTCTTGGGTTCGACTCCCAGGCCGGACTAGTTTGTTTGTTTTCCTAAGTAATATCGCTTAATAAATTCGTAAGGAATTTAAGATATAAATTATGTTACCGGATTTGTTCCCCGGTTGAAATCATCTTTCAAATGATGTAAATTCATAAGAATATTAAAGTGAAGTTAAAGATCGGATTTGTTCCCCGGTCGAGATAATCACTCTGTGCATAGGCAGAATTAATGGATATTAATTGCATAAATGTTGTTTTGTATAAGTTTGATACGTTTTGTACGAAAACAAATGCCTATTTGTTATGATTGATTAATGAGAACATTCATTTATATTGTTATCTGATTAAAGATAGTTTCATACAGTTCGAAAATTGTATAAAAGCATTTAATTTGCCTAATATGGTCAAAATTGGTGTATTTCATAATTTAATTTTTTCTGATAGCCGAGAGCCGTGCAAAGTTAGTTGTTCACATAGCGTGAGTACACAGAAGCACGCTGGCCACGCCCTTAGGAGGCCGAATATGTAAAAATTTAAAATGTTTGTAATTCAGTGATTTATGTAAAAATTACTTGTAAAATATTTCAGGTTAATTGTACGTGCTAAAAAGGTAAATTCTGTGTTATTTTCATGTGAAAATTCCTGTGTATAAGTGAAATAATGATAGTTTTGTATAAGAAATTTAAAAGTGTTTTAAATAGTGAAATAAATAGAAAAAATGTAAATTAAACTATTGTATTGGTTAGCTTATGTATAAATTCAAGTGAGAAACATTGTTTTAACTTTCTGTGTTAAATATTTAAGAAATTTCGATTTCGAACTTGTGAGTAAAATAGGCAGTTTTCGTTTAATAAATAAAAGGTTTTTTATGATATGAGGATATGATGTATATCATGGTGTAGATATTGTTTTGTACTACCTATATTGATAAATTGTATTTGTATATGATTTGAATAAATAAAGATATTGAGTAAAACGTGAGAGAGTAATAGAACAAATTCATGTAATTGAGTTGCGCAAGCGCGCGAATGGCGCGGCTCACTTTCGCGTATAGCTCTGGGGTAGCTTAGTGAACGGGTTTTATTGCAATTCTCGAAGTTCGGGGATCTTACCAGCAGTCAATAAGAAGAAGAAAGAAAAAGTGTAGGGAAGTGATAGGGAAAAGTGATTACTCTCTCACGGAACGGTTTGAAGATAATTGCTGTTTCATTCCCAAGTAATTCATCCCTTAAGTTATACAGTCCACATCGAAGAATTAAGGCGTCGGGACCGGGACGACTTCGGAAGACCCGTAATCCCCGTCTGAACCTACTTGCTGAAAAGGAAGAGGTTATCGCCCTAGTGTGTTACTCCGTTGCGGAGATCACATACGTTGTTCCCGAACCCAACGTAGGCGTGATAGGAGGCCGGATCGAGAGAAGCCTCGATTCCTGTTTCTTAGTACCCGATCCGCTAGGTCCTTTTCAATTGGTCCTTTTCAGGATCAAGAGGACGCCCGAACCTGAGTTCCTTTTCAGATAGGGTGACAAACGAGCACACAGTCCACCTGATGGTAAGTTGTTGCTGCGGCCTAGACGTCTACATCTATCCTCGATTACAAATCAAAATGCAGATGCATTGTCACCCCTGAGGACTAAGATGTAATGCCTTGTTTCCAGTAAAAAGGGTCTCCGGTTTTCTACACTCACTATACGAAACACAGCAGCATTAAGCTACCATTTCACGCTGGTATTATGTGAGAGCGTGGTCCTTCCCTGGTCTAGCCGACCCATTCGTGCTACAACTATACATCTAATATAACTGCAGCATAGCTGTATCACGTATGAATATAATATGTATTAAGAAATTTATGGATGACAATAACCCCTGGGAATGAGATAGTAGCTACTAAACTATTTCCTATGTATTAATATTAAATTCTAATAAAAAAGTACTTCAACAATTTCAAGGAGACATTTTATTTAAAACATGGACAATAAAAAAGTACAGATTATTATAATATATGTTATCACACAGCTCGAAACTGCAGCTCAGTATCATGTTGACGAAGCTCAACGTCTTCTCTGTCGAATCCTCTCTTGTTCTAATTCTACAAACATCCTTTATTTGCTTATTATCGTTCTGTGTTCTTCTCACTTAAAAATAACATTATTCTAATGATCTGAATGTTTTTTTTGGGTTGACGGCGCGAAAATGGAAGTGGGTTGCCTATTGAGAACAGTTGGAGATTTCTTCGGTGTAGTAGATTTTAGTGCTGTTGGGATCTCGGAGGTGTTAGGGATGTAGGTTGCGTTAGGAATCTAGGATTGGTTGGAAGATAAGTACTGGATCCTTGCTGCAGCCAGGAGTGTTTTTAGTCTTCATCATCTGAAAAAGATCGATTGAAAAACTTGAACTTTTTACGTAATTTTTTATATTTCTTTCATAGTTATTTCCTTATTGTATCGTTGAAAATATTTAAAGGTTAAAAGATATAATGAATAACTTGAATTTTAAGTAATTCTTATTATTTATTAAATTTTTTTTAAATCTTAATTTCAAATAAACAGTTAACATGCTAACACACAACTAATACTTAAATTATGAAATTATTATTATTAATTTTATTTAAGTAAAATATAGGTACTTACATCATGTGTAGTTGAAGACATACCAATAGCAGGAATTTCAGGTGGTATAATCATTAAATCTGTATGTAGCTCTGCAGGTTTCACTGTTTTATTAATTTTGTATAGGTAACCAGTAACCACATAGGCTGTAAAATAATAAGTTATTAGTCTTACACTGAAGTTATTTATATTCAAATATACATTTTTTTTTCTGAATTTTATATTTTTATTGAGAAAGTGTAGTCATTATATTATCATGTTAAAGTGAAAGTTTGTCAGTTGATTTCTACTAAAGTTCTATTTATGTTAAAGCACCCTGTTCTCTTGGTATGTGAGAAATATTTTTAATGAGTGCTATGAGCAGCTTTATTCATTTTTGGCCACTTCTTTATTTAAATCACTCCACAATCCATAAGCAAACCAAATAAAACGACAGTGAACTCAAAATTCATGAAATGAACTATGAAATTAATAAAAACTTTATCTAAGCGCTCTTGATTTGTATTGAAGGTTTTAGAACAATGAAACTAGAACTTACTTTTCGCTACTTTTTTCACTCCGAGACTTCGATTCCTTGGCTGTGGAGCAAATTACGTAGCTCTTCGTACTTTTGAATACACCACTGTGGTCAGTGCACTAATTCTGTGCTTTCTATTAATCACCATTCCCTGGAAATAAACAATAATCTTTGTTCAACAGAACGAATCAATATCAATAGACAATTAATACACAGACTGAAAAATAATCCAAACTCATGTTTTAATATAGTTACTTACGTTTACATGAAATCTCCTATTGTTGTAAACTGTGTGGCTAGTTCTTGACGACATCATTATTAAATTCAGCAAAAAAATTAACTAAAACCAATCTAAAATACAAAACTATTAAAACGACACGAAGCGCGAAGTCATATGTTTATCTTAAGAATGTCGCGTTCGGAAATCACAATTCATAAGACGTGAAACATGGTTTTATAAACATAAAAATGTTCCTCCGTAAATAATTATACAAGCAGTATTTTGTTAATTAACTGTTTTAAATTAATTAACACACTATTATTAATAAGTTTCAATACTTTTTCTTATTTTTACACACAGTAAAAGACTCTACAACTACAATAATATCAATTTATAAACGTAATCATTCCTTTTCATTCGTTCGTTTTAATATTGAGTCACAAGGTTTGTTTACATTTAGTTTCAGTATAGTATCGAGTACACGTGAGTAAGAGATAAGCGTTCGTGCTGCCGACGACTGTAGCCATAGTTTGGTATAAGTTTTCGCTTAGTTGACTCGATACGAATTCTTGACGCAATTGTTTATTATTCGTGCTCGGGGTACCGAGAATAATAACAGTTTCTCTACCTGCCCTGTTGTTGTCTCCTTTTAACGTAAATATCTCTATCTAATCTATCTCTCTCTAACATCTAGTGTATATATGCCCCATTAAAATTCCTAGAAATTGTAACAAGAACCCATTTTGGACATGTAGTAAAAGTGATTACTGACAATTACAATTTAAGGAATTTGGCCCCTGTTAAAAAAATAATAGACCCATATTTTTTATATCTTGTTTTCCTAGAGTATTATACCATTTTGGAATGTTGGTTAGTTGCGTCAATTTTTAAAAAAACTTGCCATACTAGTGTTAGAAAGAAAGAAAGAAAGAAAGAAAGAAAGAAACAGATTTTATTTGGCACATGCAACACACTCAAGTGGATTACATAAAACAAATAACATTTAAGTTGGCATACAAGCCAAAACAAAAAAAAATTTTTACATAGAAATCATGAAACAGGACATTCACTCCTTGTTTACAGATATGATAAAACAAAAAAACCAAAAAAAAGCAAACAATAATATAAAAAAAGAAAAAAAATAATAATAATAAAGAACTAGAGAATAAGGAGTAATGCATAGGGTGTATTACAAAGACAATCCACCCGTTAATGCTGCTCTGCTCCAAAAAGGAAAGCCACTCAGGATATGTTGGAATGTATCAGAAGTACAACACCCCAACCCTGATTTTCAGTGGCACATTTATATATAAAAAATAAAAATACACAAATAAGTATAAAAAATATATATACATATATTATATATTCTTTATATGCAGAGGGCAGTTCTGTTGTGTTAAACCAAATATAATAACAAAAATTTATTTCTTGTAATATTGTCATAATTCTTATAAAATATTCTTAATACTGTAAGAGGTTGCATTGAAATTCACTCAGGAACGTAATTAAGTTTAAGCTACAAACAAATACACAAACCAGCATTACATAATTTCAATAAATAATATATACATACTCAAACACACACACATATACATATATATATATATATATATATATATATATATATATATATGTATGTACATATATATACATAAATATAAACAAGCACACATACATACACATATACACGCTCATACATTATTTATAAAATTACATACTATCAAAATATTTGCACTACTTAACTTTGAGATTGCTGATCTAAGAGGAACAATTTAAATTTTTGACGGAAGCTATGTATCGATTGTATATTACGGAACGGCGGCGGCAAGTTGTTCCAACACTTGGTTGCTGCATATCGAAAACTGCCTCGAAACGCAGCGGTGCGGTGTTGAGGCAGAAGCAACCCGTACGCTGAAGCTCTTGTCACTACATTTGTTAAGACGTTGTCTCGAGCCCAGCGCAATTTTTCATAGAGATAAGACGGCGTCCTGTATTTTATACAACCAAACAACAGCGTAGCAAAATGCAACTGCCACCGGTAATCCATTTTGAGCATTTTCGCATTATTAATGTAAGGTGTAACATGTGTACGGGGAGGTATTTTAAAACAGAAACGGGCACAGGCATTTTGTACGCGCTGTATAAGTTTCTTTGAACGGTTGAGGAGTCTAGGACCTATTACTGCATCTGCATAATTGAATTTGGACAGTATCAAGGACTCACATAATCTGATACGGACTTCCGTCTTTAATACATCCCTTATCTGGTATAGAACTTTTAATCTGTAAAAACAATTTTTAACGTTATTTATTATATGTTTTTCGAAGTGTAGTGCCTCATCCATCAATATTCCTAAATTTCTAATCTCAGTAACTCGATCAATATTTATATTTTTAATTGAAATTAAAGGACGATTTGCCAAAACTTTATTTACTTGTTTTTGGGTACCAAGTAGCATATATTTCGTTTTATTAGGATTGAGTACTAATGTATTTGCTTCAGACCAGTCGACTATACGATTTAGGTCTTCATGTAATTTTTGTATGGCTACAGTACTCTCATTTGGCTTGAAAGAAATATACACTTGTATATCATCAGCATATATATGATAGCTACAGTTTAATATATGTTTTACGATATCAGCACTACACAGCGAAAAAATCAAGGGACCAAGTATTGAACCCTGCGGAACACCTCTTGTAACAGCACAGCAATCAGATGCTATTTTATTGCCGTTTTCATCTATTACTTCGACAATTTGCCTACGGTCATTAAAATAGCTACGAAACCAATCTATAGTTTCCGAGCTTAATCCATAGTAGTTTAATTTAGAGAATAACAACTCCCTATTTAACGTGTCAAATGCACGGGAATAGTCTAGAAGAACTAGAATTGTAACCATACCGGAATCCCGAGCACTTAAAACATTATCCACTACATCGGCCAAAGCTGTTGTAGTACTATGTCGTTTCCTAAAGCCAGACTGTACACTTGGTAGAATTTCATTTTGGTCTAAATAATGAGTTAACTGATTACATACTGCTTTCTCTAGGATTTTAGACAAACAGGGTAATACGCTAACAGGTCGCAGGTCTTTAAAATTCCTAATATTATCTGTCTTAGGAATCGGCGTTATTAAAGCAGTTTGCCACTGTTCATACTTTTTTTTTACTCTCTTCTGGTAGAAGGCTCGGAAGAGCGATCCCCTGCTTTCTTGCAATCCTCCTCAGGACTGGGCAGCGGCGATCGTTGTCTATGTGATTTTTGGCGCAGTTTGCGCATCGCGGTTCTTCGTCTCTACCCCTTGGGCAGTTACTGGCGATATGGTCTCCGGCGCAGCGAACACACTTCACTGGCCTGAAGCAGTTCATCGATGCGTGGCCAAAGGCCTGGCAGCGGTGGCATTGCGATGGACCCGCTCTTCCTTGCCAGGCCTCTATGACGACTCCTTTCATGGATAGGAGTTCGTCGATTTGGTATAATTCAATTATTTTCAAATTTGAACGGCACTATAAATTGAAGGAGAGGTAAAATATTAAGCCTGCGATTTTCTTACCGTTTTTAAATGAAGGTTATTGTTTCACAGCGTAAAGCCTAACTTCTTACGGAAGCCGAATTACATCTTGGTCGATGATTTGTAAAACTATACCAGTTTGAAGTTCCAATTTCGCACAAAATATGTAATAAAAACCTCTTCAAACAGTGCATGCGCTTTTAGTAATTGTGTTGTGGTGCCGTTCATGTAATACTGATCAGAGAATAAATAAGTTAAATAGCCCGATAAATTTGTAAACTTACATGAAAAATACATGCGGCCGTAGACGCGTACAAAGACACCATCGTCGATAAAGATGTTGCCATATTAAAAAATTGCTTAATTTTAAAACGACGAATTTTAGTACGAATAAGTCGGCTCGACCGAGGACCACGACGATGACCACGCTCTAGTAGAATTTCAGCTTGAAGTAACATCATATATCGCATACATAATTTTTTATCCTTAATCGAGGACATACGTCTAAGGGCTATACTTACCATCAGTTGGAATGTGTGCTTGTTGATCACCCTTATTCTATAAAAAATATAATTGGACAGCAAAAAAGATATTAATAAAGTGCTGGCTATATAGCTGGAAATTCTGCAAATTAAAGTATTGTATACAATTTTTTATGGATAAAATACAGTACATAAATATACTTTCGCTACAAATGGTACCATATTTAACAAAGCAGAAAATATTCCAAACACATCGATTATATTAAATTCGGTCAAGGGTCCGCTGCTTAGCCTGTCTCGTTATAAACGAAATAAATACGAAGCAAGAAAATAAAAACCAGCGCCAAAATTGTACGAAAATAAGATAAATGTGCTCCTAAGGAAACTTTTGTTTCTTTTTGCTGTCGTCAATGAGAGCTTATTTGTCTCTAACAATGTGGAGTTTTCCCGTTATTATAGACAACTTGATCAAAGTTATATTACCTTCCTTCTCATTTGTAATTCTGATAACACTGATCCTTTTCAATACGAGATGGAAAAGGAATCAGTGTAATTTTTTTTATGAAAGAGGGGTCAAATAGCTTGCTACATAGACAGATTACCACGTACATTCTTTTATGCAATATGTGGCAAACGAGCATACGGCTCATTTAATGATAAACCACTTCCACCGCCCATGTACAACTGCAAGACCAGGGTAAACGCAAGTGTAAATAGAATTTCAAATGATACAAAAACCCAACTCAACTTCTTGATACGTACTCACGCACACATCTTCCTTCTTTCTTTCTTTATCAGTCCGCAAAAATCCACAGCACCACGTTGGTTGCTAATAATTTTAGATGAATATGTACACGTGATGTTCTTGCAATAGTTTTATGTGGTAGAACCATGAATGTTACTGGTATAGTTGTAGCACCAATGGGTCCAGAATACCAGTGTAAAATATGTGTGTAGTGGATTCCCTACCCTATCCTTACGCTACCACGTCTCAGCGCAATTTTTTATTTTAAAATAAGTATACCATTTGCTAGATGGAGTGACGACCTGGTAAGACATGCAGGAAGTTGATGGATGCAGGTGGCTCAGGACCGTGCTTTATGGCGTTACTTGGGGGAGGCCTATGTTCAGCAGTGGACTTGTGAAGGGCTGTAATGATGATGATGATGATACCATTTGCTGTGTGGAATAAAAAAAATCCTGCGGCTGAAATGAGTTATACAATTAATAAATAATAGTACAGTGGTTAAGCGTTTGCTTCGCAGCGGGCCGCGGGTTCGAATCCCGCATGTAACAAGTAAGACATAAAAAAATGATGAGTTACCTTTTAACTGGTAACGAGGCATTCCATCAGGGGTGATATCGTATCATAATTCTTAATTATGCATAGAGGTGCGGACGGCGGCAAGGAGCTCTGTTCTTCTCTGTGAAGACGTACGGATTATAATATATCTGAATCGAATCTTGAAGTTTGGCAGTACACCTAGTAAGCGTGTGCGAGTGTGAGACTGAAACTCGAGATACTTTACTTTACTTTTTACTCGAGATCCATAGCTGTCGATTATTTTTATAGAATGAGGGTAACACGAGTCACAGTCCACCTGATGGTAAGTTAATTTTGCAGCCCATACACATCTACATTTATTCCCAAATAAGAATCAAAATGCAGATGCGATGCCACCCCTGAGGACTGAGATGGAATGTATCGTTTCCATTAAAAAGAGCCTCAAGTTCTTTACACTCACTACATGAAACACAGCAGCATTGAGCTGTTAATTTACGCTGGTATTCTGTGAGAGCAAGGGCCTTCCCTGGACAAGCCGTTCCATTTACGCTACAATCATAGTATCTTCTTTTACTTCCACGGAAATTTTTTTTTATTAATTTTAACAATATGAACAAAGTCACGGGTCGAAGCTAGTAAATATAAAATTGTTATGGGATCAATTTTTGAATCGACTGAAGTAGAGCTATGTCTAAAGTACGTAATGTAGAAGAAGTTATGAAGTACTCCGCAAAGTGAGTTGAAGTACTTCAGTTTATTCTGTAGAAATGATCTGAATCCAATTCCCGTTTTTATAAATCAAAGATTTCTGAGTCAAGAAGGGCTCTTCAAGTTGATGGAATACGAAAATCGAGACAACATTGCCTAACAATAGTGATGCCGTAAATTTGTTTGCTAATTAGCAAACAAATAAACCTGGAAATTTAAAAACGAAATTCACAAGTAGGCATTGTTAACCCAGGCGGATTCTGCCTATTAGCACAGAATAAATAATAGTACTACGTACTATTAGCAATTATTAAATGAGATGTTGGTGAATATCTTTGTAGACTCTATGCTCTCAAACTGTTGAATAATAAAATTAGGGTTTGTAAAAACTAAAAAGAAACAAATATATTTATTTGGCCATTCATTACAGAATATAGCAAGTCTAGACCACCTCAAACCTTAACGCCGTCCACTACCACCTGGAAATGGCGAGTGGGCCTTGCTCTTTCTAATCGAGACAAGTGTCCTCCGTGGCGGATACTTTGTATCTCTGCTACCCGGGGTACAAATTGGAACACTCTTATCTGCCTCGAGCTGGAGGAGTTAGCGTGCACGTCAGAGAGGACATCTGATTTCGACACCTCGGCAATCTTGAAGGTCTGTTGGATCTGTCCATCCTATGTCTATGCGTAGACAGCGACGGCCATCGCCGCGTCTACGAGTGCCACTATAAGTCCCATAGCGGTTATGGCGACACAGACCGTCTCATCGACCACAGCCAATTGGCTGCAGACTTCGTGCTACAACAGGTCCCATCCGCAGAGATCGTGATGCTTGGTGATTTTAACGCCCACCAGGCTGAATGACTTGGTTCGCGTTTAACCGATCATGCGAGTAGATCTGTTTATGACTTTGCTTTACTTATGGTCTGACACAACTGGTTACCTCGCTACGCGAACCCCAGATGTGGAAGATCATAAACTTTCCCTGTTGGTCCTTCTGCTCACCCGGCGGATATCAGATCTCCTTCGATGCCCCTCTCCGCTCCTCGAACCATTGCCTGATCAGGAGTACGTTACCACTCACACTTCCATCGTGGTTACGTTCAGCACGTTGCCGTCGTGTTTGGAATTATAGGACAGCCGATTGGGACGGGATGCGATCTTTTTTGCATCCTACCCTTTGAGGCGGATTTTCTTCTCGCCGGATGATCCCAGCGCTGTTGCAGATTCTGTCGCTGATGTGGTGTCACAGAGAATGGAACTATTTATTCCATCATCTGAGGTACCTATCAGAGGCAGAAATTAGGCATGGTTTGGTCGCTCCTACAAAATTGCATTACGCCATAAGCAGGAGTGTTACCAGACATGGGCTGACGCATCGACGTCTTGGAATGTAAATACCAGCGCTCTTAAAAAGAAGTGTAATTCCTCCTCCAGGTCCTTCAAAGGTGTCAATGCCAAGGCAAAGACAGAGCATAAGCAGAATTGGCGAGAAACTAGTTCGACTTCCTTTGGGAACACGTGCATTTGTCAGCCATCTCTCTCATCTCTGCACAGGGAGGACGACTCACAGGCCCATGCAGCAAGGGACAAAGCCGATCTGCTGAGCTCTCTCTTTGCACCCAAGGGCATAATAGTTGCTTTTATGTTTTTGTGACGCAAGCGAGCGAGCATATGGAGCCTCTGTATATTTACATGCGAACAACTATGGCAAGATGAAGACTATCTTAGTATGCGCAAAATCCAGAGTATCGCCTAGTCACCGAGTTATTACGACGCTGCGACTCGAACTTATGCCTGCCTTACTACTTTCAAAGCTACTACGCGCTGTGTCGGACAGCTATTCATCACGTTGTGCATGTCTGTGAAATAACTAATATTTAGAATACATATGAAGAGCGCGAACACGCTTTGGGGCAGCGTGGCGGACATTTTCTTGGCCTAAATCCCTCTCAGAAACGAAAGGAGGCAAGCAGTGGGACTTAAATAGTCTGTAACTATAATTAAAAAAAACTGTGTTTACCAATCCGCTTTTCCAACTTGTGGCAAAGTCAAACAACTGTGGCAAATATCCTGTATGTACGTAATACCAGTAGTTACGTTGTACCAGTTCTGGCGCACGACGTTCGTCGACTCACGATCCTAAAAAAAAAAAAAAAAAAGGTTTTGGCATGCTCTGATCACGAATCTGCGGTCCATTTTTGCGTAGGATGCACGGTTCCGGAGATGTGCAGATCAATTAACTCTTATCTAATTGATATCCGCTGCGAGCCTCAACCGTCATTAGCGCTCCATTGACCTTATCTACTTATCTATTGTTGTTATTCGTCAGCGTGTGGGTCGGCTTAGCTATTGTATTATACTCCTTTGTTCCTATCTACAACACTAATCTGAATAATCAATAAAACACATTACCTAATTTTGTTAAAATTTTTATTTATGAAATACAAAATCTTATTACTTATTATCTATAAAATAGGAGCGGAACATCTCATCCACTAAAATATCGTTGTACAATGTGTTCTCTGTAAATATACTCGTAAAACTATGCATTGAACATCCCTGAAACTTATATAGCAAATACATTAAGCAATATTCGCCACAAACTGAAGTCCTATCAACATTCCAGTTCCATCTTTTAAACACATTACCTAATTTTGTTAAAATTTTTATTTATAAAATACAAAATCTTATTACTTATTATCTATAAAATAGGAGCGAAACATCTCATCCACTAACATATCGTTGTACAATGTGTTCTCTGTAAATATACTCGTAAAACTATGCATTGAACATCCCTGAAACTTATATAGCAAATACATTAAGCAATATTCGCCACAAACTGAAGTCCTATCAACATTCCAGTTCCATCTTTTACAATTTCGTACAGGTGCCCGTCCATATGAATCAAAATATTCACCGACGTCATCCGTATCGATATATAAAGCTACCCAATGTGACCCTGGTTTATCATCTGTACCCAAATTGCATATTACCTAGTCAGGTCATAAATTCTATCACATGTTTAATGTAAAATAATTGAAACAAGTTTATTCATTATGTAACCATTTATATACCAAAATGAACTTAACAAAACATAGATTCTTATGACACTATAGTTTATTCAAAATGACCTCCGTAATTTTGAATACAGGCCTTCAATCTGCGCGGCCAGTCGTCTATCTCACCACGAACGAGGTCCATGTCATATCGGCGGCTGCCTTAATTAAAGATGTCTTGAGTGACTCGAAATTGGGATGAGGCTTTGAGCACGCCTTTTCCTCCAAGTGTTACCATATCTTGTAATCTAACGGATTCAAATCTGGACTGGTCTTTGTGTCGGATGAAGTCGATTTCACGCGCCGCCAACCAGTCTTTTTTTTTTGTTTTTAAAGAACGTTACCTCCATACTAGGTTTTTCTCCTGTATCGTGGGGGCAGTTTACAAACACAAATTTCACAAGGACAAACATCCAAACTCGGAACAATTACTTGTAGGTCGTACAAATACTTGTTCCGTGCGGGATTCGAACCCGCGACCCCCAAGCGCAGCCACTCATTGCTAAGCCACTACGCCACGGAGCTGTCTAAAGTCTTGTGTGCTCTTCGCTCTATGAGCTGACGCCGAATCTTGTTGGAATACCCAGTGCCTGTTATTGAACATGGTATGAGAAACAGGTTACACAAGGTTCGTCAGGACTGTATTTTGATACACAACTGCATTCGTTTTTAACCTTTCTCACAAAAATGTACCTCTGTTAAGCCCCAATAAGAAACTCCCAACCATACCATGAGCGAGGATGGAAAATGACCTCGTTGGACACGCGGAATACGGTTGCTCGCTTCTTCACTACTGTGTGCGTACACCTTTTCATTTTGTTTGTTGTAGCTCTCTTCTACGGTAAAAAATTTTTTATCCGAAAAAAGAATTTCCCGATATTTTTTTCCCGCGTACCGCTTCACCGAAGCGCGGCATCTCTTCAGTCTCAGATCCATTAGACGAGCATTCAAACGATGCCCTGTTTTTCTTCGATATGCCCGAAGCCCTAAGTCTTCATTTAACGCCGTGGTTCTGCTTAACCCCATCTGAAGGGCCAACAGTTTCTGCTTACGTTTGGGATTTCTTTGAATTCGCACCTTTACAGCTTTTATCACTGCTGGAGTCCTAACAAATCGAGGGCGACCACTTCTTGACCTGTCATCTACACTAGAGTCTTCATTGTATCGTTTGATGGTACGATAAACGAATCTTTTGGTTATATTCAAATTTTTCAGTATATCAAAAAATTTAATTGGCGCGTAATCGCAACTGCAACACGGTCTTTTTTAAGCGTCCACTCCATATGTAAAAATGAGTAAAATTCTAAAAAGTATACAGTTTTATTTTCATGAACAATTCGAATTCAATAAACTTTTTTGTGGCCAGCATTCTAAAAGAAAAGTTTTTACTGTGTGACAATACTTATGACCTGACTAGGTATATACGTTGGTACGTGGGTGTACATGGGCAGTCTGTTAGCAGCATAAACATTATTTTCTAGACTGGGGTGAATCTTTTTCAGATGTTGTTGTACATCTAGTGTACCCATGATATTACTGCTATTAGTAGATTACTACTGTACAATCTACTCAATGACTAACATAGGAATGATCAATTATGTGATTTCTAAATATTAAATTGCATTTTTTCTGTTATACAAAACGTATTTGAGTCATCAATACACTGAATAAGACGCAACACGAAGAATGTGAGATAAGGTTGTTGACGCATAAAGTTATTATCAATTCTACTGTAGAAATTCTTTAGATTAGAATTATTACTTACTGGTACTATATAAGACCAAGCAACTGCAGTCATGGAGTTAGTGTATGGTCGTTTGACCGCAGTGTATCTATCAATAATACATTTGTGTTACTTCAACGCATCAAAGGCCATAGATGTAAGTGTTTAATCTATTGACAAACTTACTTTTCTTTCTGTTATTTTTTTACGTGTGTATGATTTTGAACGACAGGCCTGTTGGTCTAGTGGTTAGTGACCCTGAATGTTATGCCGGAGGTTGTGGGTTCGATTCCCACCCAGGACAAATGTTTGTGTGATGAGCACGATCATTTGTTCTGTGTCTGGGTGTAATTTATCTATAATATTTATGTATTTAGAAATATATAAGTATGTTTATCAGTTGTCTAGTACCCATAACACAAGCTCTGCTTAGCTTGGGACTAGATGGCGTTGTGTGATAGTTGTGGAATATTATTATTATTATTATTATTTAGTGTTAACAAATATATTTAAATATTTTGTGTGTGTATATGATTAAGCCGTGGTAGCTCAGATGGTTAGCGCAAGCTGTAAATTTTACAGTACGTAACGCGGGTTCGATCCCCGCCGACACCACTTAAATTGTTAATTGCAATCATGTTTGAGAAAATTTCGAAGGCATGTGAAGTTCGCCAACACGCATTGAGACCGCGCCGCGGACATTTCCTAGCCATAAATACAAAGACAATAGCAGAAAGTAAAAAGTTAAAAAATACTTTTTTAACAATGACAGTCATTAGTTGATCATTAGTGAATGTGATTCTGTTTTCTTAAATTACAGGAAGAAAAGAGCAGAAGGAAGAAATGGGGTGATGGGAAGTAATGAAGAATGAATTGTTACGTGAAGTTTGTTGGAACAAACATATTTTAGTCACATGTAAATACTTTTAACATTTTGGTTCAAAATGACACAAAATCTAAAAAAATATTAGATACATCATCGACATGGACGGATTTTACATTACATATCCTCATAAACATTTTCAATGTAGAGAAATGGCTATTCTAGACGTAAAACTATCTAATAAAAATGATTCGTTTATCGATCATTATTTGTTTCAGCCAAGTTATCCTTTCAATTATTTGTCGCCAAAAGACAAAAAAAAACTGTTCGTTATTGTGAAATACACGTGCACGGCATTCCATATTTTGATGTGACCGAAGAATTAAAATGTGCCTACAAACAAGAGAACATCATTCCCATATTAAATTGGTATATTAGAAATTTGTGCAAAGACGAAGTGATCGCATACAAAGGTGGTTCAACAGAAAAACAATTTTTAAAAATGTTGACGACGAATGATAGAATTTTTAATATTGAAGAATACAAATGTCCAAAATACAATGATTTGGTAAATGTCATAAATTTAAACAAACGTTATGTGTGTAATAATCATATATTTGCAAAAAATAAACACAAAATTTTACATTGTTCTTGTGATGAAGTGTGGGTTTTTTACAAGTGGTTATTACTTGAAAATAAAATTTTAAATTAATCATAAATTTTGTTTGATTTCCAAAAAACATTAGACAAAATTGGTTCAACAGAAAAACAATTTTTAAAAATGTTGACGACGAATGATAGAATTTTTAATATTGAAGAATACAAATATCCAAAATACAATGATTTGGTAAATGTCAAAAATTTAAAGAAACGTTATGTGTGTAATAATCATATATTTGCAAAAAATAATCACAAAATTTTACATTGTTCTTGTGACGAAGTGTGGGTTTTTTACAAGTGGTTATTGCTTGAAAATAAAATTTTAAATTAATCATAAATTTTGTTTGATTTTCCCAAAAACATTAGTTATAGTATACTATATAATACAAAATTGGTTCAACAGAAAACCAATTTTTAAAAATGTTGACGACGAATGATAGAATTTTTAATATTGAAGAATACAAATGTCCAAAATACAATGATTTGGTAAATGTCAAAAATTTAAACAAACGTTATGTGTGTAATAATCATATATTTGCAAAAAAATAAACACAAAATTTTACATTGTTCTTGTGATGAAGTGTGGGTTTTTTACAAGTGGTTATTACTTAAAAATAAAATTTTAAATTAATCATAAATTTTGTTTGATTTCCAAAAAACATTAGACAAAATTTTTAAAAATGTTGACGACGAATGATAGAATTTTTAATATTGAAGAATACAAATATCCAAAATACAATGATTTGGTAAATTGAAATAATACTAGTTTTTACGGAATTTATCGCGTATATTTAACTTTTAATACCCGACGTTTCGAACGCTTTACAGCACTCATGGTCACGGGCAGGACTGAGATGTTCAACGTCCATATGTCATAGTTAACCGCGGTTACCATAGATTAAAATTTAACTTTTGTTCCGATCTATGCAGTATGAACTTATGGTATCTTGAAGTCTTGCAGTTGTATGCTTGGGTTGGGATTTAATTTTATTTATTATAGGATCCCAAGCAGATGGTAGCACCCAGCCATCTTCTCTATTGAAATTAGGATGTTTTTTGATTTCAATAGCCTCGCGAATCATCCTTGGAAGGAATCGGTGTACTTTAGCGAGGATCTGCGGTCTATCAAATCTGATGTAGTGACGGGGGCGATCCTGTACGTGTTCACAGACTGCAGACTTCCCGGAGCGTCGATTCTTCACATCAGCTATATGTTCTTTAACGCGGGTTTTTATTGATCTTTTAGTTTGTCCTATGTAGGAGAGACCACATTCACAATCAAGCTTGTACACTCCTGCATCTTGCAGAGGGACATTACACTTGACCGATGGTAAAAACTGACCAATCTTCTTCAGCGGCTTGAAGTATGTTTTGATGGAAGCGCGCTTCAAGATGTAGCCAATCTTGTCAGTGACTCCTCTAACATATGGCAGTACAGCAGGTACACGCTCGACTGTGGCCGGCTTCACTCGTTCACTGTGACGTAGGCGCGGGACTTGAAGCTTGTTGTCATGCAAAACTTGTTTGACATGGTGGAGCTCTGCAGCCAGGTGTTTACTGTGTGAATGTGGTCTCTCCTACATAGGACAAACTAAAAGATCAATAAAAACCCGCGTTAAAGAACATATAGCTGATGTGAAGAATCGACGCTCCGGGAAGTCTGCAGTCTGTGAACACGTACAGGATCGCCCCCGTCACTACATCAGATTTGATAGACCGCAGATCCTCGCTAAAGAACACCGATTCCTTCCAAGGATGATTCGCGAGGCTATTGAAATCAAAAAACATCCTAATTTCAATAGAGAAGATGGCTGGGTGCTACCATCTGCTTGGGATCCTATAATAAATAAAATTAAATCCCAACCCAAGCATACAACTGCAAGACTTCAAGATACCATAAGTTCATACTGCATAGATCGGAACAAAAGTTAAATTTTAATCTATGGTAACCGCGGTTAACTATGACATATGGACGTTGAACATCTCAGTCCTGCCCGTGACCATGAGTGCTGTAAAGCGTTCGAAACGTCGGGTATTAAAAGTTAAATATACGCGATAAATTCCGTAAAAACTAGTATTATTTCAATGTGTAGTGTTCGCGTAAATATAAGAAATGATTTGGTAAATGTCAAAAATTTAAACAAACGTTATGTGTGTAATAATCATATATTTGCAAAAAATAATCACAAAATTTTACATTGTTCTTGTGATGAAGTGTTGGGTTTCTTACAAGTGGTTATTGCTTGAAAATAAAATTTTAAATTAATCATAAATTTTGTTTGATTTTCCCAAAAACATTAGTTATAGTATACTATATAATACAAAATTGGTTCAACAGAAAACCAATTTTTAAAAATGTTGACGACGAATGATAGAATTTTTAATATTGAAGAATACAAATGTCCAAAATACAATGATTTGGTAAATGTCATAAATTTAAACAAACGTTATGTGTGTAATAATCATATATTTGCAAAAAATAAACACAAAATTTTACATTGTTCTTGTGACGAAGTCGGTCTCAGAGAATACTATTGGATCATATGGCCAAATCCCACATTTCTTAAAACCATTGACAGCTGTTGACATCGTAGACGCTTGTATGAACGCCTTTCCAAAAAATTTCAACTACTTGTCGGACAGTGACAGTCATCCCTGGGTTGCTGCGAAGCCACGCCATGATTTGATGATCGTAGTAGGTACTTAACGGTCTCATGTAAGCAACGTCTGCAACCTGAAGACGGTGAGTTGTATGTGGTGGGAAACATAAAATGATAACGCCGTGAGTGCGTGCTTCATTTATGAGATCAATGTTCTTCGTATCAGTACTATGTCTATCCAATAATAACAAAACAGGACGCTCAAGTGTTGCTCCGCTAAATTCGACGAACTTTTTAAACCAATCTAGGAAAAGTTCTGAAGTCATCCAGCCCGAATCACTGCAAACTCCCCAAGCTCCGGGGGCAGCATTAATCATAAGTTGCGGATCCATTCTTTTTCTAGGATATACCATCATGGGTGGCATAAAATTACCACTAGCACTAAAACAGATTTCTACTGTAATGGTCGTACCTCGTTCAGCAGATGTTATGGCTCTCACTTGCTTTCTGCCCTTTCTTGCGATAATTTTTGATTTAGTTTTGGGCACAACTGAAATACCAGTTTCATCGCAGTTGTATATACGATCAGGTGTTAGATGATGTTCATCGTAAACATTGCCCAAAAAATTGAAAAACTGGTCTACCACCTGTTTATTGAAACCAGCAGCACGTGCGGATGAGGTACTTTCAGGCTGTCTAATAGACAGTTCTGGGTGCCTTTTTAAAAATCCTAATGCCCAGTCTTTCCCGGCTTCTTCTTTTTCATTGTTAAACGGATGACGTTTGTTATTTTTTACCGCTAGTCTATAGACTAAACCTCTTAAGTCTTTCATTGTCAGTCCATAAAGCCTGCTCTCCATATCTATTATGTATTTACATAGCTCTTCCTCTTCATTATCAGTAAAAACTTGCTCTTTTGGGCCTAACGGTACCTTAAATTTAACAGTCATTGGATCATTCTTATCTAAACTTTCTCGCGCAAGCTTCACTTTTCTTTCTAAAGTTGTCTGTGGGAAAGAAAATGATTTTGCTGCAAGCTTGTAGCCCATTTTTCCTTCAACCACATTTTTCACAGCATCTTTCATACTTTCTTCTGACCAATCCCCTCTACTTGTTTTTTTTTTTATAATTTCTCACCATTCTATAACAAAATACACAGTAAAATTAGACATTTATACGCCGCTTGCAGGTAAGGGGCAAGATGGGGTTCCCGACCGACCGACCGACCCCATCTTGCCCCCGTATGCCGAATCAAATTTAAAAAAATACTTAATAAAACCAATACGCAGCACAGAGAAAAACAAGTTCATTTGATACCATTTAAATCAATTCCGAGGTGTTATTATTTACGGAAATTACACGCCCTATATAGTATAGAAAAATCACTAGCTATTTGTCAAAAAAGTTTTTTCCAGAAAACAAATAAAACGCGTGGAGTCTTTGTCCGCTCACTTCGATGACTGATTGCCGTAATGGCAGCGCGACGTCAGCTGCTAAAACGATCCTGATAGGCTAATTCGTTCGCGCTCAAGATCGGTCACTCCGTCTTGCCCCGCACCCCGTCTTGCCCCACTCTCCCCTACTTACATAAATTACAGTACCCGGTTGACCGAGCTTTGCTCGGTATTTTTCGCTCGGTTTTTTTTAATTCGTGTGTTTTGGAAATTATATTTAGATACAAATTACATACACATTAATACTGATGAAATACAAATAATATTTTTTGATCTTAGCGACATAATAGAAAAAACTGAACTGGTTATTTGAATAAAAAATCATGAGTGCAATTAGTTTAATTTAAATTTTCGTGTTTTTAAAAAATACTAAAAAAGGGCTCGAAAAAATAGGTTTTCTCAAAAAAGAAAGGAACTTGAAAAAAAAAACTGTCAGTCTGGGCTCGAATCACGGTTTTACGAATCTGTGACCGCCCAATATACCAATTAAGCTATTGTTAGAAGAGAAGGTCTGAATCAAGAGCGCCGACGCCGCGCCGGGCTATATAGGAGGGCGGCTGGCGTCACTCGCCCCTTTTTTGCCATCGGTCATTACGGAGTTCGGAAGCCTTGCTCGAATACTAGCGTCATTATTTTAAATCTTGTTTAAAGCTTTTAAGTTAGTTAATATTTGTTAGGCCAAAGGCCATTAAAATCCTTTTAAAAAGTCAATCTGTGTTTCTATTTGTAACATCAGAAGTGGGATCAGAAGGCCGAAAAGCCGCTGTACGCCTATATTTCTGGTTTCATAAAGAAAAACTTAGTTTCCTTTCAGTTGTTTATTTAATATTCGAGCACAGTTTTTGTCTGTGAGATGCCTAGCAACGATAAACGCAACAAACAAAAACGCCGTGGGCAAACTCCTTCGCCCAATCCGATGGAAGAGATCCTGAGGAGGCTACGCGTGCTGGAGGAGCAGCCCCGTGCGTCAGTGGAGACGCAAGCCATTGCAACGACCAGCTCGGGCCCTAGGCGCGCCCTCGAGCTGCCAAACACAACACCATCGGCATCGGCATCGGCATCGGTGTTCGGGGTGCCTACACCGCCGCGTGCGCCTGTGCCCTCGCGAGTGGGGACGCCGCCGCTGACTCCGCACACTGGCAACGTGGGATCAACGCAGTCTGAAGAAGTGGTGACGAACGCCGTAGAGCGTCTTTTGACCGCTATCGGCAGTACTCAGGTCAGATCTAACCGATATTTTGTCTCTGATTTTGATCCGAATGTTCATGACTTCGACACGTGGTGTGATGAGGTAGAAAGAGCCCGTATTTCGAACCATTGGGACGACAGAGAATGCCTTGCTCGTGTCGGACATTGTTTTAAAGGAGAATCTCGCACCTGGCTTAGCCAATGGACAAGCAGTATTCGCACGTGGTCCAATTTCAAATCAGAACTAAAAGCGCTATGCCCACGTTCTGTCGATGTCGCGAACATGCTTTATGATGTAATGCGGACAGGGTCAGATAAATACTCCACATATGCTGAGTATGCTCGTAAATCACTTTTAAGGTTACGCATAGTTAAAGGTCTCGGTAGCGAGCTGCTTACGGCTATTATCATTCGTGGAATTGCAGATCCACAAATTCGTGCTATGGCTGCTAACGCCAAATTATCACCTGACTCTATAGTGGAGTTTTTATCGAGCTTTGTTAAACCTTTTAACAGCCATAATCGGAAAGTGTATTCTAATGGTCTCAATCGATTTGACCGACCCTCTAATAATAGTAACTCGAACCGCAAACCGTTAAAACGTCGATATGATCCCGAAGACTTAAAATCAGTAAGGTGTTACGAATGTAATCAATTTGGTCATAGGAGTTTTAATTGTAACAAACGGTCGAATACACTCCCGAGTTATAGTAACGAAAAAACAATCGCGTTACCGACGATATCTCGTAGCGATCCGTTAAAGTGTGGGTTTTGCAAAAAGGTAGGTCATTCCGAGGTAACTTGTTTTGCTAAGGAACGCGCAAATTCTCGGAATAATAATGGTGTCAATTTTTGTCGCGATATCACGGATAGTTATAAAAATCGCGACGTAACGACTGCGGTCATATCGGGAATACCATTAGACGTACTAATCGATAGTGGTTCATGTGTTTCCTTAATGTCAAAGAATGTTGTTAAGCATTTCCCGTGTCAAGTAAAGCCTACGAATCAGTTGCTACGCGGCTTGGGTGGTATGGAAGTAAGATCGGAATCATTTGTAACATTACCTGTCGAGTTTAGCGATATAACGATAGAAATTGATTTTTATGTGGTGGGTGGGAATAATTTGAGTGTGCCAGTCATTATCGGTACAGACGTACTAAACAGGAAAGGTATTACATATGTTAGGACCGGTGATAGCCAACGTATAATTCATAGCGAGGCGACTGTAAACGATATTCTGCAAGTAAATTTGATTTCTTTGTCCGATCAAGTTAATACGTCGGTATCTGGAAATAATAGAGAACGATTACTAGAGATCCTCACCAAGTATTCCGATTACTTTTTAAGTGGTACCGCGACCACTACGGTGAAAGATAGTGAGATGCATATCAAATTAACAACCGATGTGCCCGTGTACTATAGACCCTACAAATTATCGCATGGCGAAAAATTAAAAGTACGCACTATAGTGAAGGATCTGCTCGATAAAGGAATTATTCGCGAGTCCGATTCAGAATACGCTAGTCCGATCTTGCTCGTAAAAAAGAAGGATGGTTCTGATAGAATGGTCGTTGACTATCGTGCATTGAATCGAATAACCGTTAAAACTAGATATCCTCTCCCTTGATCAACGACTATATAGACAGGCTAGGCAATGGTCGCTGGTTTAGCTCTCTGGATATGGTTTCCGGTTTCCATCAAC
Organism: Parnassius apollo; assembly: GCA_907164705.1. Classification (NCBI taxonomy): domain Eukaryota; kingdom Metazoa; phylum Arthropoda; class Insecta; order Lepidoptera; family Papilionidae; genus Parnassius; species Parnassius apollo. Next base: position 246,779 of record CAJQZP010001131.1, read on the forward strand.
TTAGAGTTGCAGAAGAGTCGATTCATAAGACCGCATTCGTTACACCAGAGGCGCAGTATGAATATTGCAAGGTACCCTACGGTTTGGCAAACGCGCCTATATTTTATCAGAAGACTATCTCTAAAACGCTTAAATCTTTTATCGATGCCGGAAAAGTCATGGTCTACATAGATGACGTATTAATAATGACGGTCGGGATTGACGAACACCTCGTTTTATTAAATTCGGTTATGAAAACGCTAACTGAAACAGGTTTTTCAATTAATTTAAAGAAATGTACTTTTGTTACTAACGAAATAGAATACTTGGGTAGGATTATAAGAGATGGTCAGGTTAGACCGAGCAATTATAAAATTGACGCGTTAGTTAAATCACCACGACCGAGTAATATCAAACAGGTTCGCCAATTTCTTGGCCTCGCAGGATACTTCCGAAGATACATTCCTAATTACGCACTAAAGACTGCGCAAATCGCCGCTTTAACTAGAAAAGGAGTAATCTTTAATTGGTGCAATGAACACGAAATTGCACGTCAAAATATCATTTCTTATTTAACCAATGAACCAATTTTGGCAATATTCGACCCCGAATTGACAACTGAGCTGCATACGGATGCCAGTTCTATTGGTTACGGTGGAATCCTCATGCAAGTACACAAGGACGACCGCAGGCGGGTAGTTGCTTATTTTAGCAAGTTGACTGCTGGTGCGGAATCCAAGTATCACAGCTATGAGCTGGAGACCCTCGCGGTAGTGAAATCGTTACAACATTTTAGGCAATATTTAATTGGCAAATCATTTAAAATAGTCACAGACTGTAATGCATTAAAAATGACACAACGTAAGAAGGATCTCCAACCCAGAGTTGCAAGATGGTGGATATATATGCAGGACTTCGATTTCTCATTAGAATACCGTAAAGGCACGCTTATGTCGCACGTAGACTACTTGAGTAGGAACCCGGTCAATATGATTAGCATTGTTCAAAAACCACGAAATTGGGCCCAAGTGGCACAGGCAGGTGACGAGGAGACATTAACGTTACTTGAAAAATTAAATAACGGTAAATTAGATAACACGCGTTACGTGAAACGTAATGAACTCTTGTACTATAAGTATGACGTCACGGGTGAGCAAGCGCGATTCTTATGCTATGTACCAAAGGCGTTTCGGTTAAGTTTACTACGCGTTTTCCACGACGAGCATGAACACATCGGTATAGACAAAACTACTGATCTGATCCTGGGACACTTCTGGTTCCCCGGTCTTAGACAGTTTGTCGCGAAATACGTCACGCACTGCGTAGTGTGCATCGCGCATAAGCAAGTTCCTCGCGCACCTTTGCAACCAATATCTTCTTGGGAAAAGGCTCCGATACCATTCGATACAATACACGTGGATGTACTCGGACCACTGAGGGAAAGTGATGGCCATAAACATGTGCTTATCATAATTGACGCGTATACTAAGTACTGTTTGCTCTATGCCTTACCAAGGCAAGACTGTAGCGAGTTAAAGCGCGTAATGACCCAAATAATTTCTCTGTTTGGTACTTTTAAAAGACTAGTGTGTGATAGAAGTCGTATGTTCGATAACCATGAGTTTATTAATTGGATTTCTAATTACGGAGTTGAAGTGCATTTCATTACTCCCGAAATGCATCAAAAAAATGGACAAGTGGAACGCTATTGCCGTACAGTGTTAAACATGATTAGAGTTGAAGTAAATTATAATGAAAATGATTGGTCGAAGATATTATGGAAACTGCAATTAGTTTTAAACGTCACTAAACATAGGACAACTCAATATTCAGCACTAAATCTTCTCATTGGCACTAATTCCACTACACCTCTAATAAACGCCTTAATCAAAGATATAACTTGTGAAGGTTCAAATCCAAATCGTGGTGCAATTCGCGAGATTAGACGGCAACGTGCAGAGGGACTTATTCGCGAAAACAAAGAGAAACAAGACTCTTATGTTAACAAAAATAGGAAATCGCCTAAAAAGTTTGAAGTTAATGATTTGGTCTATGTGATTAAGAGCTCTCAAAGCACCGGAAAGCTAGATAGCGGTATGAGAGGCCCTTATAAAGTAACTAAGCTTCTTCTTAACGATAGATATGAGGTTCAATTGTTAGCCGGTGCTTACGGAAAGACTAGTCAGGCAGCTGCAGCATACATGGTGTTATGGAAGGGTGAATGGACACCCGAAACATGTGCTGCATTTTTTGAAGGTACTAGTAGTACGATTGCTGTTATATTTGCTTTGTTATTTTACATACCTAATAACCCCTCATCTGTCAACAGGCCTCTGGAATATTGGAGTAAACAAAGGCGCATAATATTATGTCAAGTGCCTTGTGGAGCTCGATCAGTTCCCACGTATTTCTATATTTTTTTGCTATATTTCTTATCCAAAAGTTAAAACTATGTTTGTGATAAGAATGTGAACCCAAACGGGACATAAATTATTACATAAACCACTTAATTTGCAGTATTCTCGACTCTCGACTTAAACTCACCCAAAACTTACCTTATCGGGTCACTTAAGTGAGGCATGTTATCGTAGAGCTTGTGGGATGAAAAAAAATGTGTCGAGAGCTATGTTATTTTTATGGATTTATGTTAAATATGTTTTAAGTGGGTAAAGTAAAATGTTTGTCGAATAAAGGTTTGCTTTTGTGATTGTAACGACTTATGTGTATTGAAGTAGGAGGAGCTCGATTACATCAATTTCAAAATAGAATTGATAATGTGTTACGAAGGGAGCTGTCCTGATTCGTATGTAATTTGTTAGCTTATTTTATAATGACTCAAACGATGTATGCTTTGTTTATAGCTCTCATACGGGACTTTTGCAGAAATCGCAAATCTGATTACACGTACCGCAATCGCGCGATTCCTTTAGAGGTGCCGCGGCGAATGCGCTTGGTCATGTGTTGGTGCTTGACAGTCGAGAAGATAATCTTTCCCTATTCTTGAGCTAGATTATGTACCAAACAAGCCCGTGTTTACTGATTTTGACTACGTTACGTGTTGTGTTCAGTGGAAGAGACCCGTGTAAATCCTGTGCGCATGGTATTGGGTTGACCCTGACACTGGTGGTTTCTGGGGTGAGTCGGTGGCGCAGCCGACAACGGACCTGTGTAAATCCAGCCATTATTAGGTATCTGGGGTGACCTGCTAGAGACTGATGTAAATCCTGTTTGCACACGCGAGTTTGTGCGGGGTATTCGGTTGCGTGGGAAGAGACCTGTGTAAAACCTATGTGACTTGAAACGCTTTTGTGTAGCGTTGATAACTGTTCATGTTGACTGTTCTGACTGACTGACTTGTTTGGCTAATTGGGTACATAATCTGACGCTTTTATGAACTATATGAATTTAGATCAACTGTTAATACGCGATATAAATAAATGTCTCTTAGATTGTGGGTATCTTCTCAGAGATCGACGATGGTGACGTCGAACAGCCGCGGGACGCGGTGAGTGTTGCTGAGCCATCCACGAGTTCCTGCTGAGGGCTTCGAGCACGCAGCCCCGTCAGGAGAGGCCGTGTTAGAAGAGAAGGTCTGAATCAAGAGCGCCGACGCCGCGCCGGGCTATATAGGAGGGCGGCTGGCGTCACTCGCCCCTTTTTTGCCATCGGTCATTACGGAGTTCGGAAGCCTTGCTCGAATACTAGCGTCATTATTTTAAATCTTGTTTAAAGCTTTTAAGTTAGTTAATATTTGTTAGGCCAAAGGCCATTAAAATCCTTTTAAAAAGTCAATCTGTGTTTCTATTTGTAACACTATTTATAATCATTAACAAACTGTCAAAATTTAGCTTCTTATTCTAACAATATTGTAGCAGTTTTTCATTGCCTAAAAACACGGACAAAAAGACATTTTCTAAAAATAAATCCTAGCTAGATCGATTTATTGCCCCCGAAACTCCCTGGACACAAAATTTTATGAAAATCGTTGGAGTCGTTTTCGAGATCTCGATTATATATATATATATATATATATATATATATATATATATATATATATATATATATATATACACAAGAATTGCTCGTTTAAAGGTATAGGAGTACCCGGTTGACCGAGCTTTGCTCGGTATTTTTCGCTCGGTTTTTTTTAATTCGTGTGTTTTGGAAATTATATTTAGATACAAATTACCTACTGATGAAATACGAATAATATTTTTTGATCTTAGCGACATAATAGAAAAAACTGAACTGGTTATTTGAATAAAAAATCATGAGTGCAATTAGTTTAATTTAAATTTTCGTGTTTTTAAAAAATACTAAAAAAAGGGCTCGAAAAAATAGATTTTCTCAAAAAGGAAGGAACTTGAAAAAAAAATTAAAAAAAGTCGGTCGGTCTGGGCTCGAATCATGGTATCACGATTTTGTAACCGCCCAATATACCAATTAAGCTATATATGATCATTAAAAACCTGTCAAAATTTACCTTCTTATTCTAACGATATTGTAACAGTTTTTCATTGCCTAAAAACACGGACAAAAAAGACATTTTCTAAAAATAAATCCTAGCTACATCGATTTATTGCCCCCGAAACCCTGCACACAAAATTTTATGAAAATCGTTGGAGCCGTTTCCGAAATTCCGATTTATATATATAATCGGAATATATAATCGGCTCGTTTAAAGGTATAGGATTAGGTATATTAGGATATGAGATTCCTATACGTAAGCACGATTATCGAAAATATAAAAATTACCTATTCTAATTAAATTAATAGATAATTTTAAGATTTTCGATAATCGTGCTTCTATGAGATGTTTTCGTTAGTTAGCAAATTAAAGTAGTTAAGTACCTAATGTACTACCTGTATCGAAAGTTCATTATTATGTAACTACCTGTTTTCAATTTTAACTAAATGTGCTTTAACAAACTTATGGGCACATTTTAGCAGCTATATTCATCCCGGCTTCAGCAATGGATACGAACAAAAGGAAGCAATTTTTCTAAATAAAGATGTAGATATGTAGGTATTACAACCATAAATAGATAGCAGCGGCTAACCTAGTGAGTATGTGTGGGTGCGCGCTGCGTCCCCCCTCCGTCCGTCCCACTTAGACATGTGTCAATCATGCATAATTCGTTCGTTTGAGCTGGAACACTTAAAAGTATTGATGGATCATTCATTTGTTTTTGAATGTACCAGTACAACCAATCACAAACAATTGACGGTACCTTTTTAACCGGCGATTTGTTTGAATTGTGAATGAGCCGCAAACCGACCGAATCCCGAAAGATCTGAATGAATTGTTTTAATGTAGGGTGTACCAGTGCAGTATAATCAGTGCACGCATTCGGAAATGTTGCCAAGTTAGGCGATATTTAGCTATTTAGGCTAGTTTTAAAGTAATCGGAGCGACCAAGATTGTGATTTTCTACTAGTCTCCGAGTAGGCTATCTAAGAAAGAAGGCGATTGTAAAGGATATTTATTCTATAACCCTTTTATTAGAAAATAATAAAATGTAGATATTGCAACTGACTTCTTAAGTATTTTTTAATTCCTTTGTAGTCTACTTCTTATGCTTACAATCCTTATTACTTCTGATGAATAATATAACACTAAAGGTACCTAACATAAGTTTAAATTAAAGCATTTTCTTAAAATATTTCTTATAAAATTGGGTGACTTTTTAAAACTTTCATCTTTTATTCTGCGTCAAATTTTTGGCGACTTGGATTCGGCTAGAATAGGTAACACTACACTATTCGTACAGAGCAAGGAAAAGGGAAACAGAATTACAGATACAGAACATAGGTACTATTACTAAATAGTAAATACTAACTAATCTCTGGCGAGAGGTATAAAGCTCTCTAGTATATAGGCAGTAATCTATGTATAAAGCTATAAAGATGAAATGAACAACGAATCGAAATACGATACGTCAATCAAACAAATTAAATCGGAATCAAAGTTAGATATCTGTATTCTGGATTCCCCGGTGTGGTCTCTGTGATGATCTGACGATGAAGTGTACTCGTAGATGGAGGATAGGATTAATTTAACGTTCTTTTATAATTGTGCAAGATTGAAGTAGCTCAGTTCAGAGAAGCTGCAAAGTGCAATGCAAACGTGGAAAGTTCTTTATGTGTCATAAGAAAGCACTTTATTTTTATCAAGTAGCTACACCTGCACTGATAATAAAAAATATTGTAGAGAAAGTGATAGAGAAGGTAATAAGGACCGGATTAATTCCTGTGGCTCTAGGTCTGGTATTAGATCAGAGAACATCATTCCAATCAGCCATTAAGTTGAAGGATGAAAGAAGATTCTAGAAAAAAATATTGGCCAAGGAAAATACTGGTAAGATAATTAAGTAAATGAAATTAAACTTTCAGTGTTAAAATTAGCATAAGTGTATTTTTATTATTTTGATTGCTTGTTAACCAATACAAAAAGTCTGTTTTCATTTTAGATGACACAATCATAATAAAAGGCTAAAAGATTTAAGATTATATTTGATCCTCAAATCTTCTGAGAATAAGAAATTATTTTCTTGAGAAAATACCATATTAAATCTAAAAATGATATGACATTTAGATGTTTGTTTATCTGAATGTTAACATGCAGTAAAATAATACCTATAAATGATATAAATAATGAAGTTCAACTTACTAAAATATGAAAATACATTATCACTAACAATGCCCTTTTTAGTGTAAATAAAAATGTTGATTAATATCTACTTTTATGTGAATATAACTGAAGTAAAGCCAAAATAATCATTATCTTTGTTTTTCAGGTGTGATAAGCATGACTATTGTTATACGGGATAACAAATGGAAACCCTTAAGGCAAGTTGTAACCTGTCTCATCGGATCGGAACTCATCGGAGAATGAATGCCTTTTGGACAAATTCTATAAGAACATTAGAACAAAAATATGTATATGGAACTGGTGTAATGTGATTGTTAGAATCCTAAATGGATTAGATGTTATTAGATTAAAATTAGACAACCAATTGCCACAAATAAAGCATATAAAAATGTTCAGATGAAATTTAAAAACTAATAATTTTTATCATTATAAATGATTTTTGTTATTTGGTAAGAGACAATATAATAAAATTTTTGGAATTTTAGTTGTATAATTCTTATTTCTTATAAATAAAATTTAAAAAAAGAATTGTAGAAAGGGGTCTACATCTGCAAAGGTGACATTTGGTTAATGATTATCTCATGTTTTGGTCTGAGAATACACAGACCACATTTTATTTAACCAAGATTTTAGGTTATATCACCAAGTCTATTTAAATAAATATTTACAAGTTATAATTTAAAAATAAACATTGCTCTGCCTTATTGGGCTTCAAATTGCTACGTTTGTAAGATATAGTTAACCCTGCTTTGGAGAATATGCGTTCACAGGGCACGCTGCTGGCCATATGCTGGGAAAATGTTTCCAAATTTCACTCCTTTTGTTTTGAGGCGTAGACATTTTAACTGTTAATTTTCAATTTACAATTTTTAAAATGAGATTACAAGCCACCATTAACCTTAGATTAAAACCACCATCACCAAATTCAGCTAAATAAATGTTATTGTTTTATTGAACACCTAAAAGAATATACTTACTAAAATATTACTGACAAAATATCTCATAAATATGTTAAGCTATTAAAAATAAACATAAGGAAGAAACGAACGAAACCTTCAGAAAACTAAACTACTTCAAGAGACAAGCAAAGCAAATCGAATGCACACTGCTCAACGCAGACTGCTGAGCTGATTACCTATAGCTGAGTATTAGGTGGTATCAAGAGTATTTATTATATAAGGGTTTTTATTATTATATAAGTAAAATAAAAAAATATTTTACATTTAATTGTTTATTACTTATATTTGATTGTTGCATCTATGAGTTAAAAATATCATTTCGTGGTAAAGGCGTATAAAAAAGGACTTTAAAAACACCTTAGTTTCGTGGGGTTTACTAAAAATAACACTTCAAAAGATTTCAAGGCAAATTATTTATTTAATATGATGATTTTCTTATAAGATAAACTTTTATCTTATAAGAAAATCATCATATTAAGTACTTTGTAGCAAATAAACATTACAATCCTTATTTTTAGACATTTGAAGCCTAAATTTTATAATATTAGATGAAAACAATATCTTCTTTTTACTAAAATTGCTGTTTTCAATGCTTTGCTTTGAAATAAATAGCGCCATCTTATTCGATCTATAGTTAAAGTCAATTCTCATTTTATCGAAACCAAACCAAAATGGATGAGACTTAAGGTGGTACGCTCAATAGATGCTAGATGGCCTAAATGCAAAGTAAATTTATAAGAATCGATGAAATTAAGTATAGTTATGAATGAAATTTAAAAATAAACAAATTTATTAAATTAATAAAATATATAATAATAACAATAATAAATAAAGTTATCAATTAAATTAAATCAATTGAAATTTTTGTGTTTATGCCATCTAGCATCTTTTGGACTTCCCACCTTGAAAATCCATAAATTTTTGTTCGATAAAATGCTTTATTACCTATAACATGCAGTAGATGGCGATGATAGCATTACAAAGTCATAAAATTTTTTTTCCCATTTGTTCCCAATGGATCTTACAGACACAGAGTACTGGATGGTACTGGAGCCAGAAAGGATCCATTTGAATGATCGATCCGAATGTACCGGTACGCGTGACGAAATGTACTAGAATGATCCGTTCGCTAGAAATGAGTGATCTACACATGTCTAGCTCCCACTGATCGGGAAAACAATTTGTAGCGAAAGGCAAGATGTTTTATAACAAAAACGGGCGCGCGAAATTTTATAAACAGACCTTTGGTAGTCTGGATGTCACGAAAAATCTATTGAATGTATCTCTTCAAAATAAAATTATTTGCATTTTTGAACAACTAATCTATCCCTGTATGCTAACTGTTTACGTTCTTCTTATGGTATTTATTTCCGCACAAAGATGTGTTAAAACTAGTGTTGAAATTCGGAATTTTCGACGCTTATAACTTCTAAACATACTCTTTTTTTACTTTTTTGTTTCCATACAGGGCTAGATAATGATGAGACAAATTGAAATCATTTTTTATTTTGAACGTACACCATCAAACAGTGGAGTAATCGCCGGACTACGTTTGTATGGAAGAATAAGCGACTAGTGTACCCTTATGATGTCATTGAGCTATTATGTACCACGTACTAGAGGCGACACTGCATTCAGCTACTTTGTTCCACTCAACTGCGGTGCATACACCGCACTTTAATCAGTCACTCGCTAGGCGCTTGTAGAGTTGTCACGTGTTGTGTTGATTTAAAAAAATCTCTTGATAAAAATATGCCGTCGTGTGTACTTAGATATTGCACAAATAATTCAAGAAATGTCAGTAAAAACCAAGGAATTACTTTCCATCGGTTAAGATATTTAATGAATAAAAAAGTATTATGTGTTGATAATAAAACAAATTATTCCTAAGACGCCATCTCGTGTCATGGAATATAAATTATGAAATTAATATGTTCAGATGCAACATTTCTGTGGGTACTTAGGTATAGGATGAATACATTATTATACACATTTTTTGTAGAAACATATATACTTAAGTTATTATAATTAGGCTACATTTTTCATGTTTAAATCTGCTTATTATTCTTTTATTTTATTTTTAGGTTTCCACATCAAAGTAAAAGTGGTATAAATTCGTCCACTTTAGCTCTCGCATGCCCAGCATTTATGAACGACTCTTATTCTAATTTAAATTAATATATTTCTTATTTAAATGTTATGTTAATAAGTTTTGTTAAACATACATTTAGTACGTTTTTTTATATTTGACATAGATACATTTTAAAATATTCAGATAAAAATATCATTAAAATGTAATATATAATATTATGTAATATTATATTAAATAAGCAAATATAATATACAAAATAAATGACAAAATTTAAGTGTCGTTCTCGATATAATTACAATACAATCTACTATTACGTACTGATCATTCTACCTATGTTTATTCTATGATAAAAAAAAACCAACCGCGCTAACACAGAGTAGCGCACATTTTTTTGTTTGAGATAGCTGTTCTAGTACGTAAGTACATAATATTACTTCAATGTTTTAAGTAAATGTTTATCAGTTTCTAGATTATTACCTATATTAATACACAAAACAATTCCTCAGTGGTTTTCTCTTTAACTTTTAACACATTTTAACTCTAATGATTTCTTAAATTTACGCGAACACTACACATTGAATAAAACTAAATTTACGGATTTTATCGCGTTTATTTAACTACTTTTACTTATTTTTAATTCCCGACGTTTCGGGTGCTTTACAGCAACCATGGGGGACTGAGTCCCCCCGTGACAACGGTTGCTGTAAAGCATAAACCGATAAAATCCGTAAATTTAGTTTTATTCAACATTTTAACTCTTTTTTTTAAATTTTTCTAAATAAAATTAATATAAAATATCTAACTATAAATCTATCTAAATAATTTTCTTCCCCCGCTATGAAACTTGTCAAATATTTCAGCTCATCCAAGTGGCGCCGCCCTGGTGGCAGAAAAAATCATGAAATTTTTTTTTGAACTATTGCTCCAAAAACCGAGATAGACAACTGAGAAAGCCTTTTTTATATAAGAACGAGTACTATGAAACCGCGTCCCATGAAGCTGTAAGAGACGCATAGGCTAGCAGCACCAACATCATTGAAACCAGATTTTATATAATAGGGGGAAAACTAGCATGCTGCTCACTTAATGTTAACTATCACCGCCCATGAACAACTGAGACACCAGAGGAAATGCAGATGCGTTGCCGGCCTTTTAAAAACGAATAGACTTTTTTCTTGAAGTTCCCTAAGCTTGGTGGTAGTCGATTTCACTAGAAAGTTATGAAATTTGAAATTGCAGCTCGGTCTGACGAAAATTGACGATATCATTATCCAGTACCGCTGCTTCCTTCTTCAAAACTGGAACGATTTTAATTTTTTTAAACCATACTAAAAGGACTGTGGCTATATCTGTATGTTCTTTTGTTTTATTTTTTATGTTCGTTTTGTTTGCTGGCTGTATAATAACGGCTGCGTAACAGTTTTAGTAACTTCCGCAGGATTCTAGTTTTTAAAATAATTTATGAAAAAAAGAACATAATGGTAAAATATAAATTGTATTGTATATTAAACAATATTAATTTGCTCCAGTGTCAAAAGCGAACAGAGTATTTGGCTTTTATGGAATAAACAATCCCGGATATTCTCTTAATTACTTCGGTGGAGTAGTAATTGGTTTCATTTTGTATTTAAAGGAATAAAAGTCTTCTTTCTTTCTTTCTAAAAGTGAGAAAGAATCTTTTCGACGAACATTACTTACTCATACAATAATATATGTAAATTAGATATAATATGTGTATTAGAATTGTATCAAGCATATTGAAGCAGTGATTTTATACGCTTTGGTCGATCGTCCTCATAACACGCTCATATTAGTTTTGAAAATTGTGTATGATTTCAAATAAGTATGTTATTAAAACAAGACACAATACATCATCACCATCATCATCATCATTAAGGTCCTTCACAAGTTCACTGCTGAACACAGGCCTCATAGTCCTCAAGAAATACCAAAAAGCACCGTCCTATAATGCCTGTCGGTGTAAGAATATCCACTACTCCAAATCGTCCCGAGAGATTTCTGGTTTATATTGTAGTTGTTCCGAGAGGCGAGTGATGGAAATAAACCAGGAGATGTGTGTGCAGCAGAATCTTCCTAATAACAACTATAGAATAAAAAACTGCGTTTGTTAACCCACCTGTCAAGCGTGGCAACTATGGCAAATATCCTCCCCGCTGGTGGAGGCCGCTGGTCAGCGGTACACTTTTGATAGGCTGTGACTTCCTGCATTCCTAACCAGGTCGACTCCATCTAGTAATGGTACGAGGCTGACACTCGAGAACCATTTCGATTCTTCAAGCAAAGTGGCAGGCCCATCGCTAATTCAGCTTACTGATCCGATGGGCTATGTCGGTTACTCTGGTTCTACTGCACATAACCTGTATACGAAGCCTATCACTCAAGAGAAACTCCGAGCATAGCTTCAGCGTATCTACATAGCTCGCTGAGCCACCATGAGCAGGTTTATACAGCCAGCAGTGAAGCACATTACATATCATTATTTCTAATATACACACTAATACTACATCTATACATACAAAAATCAATTACCGTCTGTCAGTTTCGCAAAAAGTCGAAAATGACTCAAGAGATTTTAATAAAATTATCGATTCTATTCTTTTATATTCAATAACCCACACCAACGAGCACGTAACTATTTTCTACCATATTGACGCTGTCTTAATATTGTAATTTTATTAAAAAAGGAACTGAAAACTAATAAGTAATACAAAATACAAAAAAAAAATCGCAACTTTAATTTGCTTAAATAAATTTATTGAGCTGAAGCGAATGCTTGTATGTTGAATTGTAAGCCGTGGTAGCTCAGATGGTTAGCGCTCGCTGCAAATTTCACAGTACGCGAGCAAACCGGGTTTGACCCCCGCCGGCATTAATGAAATTGTTAATTGCAATTTTAAGTGCTGACTTACCACATGCTCGGCGATGAAGGAAAACATCGTGAGGAAACCTGCAAGTTCGCCAACACCACAGAAATCTAAATAATTTATTTAGGTGCCTAAATCTAAATAATTTATTTAGATTTCTGTGGCCAACACACATAGATCCAGCGCGGCGGACAATTCCTTGCGTTAAAACCCTCTAAATAAGCGGATGCCTGTGCCCAGGAGTGGGACGTATATAGTATGTAACCTTAACACAGTCTACCTGATGGTAAGCTGACGCTCAGGCGACGGAATGCCTCGTATCCCGTCACAAGGGTCTCCGGTTCTCTACACTCACACACAATACACAAGCAAGCTTTGCTTATGTTTACTCTAAGACTAAGACGGAATGCCTCGTATCCAGTCACAAGGGTCTCCGGTTCTCTACACTCACAATACAAAACATAATACCCAAGCAAGCTTTGCTCATGTTTACTCTAAGACTAAGACGGAATGCCTCGTATCCAGTCACAAGGGTCTCCGGTTCTCTACACTCACAATACAAAACATAATACGCAAGCAAGCTTTGCTCATGTTTACTCTAAGACTAAGACGGAATGCCTCGTATCCAGTCACAAGGGTCTCCGGTTCTCTACACTCACAATACAAAACATAATACACAAGCAAGCTTTGCTCATGTTTACTCTAAGACTAAGACGGAATGGCTCGTATCCAGTCACAAGGGTCTCCGGTTCTCTACACTCACAATACAAAACATAATACACAAGCAAGCTTTGCTCATGTTTACTCTAAGACTAAGACGGAATGCCTCGTATCCAGTCACAAGGGTCTCCGGTTCTCTACACTCACAATAATAATACACAAGCAAGCTTTGCTCATGTTTACTCTAAGAATAAGACGGAATGCCTCGTATCCAGTCACAAGGGTCTCCGGTTCTCTACACTCACAATACAAAACATAATACCCAAGCAAGCTTTGCTCATGTTTACTCTAAGACTAAGACGGAATGCCTCGTATCCAGTCACAAGGGTCTCCGGTTCTCTACACTCACAATACAAAACATAATACACAAGCAAGCTTTGCTCATGTTTACTCTAAGACTAAGACGGAATGCCTCGTATCCAGTCACAAGGGTCTCCGGTTCTCTACACTCACAATACAAAACATAATACACAAGCAAGCTTTGCTCATGTTTACTCTAAGACTAAGACGGAATGCCTCGTATCCCGTCACAAGGGTCTCCGGTTCTCTACACTCACCATACGAAACAGCAGTATTACACCGCTATTTAACGCTGGTAATCTGTGAGAGCGTGATCCTGCACCGGTTGAGTCGACCCTTCCTGCTACAAATACAATATAGCTGCAGCGTGGCTCTACCACGTGAAAATCCATCCATTCAATAAGCTTAATAAAGTCAACTGCTGAACACAGGCCTTCCCTAAGACTGTCTAATAAGATTGATATTGGCCATATTTGCCACGCTTGGCAGGCGGGTTCACGTCCACATATTTTTCTACTTTCTATAGTTATTAGGAGGACGTTGCTGTCCATCTCCTAGTGTGATATAGGGTGGAGGATATTGTTATATCGTCTCTACACGTCTTACCATCAGGTGGACTGTAAATTCCTTCGTTATTTCGGTTTTTAAAAGAAACTATACTCTAAAAACAAGGTACGCAAAAAGCATTCGTATTTATTTTTGTTAATTCCATATGCTTCTATAAATGTTGATATTGCTTTAACGATTGCAGTTCGATCACAATAAACAAACACGCCGCTGTTGGTACGGATATGGACCATGATATTTGCTTTTCACTATATACGCGTTAGTTTTACTTATATAAATGTTGATATTGCTTTAACGATTGCAGTTCGATCACAATAAACAAACACGCCGCTGTTGGTACGGATATGGACCATGATATTTGCTTTTCACTATATACGCGTTAGTTTTACTTATATAAATGTTGATATTGCTTTAACGATTGCAGTTCGATCAAAATAAACAAACACGCCGCTGTTGGTACGGATATGAACCATGATATTTGCTTTTCACTATATACGCGTTAGTTTTACTTATATAAATGTTGATATTGCTTTAACGATTGCAGTTCGATCACAATAAACAAACACGCCGCTGTTGGTACGGATATGGACCATGATATTTGCTTTACACTATATACGCGTTAGTTTTACTTATATAAATGTTGATATTGCTTTAACGATTGCAGTTCGATCACAATAAACAAACACGCCGCTGTTGGTACGGATATGAACCATGATATTTGCTTTTCACTATATACGCGTTAGTTTTACTTATATAAATGTTGATATTGTTTTAACGATTGAAGTTCGATCAAAATAAACAAACACGCCGCTGTTGGTACGGATATGAACCATGATATTTGCTTTTCACTATATACGCGTTAGTTTTACTTATATAAATGTTGATATTGCTTTAACGATTGCAGTTCGATCACAATAAACAAACACGCCGCTGTTGGTACGGATATGGACCATGATATTTGCTTTTCACTATATACGCGTTAGTTTTACTAATATAAATGTTGATATTGCTTTAACGATTGCAGTTCGATCACAATAAACAAACACGCCGCTGTTGGTACGGATATGGACCATGATATTTGCTTTTCACTATATACGCGTTAGTTTTACTTATATAAATGTTGATATTGCTTTAACGATTGCAGTTCGATCACAATAAACAAACACGCCGCTGTTGGTACGGATATGGACCATGATATTTGCTTTTCACTATATACGCGTTAGTTTTACTTATATAAATGTTGATATTGCTTTAACGATTGCAGTTCGATCACAATAAACAAACACGCCGCTGTTGGTACGGATATGGACCATGATATTTGCTTTTCACTATATACGCGTTAGTTTTACTTATATAAATGTTGATATTGCTTTAACGATTGCAGTTCGATCACAATAAACAAACACGCCGCTGTTGGTACGGATATGGACCATGATATTTGCTTTTCACTATATACGCGTTAGTTTTACTTATATAAATGTTGATATTGCTTTAACGATTGCAGTTCGATCAAAATAAACAAACACGCCGCTGTTGGTACGGATATGGACCATGATATTTGCTTTTCACTATATACGCGTTAGTTTTACTTATATAAATGTTGATATTGCTTTAACGATTGCAGTTCGATCACAATAAACAAACACGCCGCTGTTGGTACGGATATGGACCATGATATTTGCTTTTCACTATATACGCGTTAGTTTTACTAATATAAATGTTGATATTGCTTTAACGATTGCAGTTCGATCACAATAAACAAACACGCCGCTGTTGGTACGGATATGGACCATGATATTTGCTTTTCACTATATACGCGTTAGTTTTACTTATATAAATGTTGATATTGCTTTAACGATTGCAGTTCGATCAAAATAAACAAACACGCCGTGTTGGTACGGATATGGAGCATGATATTTGCTTTTCACTATATACGCGTTAGTTTTACTTATATAAATGTTGATATTGCTTTAACGATTGCAGTTCGATCACAATAAACAAACACGCCGCTGTTGGTACGGATATGGACCATGATATTTGCTTTTCACTATATACGCGTTAGTTTTACTTATATAAATGTTGATATTGCTTTAACGATTGCAGTTCGATCACAATAAACAAACACGCCGCTGTTGGTACGGATATGGACCATGATATTTGCTTTTCACTATATACGCGTTAGTTTTACTTATATAAATGTTGATATTGCTTTAACGATTGCAGTTCGATCACAATAAACAAACACGCCGCTGTTGGTACGGATATGGAGCATGATATTTGCTTTTCACTATATACGCGTTAGTTTTACTTATATAAATGTTGATATTGCTTTAACGATTGCAGTTCGATCACAATAAACAAACACGCCGCTGTTGGCTACGGATATGGACCATGATATTTGCTTTTCACTATATACGCGTTAGTTTTACTAATATAAATGTTGATATTGCTTTAACGATTGCAGTTCGATCACAATAAACAAACACGCCGCTGTTGGTACGGATATGGACCATGATATTTGCTTTTCACTATATACGCGTTAGTTTTACTTCTATAAATGTTGATATTGCTTTAACGATTGCAGTTCGATCAAAATAAACAAAACGCCGCTGTTGGTACGGATATGAACCATGATATTTGCTTTTCACTATATACGCGTTAGTTTTACTTATATAAATGTTGATATTGCTTTAACGATTGCAGTTCGATCACAATAAACAAACACGCCGCTGTTGGTACGGATATGGACCATGATATTTGCTTTTCACTATATACGCGTTAGTTTTACTTATATAAATGTTGATATTGCTTTAACGATTGCAGTTCGATCACAATAAACAAACACGCCGCTGTTGGTACGGATATGGACCATGATATTAGCTTTTCACTATATACGCGTTAGTTTTACTTATATAAATGTTGATATTGCTTTAACGATTGCAGTTCGATCACAATAAACAAACACGCCGCTGTTGGTACGGATATGGACCATGATATTTGCTTTTCACTATATACGCGTTAGTTTTACTTATATAAATGTTGATATTGCTTTAACGATTGCAGTTCGATCACAATAAACAAACACGCCGCTGTTGGTACGGATATGGACCATGATATTTGCTTTTCACTATATACGCGTTAGTTTTACTTATATAAATGTTGATATTGCTTTAACGATTGCAGTTCGATCACAATAAACAAACACGCCGCTGTTGGTACGGATATGAACCATGATATTTGCTTTTCACTATATACGCGTTAGTTTTACTTATATAAATGTTGATATTGCTTTAACGATTGCAGTTCGATCAAAATAAACAAACACGCCGCTGTTGATACGGATATGAACCATGATATTTGCTTTTCACTATATACGCGTTAGTTTTACTTATATAAATGTTGATATTGCTTTAACGATTGCAGTTCGATCACAATAAACAAACACGCCGCTGTTGGTACGGATATGGACCATGATATTTGCTTTTCACTATATACGCGTTAGTTTTACTTATATAAATGTTGATATTGCTTTAACGATTGCAGTTCGATCACAATAAACAAACACGCCGCTGTTGGTACGGATATGGACCATGATATTTGCTTTTCACTATATACGCGTTAGTTTTACTTCTATAAATGTTGATATTGCTTTAACGATTGCAGTTCGATCACAATAAACAAACACGCCGCTGTTGGTACGGATATGGACCATGATATTTGCTTTTCACTATATACGCGTTAGTTTTACTTATATAAATGTTGATATTGCTTTAACGATTGCAGTTCGATCACAATAAACAAACACGCCGCTGTTGGTACGGATATGGACCATGATATTTGCTTTTCACTATATACGCGTTAGTTTTACTTATATAAATGTTGATATTGCTTTAACGATTGCAGTTCGATCACAATAAACAAACACGCCGCTGTTGGTACGGATATGGACCATGATATTTGCTTTTCACTATATACGCGTTAGTTTTACTTATATAAATGTTGATATTGCTTTAACGATTGCAGTTCGATCACAATAAACAAACACGCCGCTGTTGGTACGGATATGGACCATGATATTTGCTTTTCACTATATACGCGTTAGTTTTACTTATATAAATGTTGTTATTGTTTTAACGATTGCAGTTCGATCAAAATAAACAAACACGCCGCGTTGATACGGATATGGACCATGATATTTGCTTTTCACTATATACGCGTTAGTTTTACTTATATAAATGTTGATATTGCTTTAACGATTGCAGTTCGATCACAATAAACAAACACGCCGCTGTTGGTACGGATATGGACCATGATATTTGCTTTTCACTATATACGCGTTAGTTTTACTTATATAAATGTTGATATTGCTTTAACGATTGCAGTTCGATCACAATAAACAAACACGCCGCTGTTGGCTACGGATATGGACCATGATATTTGCTTTTCACTATATACGCGTTAGTTTTACTTATATAAATGTTGATATTGCTTTAACGATTGCAGTTCGATCACAATAAACAAACACGCCGCTGTTGGTACGGATATGGACCATGATATTTGCTTTTCACTATATACGCGTTAGTTTTACTTATATAAATGTTGATATTGCTTTAACGATTGCAGTTCGATCACAATAAACAAACACGCCGCTGTTGGTACGGATATGGACCATGATATTTGCTTTTCACTATATACGCGTTAGTTTTACTTCTATAAATGTTGATATTGCTTTAACGATTGCAGTTCGATCACAATAAACAAACACGCCGCTGTTGGTACGGATATGGACCATGATATTTGCTTTTCACTATATACGCGTTAGTTTTACTTATATAAATGTTGATATTGCTTTAACGATTGCAGTTCGATCACAATAAACAAACACGCCGCTGTTGGTACGGATATGAACCATGATATTTGCTTTTCACTATATACGCGTTAGTTTTACTTATATAAATGTTGATATTGCTTTAACGATTGCAGTTCGATCACAATAAACAAACACGCCGCTGTTGGTACGGATATGGACCATGATATTTGCTTTTCACTATATACGCGTTAGTTTTACCTCTATAAATGTTGATATTGCTTTAACGATTGCAGTTCGATCACAATAAACAAACACGCCGCTGTTGGTACGGATATGAACCATGATATTTGCTTTTCACTATATACTCTTTAGTTTTACTTATATAAATGTTGATATTGCTTTAACGATTGCAGTTCGATCACAATAAACAAACACGCCGCTGTTGGTACGGATATGGACCATGATATTTGCTTTTCACTATATACGCGTTAGTTTTACTTATATAAATGTTGATATTGCTTTAACGATTGCAGTTCGATCACAATAAACAAACACGCCGCTGTTGGTACGGATATGGACCATGATATTTGCTTTTCACTATATACGCGTTAGTTTTACTTATATAAATGTTGATATTGCTTTAACGATTGCAGTTCGATCACAATAAACAAACACGCCGCTGTTGGTACGGATATGGACCATGATATTTGCTTTTCACTATATACGCGTTAGTTTTACTTATATAAATGTTGATATTGCTTTAACGATTGCAGTTCGATCACAATAAACAAACACGCCGCTGTTGGTACGGATATGGACCATGATATTTGCTTTTCACTATATACGCGTTAGTTTTACTTATATAAATGTTGATATTGCTTTAACGATTGCAGTTCGATCACAATAAACAAACACGCCGCTGTTGGTACGGATATGGACCATGATATTTGCTTTTCACTATATACGCGTTAGTTTTACTTATATAAATGTTGATATTGTTTTAACGATTGCAGTTCGATCACAATAAACAAACACGCCGCTGTTGGTACGGATATGGACCATGATATTTGCTTTTCACTATATACGCGTTAGTTTTACTTATATAAATGTTGATATTGCTTTAACGATTGCAGTTCGATCACAATAAACAAACACGCCGCTGTTGGTACGGATATGGACCATGATATTTGCTTTTCACTATATACGCGTTAGTTTTACTTATATAAATGTTGATATTGCTTTAACGATTGCAGTTCGATCACAATAAACAAACACGCCGCTGTTGGTACGGATATGGACCATGATATTTCCAGTTATCTACTAGGCTGCACTAAAAGTATCGGGAATGGAATATTTCCACTGTTCCCTTAAGCATACATTACAGGAGAGAGAGTGTGAGCAGAAATTTCGTTATCTAAAATCTTCACCTTACCAAATAGCTACACCCCCTCACACAGTGCTCCCTCCATAATGTATGCTCTAAGACTGTTCCTGTCATATTAAAATCTTTTTAATTGAAAACTCCTTAGTTTTAAAAATCGAATACCATTTATTCATTTAAAAAAAGATTCTCGGTCTTGTCACAAGGTTTTGTCAAACTTGTTTAGTCGTTGAGAAAATGGAATTGACTCGAGAAAATTCAAGAGCGATGCATTTATACTTTCGAAGTGCTTTAACACAAAAACAGTGTGTTGACCCGATGATTTCCGCATTTAGTGATGAAGCCCCATCCAACACCACAATTTATCGCTGGTTTGCTGAATTTCAACGTGGACGTGTCAAGCTCAGTGATGATCCCCGTCAAGGTCGTCCAAAAACTGCAGTCACCCAATAAAACGTTGATGCTGTGCGTAAGCTGATTGAGGAAGATCGATGGATACCGCATTCGCTCTGTGAAGAGCAAAAAGCGGCTCGCGTTACTTGGTGCGTCAAAACTCTCGAAAGATTCCACGCAGGATCCTCAAATGCTGTATACAACATCGTATCAGGTGACGAATCCTGGATATACGCCTACGAACCCGAAACAAAAAGCCAGTCACGAGTTTGGGTGTTCGAAAATGAGTTAAAGCCAACAAAAATTGTTCGTTCACAGAATGTTGCAAAAAAAAAATGGTGGCCACGTTTGTCTCCAAAACCGGCCATGTTACGACTATTCCTCTTGAGGGACAAAGAAAGGTTAATGCAGAATGGTATGCTAGCATTTGTTTGCCACAGGTCGTTTCTGAACTCCGTAAAGAGAACTGCAACCGCCGCATCAACCTCCATCACGACAATGCGAGTTCTCACACCGCACACAAAACAACACACACAAAAGAGCACACCGCAAACAAAAGAGTTTTTAGAGCTAGAAAACATAGAATTATTAGACCATCCGCATCCCGACCTAAGCCCTAATGATTTCTGTACTTTCCCTAAAATAAAGAATAAATTGCGTGGACAGAGATTTTCATCACCTGAAGAAGCTGTGGACGCCTACAAAACGGCCATTTTGGAGACCCCAACTTCCGAATGGAATGGTTGCTTCAATGATTGAAATTTCGTGGAGAATACTTCGAAAAGCAATAAATACATTTTTAAATAGTAATGTTGTCACTTCCTTGATTCCCGAAATTTTCAGTGCCGCCCTCGTATATACACGTTATATTTACTTTTATCTGATATTTTTGAACAAAATTCACTTTAAATAAAAGTAATATATATTTAGTACAACATTTCTTTGCAATGGTCACACGGTCAGTTAAAATGGTCAGTTTAATTGACGTACATTCAAAAACTGACCGTGAGTGTGAAATCTTAAGTTGAAATTTTTAACTAACTGCAACTTTTTCGGGCGTACTGTCAGTTAAACTGCTCATGACTGACCCTATTCTACCGATATTTAAGAGTATTTTAAGTATAGTTTACTTTTATAATTTTTTTCAAGGTTTCTTCAAACTGAACAAGTCAAAATATACTTTTGTTATTACGTACGTTTGTTAATCTACTTTTATTATAATTAGCGGTAATATTAAAATATTTACAGAAATATCAGTTGAGGGAGGGGCCTGGTGATCACATAGCACGAGGTAACCTAGTTTGGGGACCAGTCTTCTTTCTACATCTTCCTGTATATCTATGTATTAGAAAACGGAGCGGAGTCACTCAGGGAATGAGGTGAAATAGTTCATAGATTTCACGGCGGAGGAAATTTGTTATAAACGTGTAGTGATTAATGTCTTTTTTTCTGAAATATTATTTATATTTCACATTAATTAGATAAGAAACAGTTTAACCTAACAACGAATATACCAAAAAGTAGAATTGGAAAAAATTGGTTCGTATATATATATATATATATATATATATATATATATATATATATATATATATATATATATATATATATATAAGATAGTTAAAAGACTGCTATTTATCTCAAAAGCTGTTATTTAACTCAAAGAGAAACCTTATTAAATGCAATTTTTTTACTTCTATTTCTAACCTCCCATACCTCCCCTCCGCCCCTTATCGAAATTTCTGATTCAGATTTCTAGCATAACGCTAGTCTGTTCAAATTAACCAAATTTTATAATTATGCCAAAACTCAATCATCTACGTAAAACACTTGAACTAAGAAACATCTGTGATAGATAGACTCCAGGCATGATTTGGATCGCCTATGTTTTCCGTGTTGGTCACCAACACGAATCTCTGAAATAATAAATAGAATAAAATTTTCTAAAAGCTTTAGAATATTTTATTCTTGATTCATCATCATCATCATCATCATTACAGACCTTCACAAGTCCACTGCTGAACATAGGAATCCCCAAATGCCACAAAACACGGTCCTCGATAGTCCTGAGCCACCTGTATCCATCGATAATTCACATTTTGATCTGCTCATTTTGTCGTCGCTTGAAATCTGTTTCCTCATAAATATTACTTAGATTCAAATGCACACGTTCAATTTTCGTATACTCACACACGCTCATTCACTAAAATAGGATCTAGACAATGAAATTGGCAAGCAAAGGTAATTTAGAACTCAAGAATTGTACACATATTACAGTTGTAATATGTGTACAATTCTTGATTTCGTCCTAGTGGGAATTTCCAAATGAAATTGAACGTTATTGTGTACTGAAATTGGTTTTCCGTAAGTTTTAATGGAGAGAATACAGCGTTAGATAAATGTGAACCACGTTGAAAGATCATAAAAATTATGGTATACTAGTACTTCCATTGGGCGTAATAATTAATTGTAAGGTAAATTCGACCATAGACTCCCCAGTAATTTATCTTTACGCTTAGTATATAACAAGGGTGACAATTACAATCACATGAGCATTACGTCACTAGATGTCGTAGGTAGTATTCGAAAACGCGCTATGGTTTGACCGGTTCGTATAACGTTAGTTCTGAGGAATACCGTTTACCAGCACCATCAGGTGGACTGTGTAGCTCGTTTTAAAAAACTTTTTGAACAAACCATAGACACTTTAGTGTACTATGGTGTTATTTAACTCTGAGACTTACAATTTTAATGTTACTCATGCTATGTTTATTTTACTGTGCTAGTGCTGTGCCCGTAATTTGATACCAATTTCAATTAATAATCATTTAGAAGTCTAAAACAATGTGTTAGAGCTTTGCCCTTTAATTTATTGAACATTTTACATTGTTCTATTTCTTGGATTGGAATATGCGTAGTGGTTAAGTTTATTCATTTCTTATCTCGATAATATACCTAAATAAAACTACTATTTACAGAAAAAAAAAGAAACATTAACGCCTACATTTTCTTAACATATTAACTTCCCCGATAATATGAAATAACAAATATTATTTCACATCATTCTAAAGTGGCGCCGTTCTGGTGGCAAAAAAAAAATTGTGAACCATTAGGTTGGTTTGAACTACGCTTAATAATTAAACAATGACAACCTAATCAGAACAAATTTAAGTATTGTCGATCGTCCCGTAATGTTCACTATATAGGTATATTAAATTTTTCAAGTGTTGTCTACGATTTCGTATGAAATGGTTAAATGTGGTTTCATGAGTACTTAATTTTCCGCTCACTAGATGTCGTTAGCTGACACTGAAGTAAAGTTTTTGTTACACATGTCATTTATTTGAGAATTTAGTTTCACAAAGTTAAATATTTTCCAAAATTTTACATTAGTTCACAAAACAATGCCTTAATGGTTTACTCTTTAATTTTTGGCACATTTTTAATTTTTATGATGTCTGTTGTTTGTTTTATTTATTCTTGATGTAATTAATATAAAATATAACTAATAGTACTGAAATAAACATTAACCCTTGCATTTTTCGAACAAATTAACTTACCCGCTATGAAATCTGTCAAATGTTACACATAATTTGTAAGTGGCGCCGCTCTGGTGGCAGAAAAAGTCGTGAACGTCCTCATTACCGATAACTAGGTTATTTATTGCATCAAGTTTTTCATAAACTTTCAAGATTAATAAATATAAAAAGAAATAGGTTTTTGATTAACGAAAAATAAACACAAAATGTATTAACTGGATTATAAAAAGTCGTGTCCCGTGTGGGGATCGAAGTGCAAATCATAAAAAGTTAACACCTAATCCTTAATAGATGGCGCTTACAGTAAGCATAAAAATGAAATTTCATATTCTGTTTATATTATATGTTTGCAAATTACAATTTTATCAATTAATATATATTATATAACTACTGTAAAAGAGTAAAAATTGTAGTTTGAAAATTAATGGACAGATGCACTAGCATGTGTGATGCGAATGCGAACCTTAATAAAACCACACCTAATCTCATCTTTACTTTGAGTATACCTACATCCAGAAACTGATCGTGAATGTGAAATCTAAGTGGTAGAGCCATGCTGTAGCTACTACTCCCTCACAGAATACCAGCGGAACATAGCATTTAGCATCTCAATATTACTGTTTGGTATGATGAATGAAGTCCTCTACATTCATCCGGAGACGGTCTTTTAGTCCTCAGAGGTGACAACGCATCTGCATATTAATTTTTAATCGAGAATAGATGTAGGTATATGAGCCGTAGCATCCAATTGCCAACAGGTGTGCTCGTTTGTCATCCTTATTCAGCATTTTCTATTAAAAATATATTCATTTATTTCCAGGATTCAGTTCCGTTCCTCCCAGGATTTAATTTGAGAAGTGTCGTAATAAATTCTTTCCTGGCTTAGTCGTGTCATCAAGCGTTTCTTGTAATACGTTCATATATTGTGTGTGTTTTTACACTAGAAACAAAGAAATTTAATTTATTTTTTATTACTCGTAGAATGTTTCCAATTTACTATTTTCTAGCGACCCACCCCGGCTCCGCCTGGGTATAATCTATGAAACCATTCATTGCCTCTTGTGGATAGAAACACGTTACCTCCATGTCATACATTTGAGGGCAGCTGGCGGTGTCTAAGAAATCTCGTCAAAGCATTCCAAGGCGCCCATCGTTGCTGGCTTAGGCATGTGGTAGTAGAAATCGACGTGAACTATGGTTTTTATTTGTTTTTATCAGAATGTAACGTTCACTGAGTGGGTGCAAAGTTATTAGAAACAATATCATTTCCCAGACTATTCTCCAGATTCCCGACAAAACTCAAAAACTCCTGACAAACAGCTTTGCGGAAAGATAACGTATTATGACTTTTGATTTAATAAAGCTGAATTAGTAATTAGACTAAACTATGAAGTAAATTGTTTCAATTTTAAATATTTTCTGAATATACTACTAAAGGACTCTAGTAAAGTCCACACCAAATACATGTGGCAACCTAAAATTTTAGTGAACTTGTACGTTTTGATTAAAGTAATTTTTGTGGCCTCTTAATTAAAAAATAAACTTTTTATTATTAATATTTATTTCTCCCAACAACGATCCCAAACTCCCGACATTTTCAAAATTTGTCCAGATATTTTGGTCTTCCGATCTGCTCTAGTATGTAGTTCAAATTATAGTGTGTGGTTGTGTGATGATGGAAGTCTTGTGGCTGTCGTAAATACGTAAATAATAATTTACGTACTTACGACAATAATTATATAAACATAAATTAATAACAATTTTTTTAGTAAGAGAAATGCATCATCTTATTTCGTCCGATAGGTGTTTTAAAAGGCGACTATGGGTCTGTAGGAATGATAAAACCTGCCGATAGATGGCGGTATAACCACCTCGTGTACGTCGGACGTATAATTTATTACCCGGCGTCAGCGTGGGGAGTAAATAATAAATGCTTATTTTTATACTTGTTTTACAATAAAAGCAAATTAAATGTTTGCAAAACGCAGATATAATGTCGCATTTATTTTGTTTGCGTTCACATCTGTTTTGTTTGCGTTCGCTGTTGTTTACTTGAGATCAATACAAAATTGTTCACTAGATGGCGCTCCCTGTATATTGAAAAGGCGCTATGGTTTTACTTTCGTAAAATCAGTAAGAGCATTCTACAACTCAATTAGGCCTTCCCCGGTCGAGCCGACCTATTCTAAAGATTTTTGAACGTCCTTTCGAGGTTGATTATTCCTCAACCTACGGACGATAATGTTCCAATTAAAATATAAAAAGAATTATATATAACTAGCCAAAATTGCAATAACCTAGCTAGCCAGTTATTTGTGGTGGAATAGCCAGCTAGATAACCAGCTATTCAGATTGCTATTTGGATAAATGACTCACTAACCAACCGATAGTTGATACCGTTAGCGTGCCACTGTAGAGTAGCTAGGCTAGGAATTCAATGCTCAACTGCCCTGTGAATTACGTTCGAATCTCGACGCGGAACTTATATTTAGATAAATAAAAAATAATGACTTTCGTTTTTATTTTCTTATTAATTTTATATTTTCTTGAAAAGAAATGAATTTCCCTCATAACTATGTCGTACATATTATTAAATTAAATTATTAAAAACCGTCGAAATATCATATCCATCGATATTTTAAAGTGCCATCTATATCTATAAATGAAGGAACTGCTGTAGTATCAGATTTAATTATGTTATACAACATTCAACAGTACAAGTATGCGATAGGTGCCATAGATGTCGCGCTACTCCATTTTTTATTTCTAATGATGCTATCATTGTAATTGTAAACCTTATTTTATACTCGATAATGTTTTAAATCGTGTAGTTGATAATTCACTTATGTTGATTCAAAGCTTTAAATGAAATTTTAAACAATATTTTGCTCAGGCCATTAATAACGAATAGGTACTTTTGCTTTGGTTGTGTTTATTTATTCAAAAGTGTGTTCGCTTTAATTGTTCTGCTTATCGAATTTAAGCCCTGACACTATGGAACTTGAGTGCTGTGTACGTACTATGTAAATATTAGAAATAATTAGTGTAAATAATAAGAACTTTCTAGAACTTCGATATAATTTAATTTAGTAAAAATGCCAGGTAGTATTTGGACTTATTTTCAAAAAAATAATATTACTCAAAAAGGACAATGTAATATATGTAAAAGTTTTTTTAGTTATAAAAGTTCAACAGGCAATCTAACCGCCCATTTAAAATCTAAACACATTGCTGCTTACGCTGAATTAAAAAAAAAAATTATTTGGAACACCCGGCAGCTCTACCACCAAGATCTTTGCAGGCTTCTCAGAATACATCCAGAAATGTGTGCGTTGCTGATGCTGTACCGTCTACGAGCACTTATCGTGACGCTGATATCGTTGTCGCGTCTTCGAATGACAATGTACCAGCGGAAGCATTCGTTCCCTTTCCTCCAACGAAGAGGCAACGCCAAATTGATGCTTATATTCCAAAAAAAATATCTGCAGAGCAAAAAAAAGCAATTGACGCTGACTTAATGGATCTCTTCATTGATGCCTTTCATCCGTTTAGTTTAGTAGATGAAAGATCGGAAGTTTGCTCGGTGGATTCCAGGGTATGTTTTACCCACCCGAAAGCTATACTGCTTCAGAAACTACCACAGAACTAAGATGATTATTCAAAGCAAAGTGTCAATAGAAGCCGAAACCATTTGCTTAACAACCGACTTGTGGACATCCACCTCTACGGATAGCTATATAGCAGTTACAGGACACTACATAAATAATGATATGGAAATCCAAACTGTGTTGCTGGACTGCTGCAAGTTTTTTGGGAATCACACTGCCGACAACATCGCAGCTGAGATCAAACGAATAAGTGAAGAATGGGGCATATTAAAAAAAAATTAACTTTTCTATCACTGATAATGCGTCCGCTATGCTAAAAGCAATGAAAGACATTTTACAACTAAAGCACTACGGATGCTACGCCCATTCTTTAAACCTAATTGTGCAATTTAGTTGGAAAACGATGGAATCTTCCATTGATAAAGTAAAAGTAATAGTACGTTATTTTAAGCTGAGCACCACCGCTGCTGATAAATTAACCAAATATTTAGTGGACCACGGACTTCCACCAAAACGGTTGAAACAAGACTGTCCGACCAGATGGAACTCAACATTTTATATGTTGGAAAGGTTTATTGAACTAGAAGAACCACTGCGTGCTACCATGGCAGTAATAAATAAAGATCTACCCGTCATATCTTTAGAAGAATGGAAAGCATTTAAAGTGCTGTGCCAGGTACTGCGACCCTTCGAAGAAATAACACGATCTGTGAGTGGTGAAAAATACATTACAGCGGGTTCAGTAGTCATTTATACGAGATGTCTAGCTGAAAGCCTAAATTTATTGATGCATGACAATGTCCTATGTGATGTTGTGTACTTGGTTGCATTAAATTTAAAGAAAGGGTTAGAAGAAAGATTTAAAAATATAGAAAAAAGTGGAACTTTTTCTCTCTGCCTTCTCTTAGATCCCAGATTTAAATTAAAGGCTTTTGAAGACCAGGCAACGGGTTTATTAACAAAAAACAAGTTGATTGAAATGGTACAATGCCAAATATCAAAACAATTTAATTTCCAACCAGTTCCAAAGGAAACATCAATAGAAAAAGAAAAAAATGACAAATACTCTCCTTTTAATATTTTAGACAGTATAATTGTAAGCAATTATACCATAGGAACTCCGTTATCGAAGGCTGTCAAAGAAGTCGACATGTATTTAAATGATGATCCACTTCCCCTTAAAATGTCATCGGGAGAATTGAACGATCCACTTAAATGGTGGAAAAGTCATCGTCAAATATACCCTAATTTAGCATCAATTGTTAAAACACACTGCAACATAGTCGCCACCTCAGTTCCCTGCGAAAGGTTGTTTTCGAAAACGGGATTAATATTAAACGATCGGCGAACGAGGCTTACAACTCAAAAAGTGCAAAAACTAATGTTTTTAAATGTCAATATGGACAAAGAACGTTTTAATTGGACGTAAACCATTATCATATAAACTTTTATATTCATTAAAAAAAGTGTATAAATAAACAAAAATACAAATAGGTACTTACTAATAGTGACTAAATAAGTGTATAATATTATAGCATCTAAGACTGTATATAAACAAAATAAGTGTAAATAGACAAAGTTATAATAGATAGAAATAAATAAAGTTCAAATTTGTACATAAAATCAAATGAACTTTGAAATACGCCGATGTAACATTTTATACTGTATGATATTTCATTATAATTTAATTTTGTACTCTAATGTTTCATCGTCAGTCCTAAGCCTGAAGAAAGTATGAAGGGAAGGGTAATCATTTTAATTATGACAACGGATAAAAATACAATTATTATGTACATATTACAAATAATAAACCTAACCTTTTTGTTATATCGTGAATGTATAAAAGATAAGGGCGATGTGAAATGCGAATGAAGATTGCATCGATCGCGCGTGTAGTTTCCCGTTGCCCGTTGGCTAATGGCTATTGGTTGGCCTTGGCTATTCAGCTAGTCAGCTAGCTAGTAGCTGGTAGCTGTCGGCAGCCGCGCGTAGCTGAGAGCTACGCGCGGCTGCCGGCTGTATAACGTAGCGTCCTCAGTAGCAGCTAGCAGCTACCCGCTGCGCCGTAGCTTGTCGGATAACCGAAGCGCCTCTAGCCAAAGTAGCCAATAGCTAGTTATCGTGTTGACGAATATCATAGCCGTGGCTATTTTGTGAATAGCCGCTATTTAGTAAGTTACTTGAATAGCTACCCAAGATATTATTCAAAAGTTCAAAACATGCAGTGCAGTATGTATAACTCGTACAAATTAACTTGAGACCTGGGCCGATGACGTAATTGTCAATGTACGGAGTGAAAAATAATGCGTCGTAATATTTTTTTATTTGAAATTTTTGAGATTTGCATGAGATTATTAATAAAAACAAAATAAAATGTTCTGGCAAGGGGTGAAGTAATAAGTGATATACTGTTGCCATTTTTATATATTTTAAATATTTATTTTTTATAATATATATAATATTATTTTTAGTTAACGCGTCAAGGAAGGACAAAGAAATAAACATACACACTTTCTCATTTATAATATTATTAATTTATTTATTATACACTTTATTGCACTATAAAAAGTGTTACAGATTCGTACACAATAAAAATACAAAGCATAACAGGCGACCTTATTGCTAAAAAGCAATCTCTCCCAGGCAACCTTAGGGTGAAAGTGAATCAATCTTGGATACAATAAAACAACGCAATTAACAACAAACAGATAAAATAACGTTCAAGTATAACAAAAACAAACAAAAGTCCAAACCAAACAACAAACAATTATCAAAAATATCGAACTAGAGTCGAGACGCGTATCCGTAACAAAAATGCTATCGGTACTGAGCCACAGACACAGAACACTAAACCTGCGGCACGGCCAGCGCGGGACGCGGTAAGGGGAGTCGGGAAGGGGGTCGCATTCCAGCGGAGTCTCAAGTTAATTCGTACGTGTTGTACTATGCAGGTGAACAGTGTATAGCGAATATGCATTTTGCACTGACCTCTTGACTGATATTTATACTCAGTGATCTCATGTCTGTGAATCTACGGGTCTACGGCATACGTTGGCCAGTTTTTTTTTATAGAGGTTAGAACTTAGAATCCTAAGCAGCTTCATAGAATATAAGTTATGTTTCGTTCCGCCGATAATCTGTAAATATATCTGATACACAGTTAAGAATTTTAGTTATTAGGTTAGAACGAAATTTAGTTATGAGTCGTAAGCGTTGATATCATAATCAATGGGCGTATGATATGATAGTTAACTTAAATTAATTATTTACATGTTGGCTGCAATTTTCTTAAATTAATGAAATATATTATATTTTAGTAGTACTAAAATCACTATTTCAAAACTTTAATCACAATTCTAGGTAATTTTTTTCAGTACCGTGGAGCCGTTTATATAACATGAATTACTTAATATGTAACATTCTTATGTCGTACGAACTTATCCGTACTGAACTCGAACCCTCGGCCGGAATCGACGCACCTAAACATTTAACTACGGCTACGGTGCCGTCTTATTTTTATTACTTTTTTATATATTTATTTCATCAAAATTTACAAGTTTGTATATTTAGTTAAATTAGTAAAATAAATATTGTTAACTTAACAAATTTGTACTTACATTATATTATAATAGGTACTTCGTATTAAATAGTATGTGCTTACTGTAGGCCTCATTCAAAGTATTAATGCAATCATATAGCCTCATACGGTTTACTTTGTGGTAGATATACTCTGAGTTTACGCGGGTGACCTCAAGATAGTTTAGAGCAGTGGTGGTTTACAGGAAGGTTCGTTACGGTTTTAAATATCTTAAGGTTGCACTTGCGGGAATAGATATAGATATAAATTGATATAGATAAAAATTTAGAAAATCATTAATTACAGTCAGCAACACTATACTTTCGAACTTTATGTGGAAAATTAATTAATATAATCATGTTTACGATTTAAAAGAAATATTTCACCAAAAATAAGTAATTTAAGATAATGTGAATAAAAATAAATTTATTAATTATTCCTAAACTCTTTTAATAATTAGTTTTATTTGAGTACTTGATGAATTTTATTTCCGGTTAGTGACGCAACTGTTCGTCACTAGTTCGAGTAGTACAAAAGACGAAACTGCAGGGAGAAGGAGATCATTCATTCTGTTGGGAACTTCAGGGTAGTAAAGATTGTAGGTTACATCGAAAATCGATTTTTTTTTTGTAAATATTTCTTGAATGCCACTCCCTATAAGTCTGATTGGAAAATAAGTCCCTTAGTTACCATCGTCCTATTTGAGTACATTTTTAGTCGTTATAACGATCAAACTACGGAACCCTACCTCCACATTGTGCGTGGCCGACACGCACTTGGACAATTTTATTACATTTGTGTGTTTTTTTTTATTTTGACCGGCACGGCAGGAGGTG
The DNA here is from genome assembly GCA_907164705.1 of Parnassius apollo. Lineage (NCBI taxonomy): Eukaryota > Metazoa > Arthropoda > Insecta > Lepidoptera > Papilionidae > Parnassius > Parnassius apollo. The sequence continues at coordinate 279,077 of CAJQZP010001131.1, forward strand.
GCGAATAGGTTGATAGGTAATGAAATGGATATGACTTTACTATATGAGGAGTAACGATAATATCTGCGTTTGTAACGTTATCTTAGTTTGGATTCGCTTCAATTGAGAGTTATTGTACAAACCGTTTTCTTTGTGCAGCATATCGATACGATATGTTATTATGTGTAAACTGTTTTTAGTTATGTTTTCATATAGCGGACTCATGCCTAGATGCAAAAATTAACAAGTAGTAAAATTAAATATTTTGCACAACCGATTACAATATAATTAAAATGAGAACATCATCAATGTATTCGAAGTCAATTAAATACGCGTTGTTAAAAACAACTCAAAAACGAATGTTCAGAACTTGATTAAATTTCTATGAGACCACAAGAGAAGCTCCAGCTTTCAGATAAAAAAAGAATCATCAAAATCGGTTCACGCAGAGAAAAGTTCAGAGGCAACACACATAAACAAACATGCAGTCGAATGGAATACCTCCTCCTTTTTGAAGTCGGTAAAAAGATCTGTGTTCATCTGTCGTGTTGTCTTGAACTGTCTGCATCACGATGACTTTACTTTGATGCCGTAGTAATTCAGGCGATAAGCGGTCGTCGTAGATTTCATAGAAGTCCTTTAAATATAATTATTACTTGTATACTTCAAATTTTTTTTGTATTAATTTAATTTTCTACATGCGCGGAGGTGAAGGCAAACATTGTTTAATATTATCCATCCCTCGCTAAAACTTGCAAGGCAAAGAAATTAAAATTATTTCCAGGTATTACTTACAATTTGCACTTAGCAAAGTGTAAGTAGGTACTTATTTACGTGATAGAGCCATGCTGCAGTTATACTAGTAGCATAGTTGTAGTACGAATGGATCTGCTTGACCGGGGAAGGACCACGCTCTCGCATAATACCAGCGTAAAATAGTAGCTTATTGCTGCTGTGTTTCGTATGGTGAGTGTAGAGAACCGGAGACCCTTTTTACTGGAAAAGAGGCATTCCATCTTGATCCTCACGAGTGACAACGCATCTGTATTTTCATTCAGAGGATACATGTAGGTGTCTATGAGCCACAGCAACCACTGAACATAGTGGACTATTTGCTCAATGTCACCCGAGCGTATAAAAAAAAACATAAACGCACAGGAGCAGATCAGTGCACTTTCTTACTCAATTTCGGTCACGGCGTTTTTTAAACTCTTTAATATTGATAATATCAGTATCAGCAATATCATCGATAGTATTATAAATCAAAATCCTTTATTGATATTAAAATATCGAAAAATATCAATTACCTATCGTTATTTGTACTTTATTGCACTCAAATAAATTAGGAAAGTACAAATGTCTTGTCTTCGTTATTAAAAAAAGTACAAATAGTGAGATTTATTTAAAAAATGATGTAGAGTTTTATGTAATTTAATGATTTCTTATGTTTACACGAGCAAAACCCATTAAATAAAACAAATTTTACCAATTTTTTACAAAGTTCATTACTACGTATATTTGAGCGCCTGTCAAAATATTTTAGCTAAACTTAATTTTCGCAAATGTGTTATGTTTTGTTGTTTAATATATTTCGTATTTACATATATTGAGTTATTGAGTAGGCATTCTTTGTACGGTATACTTACTTTTTTGTATTCGATGACATTCTGTCTGTAACGTTGCTCGTGTGTAAATAATTTTTGTTATAATCACAAATTACGATTAATCTCAAGAGTTTTAATGAAAAAACTCCTTTTTTGCCAAACAAGAATAAAGTAATTTAGAAAAGTAATAGGAGTGCTGTCTTCACTGCGAATATTCAAATAACTTTAAACATAACATTAACACTCACGCCTGTCACCTAGACGGGTAGGCAGAGACTACGGACTTCCGTTTGACACGATCCTGACATACTACCTCTCTCGCCTCCTTTACATCCATATGTCTACGCATACATGCTCGTCCGTTAAGGATACTTCTAATGTGGCCCATTTTCAAAATATCGCCAATTTGGTCGATAAACTTTCTTCTAGGGCAGTGATTCCCAAAGTGGTCTATATTGACCCCTAGAGGGGTCTATGACAACCTGCAAGGGGTCTACGTCAGCGAAATAAAATTTGGGGGTCCATGAAATGAAAATGGGGGTCCACGATAGTGGATCTCAACACATACACTGATAGTACCTATTTACTTACATCATACTATCTTATAATATCAAAACATAAACATTATTTGTAAAAGTAACTATGAAGTAAAAAATTTATTATATATGTTTATAAAATTGTGTAAGTTGTAGGATGTTGGTATTCGCTTTGTGGTCGCAATACATTTTGAACTTGTAAAAACCTGAGAGTCGCAGTCTCAGAGCTTCGCTACCTTGCACTGACTTGTCAATTCGTCACTATAAATAGGTACGAATGTGGGACAAATACGTTTATTCATTTCCTGAATCTTGAAAAGGAAAGTGCTAAGAAAATATTTTTAAAAATATAAACAGATAGTTTATCACACAAATTATAGTGAGTCAGTGTTATTTTGTTTTAGAGTGCTGGAGAAAAGTAAGCACATTATTTTTTTATTAAATTTTAGTTTTGTACTCGTAGTTAGCAAAGATAGATAAATTACGCCAATCATGACTTTAGTTATTAGTTAGCTTCATATTCAATCATGCAAAATTACATGAGTACTCCTCAATAGTTTCTTTTTGAATGTTTTAGCAATCGGTATTATAATTACAGTGTAATCTCCGTAATTCGAGCTAATTATTGCAAGAAGATGTTCGAATTATGGAATATTTTCGGAAAAATCAAAAAATATTTTTAATATACAGCTGCTGGATTTTCTCTTATTTAAATAATTTAATTTTGCCCACATTATTTGTTGATTGTTGATTATTTGAAATTTGGCTTCATTCCATCATTGCCGGACAAACAATTGCCTATGTGCCTTTTATGCAACAAAGTTTTGGGCAATGACGCTATGAAACCATCTAAACTGCAAGATCATCTGAGAAGATGCCACCCTGATAAAACAGAGAAAGATTCGAAATACTTTCAAACACTCAAAGATAAACTTCAGAAGAGACAGACCTACACTAGACAGAATGTTCGCTTCGACGTCACAAAGAAATGATGATGGTTTGCTTGGCGTTTTCTTACAATATCTCGTTACTTATAGCAAAATCCGGAAAACCGCATACTATCGGAGAGAAGTTAATTTTGCCAGCCGCTGAAGAGTTTTTAAAAACTGTTTTACCTGCGTCTGATATCATTAAAAGAATTCCCTTAAGCAACAATACTTTTGAAAGACGTATTGATGAAATGAGTTCTGATATTGAAATCTTCTTATGTAATTATTTGCAAACGACCCATTTCTCTATACAACTGGACGAGTCAACTTTACCTGATAATGCAGCATTATTATTGGCATATGTTCGTTTTATTATGAATCAAGAAATCTACGAAGAACTGTTCTTCGCAAGAACTTTGATAACCGACACTAAAGGTGAATCAATATTTCATGTTTTGAAGGATTACTTCATTGAAAAAGCAATTCCTTTATCAAATGTAATATCAGTAGCTACAGATCACAGAGCACCTGCCATGGTCGGACGTTATCGTGGATTTATAAGCTATTAAAAACAATATGTGTCAGGGGTGTCAGCAATACATTGCGTCATCCATCTACAACATTTAGTTGCTAAAAATTTGAGTGTTAGATTGCATGAATCACTTCATTTAGTAATTGATGCAGTAAACCTAATCCGAAGCAACGCGTTAAATACGCGGTTATTTGCGCAGTTGTGTGAAGAAAATGACGAACACTTTCATCAATTACTCCTTCACACTGAAGTACGCTGGCTGTCGAGAAAGGCTTATGTTTGACAAAATTTTTTGCACTTTTTGAGACTATTTTAGAATTTATGGATACTGAAGATAAAATTTTAAAAGAAAATTTTATGAAGAGGAAAACAGACATCGCCTATTTAACATATTTGTTTACAAAATTTAATATGGTTAATTTACAATTAGAAGGCGACAGTTTAAATTTGACAAAACAAAGTCCATCTTATCAGCGTTTCTTGCCAGAGTAAAACTAATGAAACAAAATATTGGACGGGGCGAATTTTCTCAGTTCCCCAATTTGTCAGAGACAAGCTGCCAAAAAGACGACGTTTCAACTTACGTTCAACATTTAAATGCCCTCTATTCAGATTTTGAATCTAGGTTTGAGGATATTTTGACTATGGTAATACCTCCGTGGATAATTAATCCATATGGTGACATAGAAAGGAACGAATGTCCATAATACAAGAGGAACTGACTGAACTAAGTACAAACGAAGAACTTAAGGTTCAGTTTAAAAACGGATATCAGCAATTCTGGCTGCAAAACAACATACCCGTTACTTATCCCGTATTATGGAATATAGCGAGGAAATTTTTAATTTCCTTTCCATCGTCAAACGTAGTGGAAAGGGGGTTCAGCGCTGTTACCAATCTCCTAACGAAAAAAAGGAAATAGAGTGGGCATCATTAGCCGAGGAGATTTAAGATTAACCCTTACAAAATTGACGCCAAATGTTGATAATTTATTATTAAAGAATCAGGTTCATCCTTCTCACTAAAAATATTGACTTATTGCTTATGTTATTTTATTTATAGTTTATTTTATGTTTATTTAATGTTACGTATATTTTAAATAACAGATACAAAATTTTATTTTGAGTAGTTTAATCCAAAAAATTATAAATTTACAGTTTTTTACTTTAAGTTTTTAACACTAAACTTCACTACAGTTAGAAATTTACAAAATCAATATCAGGTAGTAGGGGGTCTACCCAACACGAAAAAACATGACAAGGGCTCTACGACACAAAACCTTTCTCGACTCTGCCGTTCACATCTGCCATATAAATTTGCTTTGTCACTCTCTTCATTCATTCTTTCTACATGACCAAACCACCGAAGCCTTCCTTTACTAAGCTATAAATGCTTTTATTGGTCGTTTTCGACAGTAGTCGAATGGCGAATTCAAACCCTGAGGTCCGTATTTTTAACTATTAAGTTCTGTCGCGTCAGAAAAATTCGTAACATCTGGAAACCGAAGTATATCCAGATGTTCGGAACAAGCTGCTCATGAAAACATATAAAATATTTGAGCCAATTGGAACTGGCTACTTGCAGAAAACTTACTAAATTATTTTTATACCATATTTCTTCTGTCACAACCTCTCCTGGGTGGCGCCACACACAACGATGTCATGGAAACGGGGAAGATTTGATATAATAGTGTAGAAATTAATGGTTCTTTCTGAAATATTAGTTACTAGCTGTTACCCGCGGCTTCACCCGCATGGTCACTGGGAAATGAACTATCCATTGCTTTTTGAATTGAAAGAAAACTGAGTTTTATAGATTTGTCAGAGATGCAGCCATTAAAAGGAAACTGAGCAAAATTGATTCGTCAGCCTATTTAAATGTTTTGAAACGCAGCTTATAGGAAAGCATGAAAATAGCCTGTTTATTCCAAATGGAAATGGGATATTTTTTTTAAAAGGAATCTGAGCATAATTATCCGTCATGAATGCAGACTTTCGAAAAGAAACTGAGCTAAATTGATTCGTCAGAGATGCAGTTTTCTGAATTGAAAGGAAACTGAGCCAAATAAAAGATCCGTCAGAGATGCAGCCTTTTGAGTTGAGAAGAAACTGAGCTTAATAGGTCCGTCAGAGGTGCAGCATTTGGAATTGAAAAGAAACTGAGAAATAGCAAACTTTGAATTGAAAGGGAAGATCTGTGGGAATTCTGATTAATTGATTGTGGGAATTTTGAAAAAAAAAACTAACTGAACACTATTTTAATACGCTACTGTACACAATGTTATATGTTTTTCCATTCGGGGAAAGAATGTGGAGATTCTGGGCATTTGACACAATCGAACATGCTACATACAGCTGACCATGAGAGAAGCACGGTTTTTCTAAGTTGAACTCCGCTACCTGTAACGTTTGCCCTTGCGCTTTATTAATTGCCATTGCAAAACTGAGCTTAATAGGGAACTGCAACCTTTTGAATTGAAAAGGAAGATCTGTGGGAATAATAGGGATCCGTGGTATAATAACATTTTCACCTTTTCCTATGCCTGTCGAAATTGTAGCACCGATTATGTTCCATCCAAGATGTGTCACGCGCAGCCTTGTCCCGTTACATAACCGAGGAGCATCTAAATTTCGCAACTACGCCTAATTTTAATTGAAGCTTATGTGAGGCCACACCTGACAACTCTAGAGATTTTAGAAACTCTACGGGATATGAAGTGCTCTGTTCTGTGTCCATAACTGTGTCTACTGAATTTATTTTGTTAACGCTCTCATTTTTTGGTGCAAGAATCGCCCTTTCACATAACCATTTGTCTTCATGCATGTTGTTCGTTAAATCTGAATAAACGCTCGCAATTAATTCGCAGTGACTCTGTACTAAATTACAAAAATCTCTCGTCAATTTAACGCAGCCCTCAGCATCCGTTTCCAACCGCCCATCGCCAATTTTTAATAGTTTGTCAGCATAGTTTCCAACATATCATTATACAAATGCACTCTCATATTCGTAGTTAAACTGAATTTTGTCACCTTGTTCCATAAAATAGACGACTTGAGGCTGGCTTTAATATCACCTGCAGGTGTGCCCTTTTGAATGACAGGTAAGTTTGGCGAAAGTCACTAGCCAGTAAAACCACCATTCCTCCCATTACATCGGTATTGCTGCGCAAATCCTGGAGCGTTCGATTTAGCTACAGCTTTTTTTATGCGACATTGTACTTTGGTCCCACACTAAAAGTTTGCATTGTCGTAGCATTATACCTCGTGCACTATTTTTGCTAAAGTTGCAGATCGGCGATTCTTCCTGGGCTAGATTTAGAGGTAGTTTTAAAACAGAATGTGCAGTGCAGCCTCCGCTTAGCAGCGTGGCGGCTATACCGGAGGAAGCTACGGCCACAGCAATGTTTTTATCTTTCCATACTTGCGCTAATAATAAATTTAACAAAAATGTCTTCCCAGTTCCTCCAGGGGCATCTAAAAAGAAAAGTGCACCATTTCCAGATTCAATTTGTCCTAATACTTTGTCAAAAACTCGTTTTTGTTCGGGAAGCAAGCGGGGTACAAATTCGGCTACTTGCTGCTGCAAAGCTGGTATATCGTAGTTTGTTTCACGTATAATTTCATCACTTAGTTCATTTTCGGTTGTTCCTGAGGGCTTATCATTCCAAAGTCGCTTATTTTTTGCCTACCATTGCCATTACTTTATATTCAATTTTTCTAAGTGCTTCATTATAAATGTGTTCATTGTATGTCATGTTCGCGTGTGTCTGCTGTAACCTTCGCAAAAGATCTTCCGCCATGTACTCTTTATATATTTGTCCCACAATTCATGTGCATTAGATAGCCCGCAAGATGATATGAGAGTTGCATAAAGATCCCTAATTTTGGCTGTTGACTGGCACTGCACAGCTTCCTCCATGGTTTCATCCCAGTGATTATCGTTTTCTAAAAGATGCAGAGCTTCACATGCTTCTCTATAAGTTGCGCATTCCTGACCGTTGACAATTTTAAGGTCTTTATATCCTGTAGGACCCCGAACATGGTGCAGCAGCAATCGTAAACAGAAACATTCAAAATTAGTTACATGGACGGTATACACGACCAAGGGCATCTGATGACTTTACACCGGGCCAATTTGCAACAGGCGCGCTTTGAATACGGCGTTTCCACTCCTTCCTAGATGTGTTCCAAGTATAATAGCTGGGGACTTCAGAATATAACAACGTTTTTGCAAAGGGGTCGGTTTGACAAAGTTGAAAAAAGGCTGTTAGTGTAGTTATGGCGGTGATGCAATTCTTTCTTGGAAATTTCTTTCGGTGAAATATACACGCTCTCCATTTTCTAAGTGCACAGCAAGGTGAGTAACTGTTGGACGCCTTTCGTTTAAAGGGAAGCCAAGGAGACGCCACGCTGCCTCGTTACTGCTGACATAACGCCCTGCTTGAAAGGTCTGTACTTCATTAACGGGATTTGCCTCACCTTCACTCCTGAGATTAAATATTGCTTGGTCGCTTTCTTTATTTATGTACTTACAGATATACTTGATTGCGCGGACAGAGCTACATGCTTCTACATTAATGTGGGCTTTAAACATTTTTACATAGAATAGGCGAATACGGGACAATCCAGCTGTTATCTAAGGTTTCGAACGCTCCAGAGCGAGATTTGATTGTAAATTTTCTGCCACCATCCTCGGGAGCTCTGCGTCTGTATAAAGGGTAGCCATTGTCATTGTGCACTGTTTCTTTTAATACCTGTTTAGGGAATTTCTTTGTACATTTTCCTTCTTTCATACAAACCGATATTGAATTTCGTGCTCCACATGGACCGTGAATCATATTTCGGACGATGGTATCAAACAATTCTTTATCTTGCTCAGGATCCGGAATCTCGGCGCTTATTGTGTTGGCTATTTGGCTGGGCCGCAACTTCTCTTTAAGCCATATTAGAATGTGGGCATGCGGTAATCCACCTTTTTGCCATTCAATTGAATACATGAAGCACTGCACCTCTCCGAAAATTTTCCCTTTGTTAATTACATACATTAATTTTTGTACTTTTAATCTAAAAACTCTTGCAACTAAATCGTGTCTGTCAGTACTTTTTTGGCCCGGCATTAGCTTCTCGGTTATTTCTTTCCATGTGGGATTGCAAGTAAAAGTAACAAAAAGATCAGGTCTTTCGTAAGTTCGTACATAGGCGAATGCGTCTTGTGTGTACTCATGTAGGTAGCGGGGACTGTTAACGAATGATGAGGGCAGAATTACTATTTTACCTAAATCTCTGGGGTTCCTCGAAACTGCATCTTGTAAATGTATATAATTCTCAACGCGCAGCTTTTTTGATTTAAAGATATATAGGATGTTAGTTAGTTAGTTAGACCGTAAATTCAATGAATTTAAAAAAAGGCAATTTTCTTTCATAAAATTTAAAAAGTTTCTGTCCGACACCGTCCGTAAATTCATGGATACCCTATGCACCCGAGTGACGTAATCACTGTAAAGATCACCGCCCGCGCTAGCTACCTACATAACATTCAAAATGAAAACACAATAGGTACACATAACCTGTGATTTAAATTTTACTTCATACTTTCATCCCGGCTTAGGACATGCAAAAATTGAGGAATTAAGAAAAAATTGAGATTTTACTAAAAAAAAAATGTTGTTATTTTTCATTGAATTTACTTTCTATAAGTGAAACCAAACCACTGGTTTCAAGGACAACGGTGCTTACACTAACACCCTGTATAACGAAGACGTTCACTTTCTACCTTCACATACATGTCTACCAAAAATTGATGAAATAATTGTCTACACCGGGCTAAGAGGTTAAAATCATTTTCTCGCAACATCATATGATACTCATAAAAATCCATACATGATACTTTTTTGTTCGGAGTAGGCTCCTTTGTGACCGGGTTAATGAGTGGAATTTGAAAATAATAACCCTCTTGTCCTTTGCAACAAATCAATAGGTATTGTAGAGCGTCATAAAACTTGTGTGTATCGGCTACCCGGTGAAACGTATCATCACGTGCTCGCAAGACAATGTCTCGTGAAGAAAATTGATCATCACTAATTACGGCTGCTATTTCGTTTATCAAATGTGCATTGTAGCGCCTTTCATGCTCTCCTCGAGGGGATCCGATCTGCGAAAATCCTGGCATTATTATTTCCCGGTCAACTCCGAAGGACGTCATTTGAAAGCATGAGTTATATTTCCGGATCCTGTTTAAAAAGCGCCGTGACTCATTAGCATCATATAAAAAGAGAGTTTTCAAAGGTTCTTCTGGTTCCCCAAGTAACGGAAGAGACACTTTGCTATTGGAACAGCACATGCCTGCGGTCTCATCTTTCCATTTTAAAGCACTGCAAAATCGACACGCCTTGTCCATCAGTCCGATAACAACTAACCTGTGATTTTTATATTCAATCAACGGATCATAATTGAATGCTGCGTCATTAAAAACCGACCAATTGTTTCTTTGAAAATTTTGTCGACGTTCAGCTTGGAGCTGTTTTTTTTTGCATCTCTTCGCGCCTGTGTCTGTTCTGGTGTTTCAGATGCCTTATAGTAGATTGACGTTCAGCTTGCTCAATGAGTCTGTGTTGAGTTTCATCAGGTGTTTCCGCGGCTCTTAAGACGGCCTGACGTTCCGCTTCGCTAGCTCTTAAAGTAGATTGACGCTCTGCCTGTTCAAGACGCCTTTGCTGACTTTGATCAGTGTTTCAGTAGCTCTTAAAGTAGCTTGACGCTCTGCCTATTCAAGACGCCTTTGCTGACTTTGAGCAGGTTTTTCAGTAGCTCTTAAAGTAGCTTGACGCTTTGCCTGTTCAAAACGTCTGCGCTGACTTTGAGAAGGTGTTTCAGAAGCTCTTAAAGTAGCTTGACGCTCTGCCTGTTCAAGACGCCTTTCCTGACTTTGAGAAGGTGTTTCGGAAGCTCTAAAAGCAGCCTGACGCTCTGCTTGTTCTTGCCTTCTCAGTTCAGCATCTTCTAAAGATTCTGGCGATCGAGCTAATCTTTTCTCTTGTCTTTGAGAAGATACTCTTGAAAGGCTGGACTTACGTTTGCGAGGCATTATGAAGTAACAAAAACCTATTTATAAAAAAACGTTAAAATACCTAAAAGGATTAAATTTCCTTTTAAATATTTTTCAAAATCAAAACAACAAAACCAATTCAAGACACAAAATGAATCCGAAAACGATAGCCAAAAAAAAATCGAATCAACTTAAACCAAATCACAAAACAAATCGCAGAAAACCGAAATCGAAAGCAGTAGTCAATATAAATATAACCAACGAAAAAAGAAGTAAGTGTTTGGACTTGGAGACGCCAGTAACTTAAGGTATCTTCGTTAAATATTTAGTGGACTGTAATTTTTGGTGCATACGACAAAGAGGGCAAATAAGTAGGTGGGATAGCACGCACTGACCTGATGAGGGCTGCCTCGACTTCCTCCTGAGGTGTCAGCTATACAGCGGGCCCGACGGGCGGACACGTGGTTCGGCGCACGCGCACTCTCGGAACAGTTTCGTGATGTCCCACACTCTCGACTTTTGCACTTACGGGGGCTCACACTTTTATGAGTTACAAAGACACAATGTCAGATGCGGTGAGTATTAAACATAAACAGGAGAACTCAATGTTCGTCCTGCGCGGTTTGCGGTTAATATATCTAAGATGCGACGGCTGGCCGTGCGTTGCGGAGAACGTAATATCACTTAATGACGCGCGCCGAGATCCTTTTTCTTCACCAACAGCAGCGCGTGCGATAGGAAAAGGAAGGGGAGGAGTCAAAAATATGCACTAGTCATTTCATGATGTTGATAAAGTAGATATAACTTAGGACGAACTCAATGCGATATGTAATGTAATGTTGATAAAGTAGATTATTAACTGGCGTTACCAATACTATTAATATTCCTTTGAAATATTGTTAAGCAACCTAAAACAACGAAAACTAATTCACGATTCTAAATAAACAAAATCCAAAATCAAAGACAGAGTCTTAATATGTATAAAGGAATACCAACCAAATCAACGAAACCGATCCAAGAAAATACACAAATCCGAAAATGAAAGCCAATATAAATCCATTCAACCTTAACCAAATCACAAAAAAAATAACAAACAACCGAAATCGAAAGCAGGTAGTCGAATAAGCTATGAAATAGAAACAATTTAAGCGTATAGGTACCGTATCCACTATAAGATATGATCATATTTTATAAATATATATATTTGGGCTTCGCAAATATGATCATATCTCGGAATTTCGCAAACAGCTCAAATGGCTCCCGATCCGCCTTCGCAGGAATACTCACATTCTCTTCGCGTTGTATAGTGTGCTGTTTAATCCTTCTACTCCTCTTTATTTAAAAAAACGTTTCCAGTATCTTTCTCTTACCCATAATCGGTTCCTTCGTTCCTCCGTCAATCTTTCTCTCTCTACACCTTTGCACTCTTCTTCCTTTTTCAAGAAATCCTTCACCGTAACCGCTGTGCGATTGTGGAACTCCTTACCTCTCCATATTCGTCGTGCTAAATCTCTTCACTCTTTCAAAAGTCTTGTTAAATCGTATTATTTAGAACGCTATTAGATAAATTACTTTACCTTTCTCGTACTCTTTTTATTTAATCTATTATATGATATTTTATATATAACTTTCACTTATTTTTATTTGTATGTATTATTATATTTTTTATTATTATTTTGTATGCCCCCCTCTATTTTAACTTTTGTTTGCATCATTCCTCTACGCAAAGGTTGTCTGGAAGAAATCACTTTCAGAGTGATAAGACCGCCTATTGTACATACTTTAATTAGTCTTAACTGAATTTGATGTTTCTGTATTGTGGTGTACAAAAATAAATAAATAAATATAAGTTGACGCGCGGCTCAACGGCGGGAGTTAAGTACATGTCAGGAAACATTTCGTTACCGCGTTTTAAAAACATGGTAATGACATCTAGAGGAATCAATTTAAACTATGTAGTTAATAAGAACAATCAAAAAATATTTTTCTCATAATTTTTCACAATTTTTCTTATTGTAATACCGATTCATTCATAATCACATATAAGAACTGTATTCATTTCCGTTCAATAAATATTACTAAGGCTTATTAATAAGGCTTACTAAGAACTGTTTCTACCACAGTTAAGTAATAGTTAAGGGTGAAAGCGTGACAGGTGGTGATAATATTTCTGATACATATTTACAATCACGCCTGTAACCCTTGCGGGGTAGGCAGAGCATCAACGGATTACTTAATACCGTCTGCGAGATTATCGCCTATTCTGTGAATTACAATGCACCAAAATGTGAATTTTATGTTTTTTATCGCTCTCTTCCCGGTCCTATACAGATCCATAAATTTTTTATCTTAATTTTGGTAAAAAGACATAATAATCCAGATATTCTGACCTTCTGTGTTCGTCCGTCGTACCATCGTCCGTCTTGTAGAATCACGGTGGCGCCACCTAGCTGAATTTAATTTTGCAAGATATTCGATTTTCCCAAGGGAATTATATGTTTTTCCGCTGAAAAATGTGGCCTATGTCACTCTACAGCCACCGAACTATCCCCATACAAAAAATCATGCCATGCCGACGCTCTGTTGCGATGTGAAAGAAGGACAAACAAACAAACAAACACACTTTCGCATTTATAATATTATATATACAGTGTATAAGTGTAAACACCGTTGTCACTGAAACCATAGGTAGTTGGCTTTAATATAAAAATATTTATCCGATTTAAAAAAAAAGCGCTATTTTCTTTCATAAAATTAAAATAGTTTATGTCCGACACCGACCGTAAATTCATGGACCCTATGCGGCCGAGTGACGTAATAACTGTAAAAATCACCGCCCGCCCTTGCTACCTACACAACATTTCAATAAAAACACAATGGTACACTACACATAACCTATGATGTAACTTTTCCTTCGTACTTTCATACTGGCTTACGACAGTCAAAAATTCCTACCCTTTGTGTTGCGTGACGAGTCTAAATTAATGTAAGTTAGATTTAACGACAAAGAAAATTAAACATTGATAATAGTAAATCATTAGGTAGGATTTTTGGCGTATTTAAAAGGTTAATCATAATGTTATGCACACACGGCTACACACTAAGCTATGCAAATCCAATGGGTAGCTCGCCGTCCAATCAAGGACCCGGGGTCCCGGGACTGTCTTTGCAGGATACCGCGGCCCTGGAACGCAAAGGGCATTTGAAGCTTAAGCTGACCGTACATTGTACGGAAAGATCATACAAAGCGGGGCCAAGACAAACTGGATTTGTATAGCTTGATGTGTAGCCTGATTGATTGATTATTTACACTTACATATTAAATAAAATCCTTGTAAATGAATCCCATTTTGATCAGCTTTTACATTAATCGTAAAAGCTGTTCAAAATGCGATCCATTTACAGCCACGCATGCCACCGCACGTTTCCGTAGATTGTTACGCACTCTAGGAAGCACAACAGTGTCATTTTTTAAGTCTCGAAACACACTAAGAATTCGCCTTTTGAGTTCCGACGTATTACGGAACTTAGTTGCATACACTCGGCGCTTCACTTCCCCCAAAGATAAAAGTCCAGCGTGGTAAGGTCGGGCGAACGCGCTGGCCACGCCACTGGCCCTCCACGTCCTATCCATCGCCCAGGAAACTCTTCATCCAACATATCCCTGATTTGCAGCTGAAAATGTGCAGGGGCACCGTCATGTTGGTAGTAGAGGTTTCTCAGTGAACGAAGAGGCACATTTTCCAACATACTGTCGAATACATGTCGTAAAATAGCCATGTATGACTGTGCATTCAAATGGCCGTCAATAAAATAAGGTCCAAGAAGTTTGCCGTCTAGAATTCCCGCCCACAAGTTTTCGGAAAAACGATACTGATAACTGTTTTGCCGCATTCGGTGTTCGTTTACCCGACTCCAGTAATGTTCATTACGAACATTGTAAATGCCCGACCTTGTAAACACTGTTTCGTCCGTAAATAAAATGGAAACGTTATCAAAATTATGAATAAGCCATTGCGAAATAACCACCCGCGGTATGTGGTCGTTTTCATTTAACTCTTGAACCGGCTGAAAATGATACGGATGTTGATGATCAATGTGCAGAATTTTCCAAATTGTCCAGTGAGAAACACCGAAAATACAGGCCGCCCGCCTGGTACTCTCCTCTGGGTTCTCCGCGAAGAAATCCAAGATACGTTCTTGAAGGGTAACTGGCAGCTGCTGGTTGCCATGCCCCTGAGCATGAACCGGCACGGTAAACTGTCCATAGCTACGTAACCTTTGCGTGGCCGCCAACAAAGTTTCACGATTTGGCACAGGTTGTCCAGGGAATGATAATGCTACAAACCCTCACATGCAGACTTACGCACAAAGACTGACTCGGCACTGCACGTTTGTGTACGACATATTACAAACTAAAACACACTCGCAAACTACTAACGTAAACACATTCGCTACCGAAGCAGCGACCGACTGACACACTGAAATAGTGGACTGTCGGCTGATGGCCTTGATTGCTCAACTGCGCGCGAGATCCCTGCCGCTACGATATGTTGACTGGAATTTTGTATATGCCTAGGGTGAAAAAATTGTAAGGAAAAAATGAGACTTTATTTTAAAAAAAATGTTGTTATTTTTCAATGTTCCATAAGTGAAACCAAACCACTGGTTTCAAGGACAACGGTGTTTACACTAACACCCTTTAATAAAATATGTATATATATATATATATATATATATATATATATATATATATATATATATATATATATTAAGTATGAATACTTTTGATAAATAAAATTAAAAAAAAATTGAATAAATAATTAGGAATTTGTATTGTATTTAATTATGTTCTTTTATATCGAGCTCTGGGACCGGCAACCTAAAAAATACCCCAAAACAGGATTAATGATAAAGTAATCTGGTTAATGATAAAGATGGGAGTTTGTTGAGATATATACCACATTTATATTTTGTATAAAGTTATCGTTCATCTCCGCTAGGGATAATAATGTTTTGTGATTTTTAGCAACTAAATTGGATAGCAAAAAAACACGATTTATGAAAATATAACAAAACACGATGTATGTGTAACTATGCAAGTATGTAATGCAATGCAATGCAAGATTAAATGCTGCTGAGGAGTACCACTCAAATACTGAGATTGTAGGATGCAAAATGAAACACTGTTTATCGTAACGCCGTGCTAATGGTACTGAATTTATTATAAGAACAATATGTGTACACAAGTACTACCCTTTGAAAAAGAATTTTTTTAATTAAAACAAAACCAAAGACACTATGCAATAGATAATAGTATCAAAGACAAAGATATGCTCTTTTATTTTAAACCATAACCTGGCAATGTTTCTTAGAAAAAAAAAAAGAAATCACTCTGAACCTTCGGCGTTCCACGTAGCGACACGTGATGAAGGTGCTCCGTCTTTTTTATAGAATTTTATATTTGTGTCTGGACTAAAAACGAAAGTATTATACTTTTTTATATTCCTTGTAATATAGTAAACAGGTAGATATATAATTTGTGGTATAAAAAGTGAAAAGTAAATTGCCAAAATTACTTCGAAATACGGAGGCCCATTTTGGCGGTTGGGTCATAAATGTGTTATTTTTCCAATTCTCATTTATTTTTAGTGTAAAATGTAAGTAAAAATAGTTTTCTTACATATTTCAAATAACTTGACGTTGTATTTATTTCAAATTCACACAAAAATATTTTTGAAATATTGTTCGAAATGTCATACAGATAAATATTATTAATTATTATTTTTTTTAATTTTTTTAATATTTTAATATTTTGGTATGAGTAACGAATAGAAACACATAAAACATAAAAATATACATATTTCCAAACATTTTCATATAAATTTCTCCAAAAACAAAAGTGTAGAATTCAAAATAGTAGTAATTTTGGCACTAAAAGTGAAGTATATACTACTACTTATGCTATAAAGGGTAATTTATGAATTTTATTATAATTTCTAGCAACCAAAATAATTTTATTCAATAGTTTATACATTCAACAAGAATTCCTGTAAGTTTTATCCATAAATATTGTCTCAAAGTGAAAATATAGCAAAATTTGCAATATAGCAAAAAATTTGCTAATTTGCAAATTTTCCCGCCATTACGGTCGCGAGCGAACGGGAGTGTCATATTACGTGGCCTCGCGAGCTAACAGGAAATGACGTCAAATACGAGTACGCGCTCCAATTACGCTAACATGTAAAAATGTACGGGTTTACTCGTACATATTGCCAAGTCTTAAACAAAGAAAGAGAATAAAATCTAAAAAGCATACAAAAATAAGAAAAATATTATTCGTCTATTTTACACTCGAACTTAATAATCTTGTCAAACGTTGTGGATGTAGTCTTATATATAAATCTTGTATTGATTTTCCAAAATGTATTATTGTGATTTTCAGCAACAAATGGCAGCCGGTTGGTAAATGTATACAGTTCAATTTTCAGTAGTTCAATATGGACTCTTCATCTGTACTCCCGATGTCAAAACTTCCTATTTATATTTCACTCTTATAGTCCTGTTGGCCTTGTATAGAAAACGTGTCCCCCTTAAGAATGCAATCTTGACCTATACTGATAAGGCCGCTGCCGCGCAGACTCGACTACTGGCGTGAAGCACTCGTAACACAAGCAATTTAAGCTTACCACGAGTGGTTAAGGGGAATATTAGTAATGTTTATAGCATTCTTAATATTCTTTAAAAAATGTTGAATGTTGCAATCTTCCTTTCATTCTCAGAATGCCATCTTTATCGAGAAATGGGTTTAAACTTATAATTGCGCTTTTCCGTGAAATGTTTCCGTTTTTCTTTAATTGGTCTTTTGCAAAGCTTTATGACTGAATTGATTTAATTATTAAGTTAGTAGCGTATTGAATTTCATTCACTGTGATATAACTTGGAGTGAAATTGTTATTGTTTCGCACGCGTTCACGAGTAATAGTTATGAAACGTAATATTCGACATAGCACGCGGGTCGCCTTTGTAACTGAGCTGTATTTATAGAGAAGCTCATAAACTGATAAACGGTGAATGGTTATTTTCTGCCGCACATATCCGACTTTTGCTCTTTATATCGATTTCCGGAGATTCATATTTTTCTGGAGGATACTCTTTGTTCTCCTTGAGCCACGAGGGTTCATCCCACCATAGAGAATACGATAATAGTTGAGCTAGTGAAAGTCCTCGCGTGACACAGTCAGCTGCATTCGTATGCCTCCAGCATGATGACGGTATGACCTTAATTATTTCATTCACTCGGTTCGCCACATATATTTTCCATCCTGCAGTATTCCCATGAATCCAGCCTAAGACAACCATTGAGTCCGTCCAGCCATAAATTTGTAATTTGTCTTGAGCTAATGACATCGAAACAATAATCTTTTGTATTAATTTAGATAACAAAATAGCTGCACATAATTCCAGTCGGGGCAATATAATTCGATGAAAATTAGGGGCTAGCTTTGTTTTTGCTGCTATGAGGTGTTGTATCCTGGGTTCCCTATGCCCATTATAGGTTTTGTTGTAAACTACGGCCGCATAAGCCTTTTCTGAGGCATCTGCGAAGCCGTGTAACTGTACGAATGATTGAGTATAGCCGACCCATCTTGGCATTTCAATTTTATTTATGTTCTATAATTATTCTTTTAGTTTACTCCACTCATGTTGAATATCTGGTGACAATAATTGGTCCCATTCCGTATGCTCACTCCACAGTCGTTGGAATAATAGTTTCGCCTTTATTGTACATGGGGCTAACCAACCAAGCGGGTCGAAAAGCTTCGATATGTTTGACAGCATGGAGCGCTTTGTGTCGGGCTTTTGCGTGTTCTCAATCTTATTGTCAAAAGTAAAAATATCAGAGGATGGATGCCAACGTAACCCCAATGCTTTTGTTGTTGATGATGATGAGCTGTTGTTGTAGTTAACAGTAGAGATATTAACTTGGTCCTCAGTTAAATTTTCCAGAAGTCTGGGTTCATTGCTCGACCATTTTCTCAAGTTGAATCCGCCTCCTCGTAATATATCAATTAATTGGCATCGTGCATGCTTTCCTTCTTCGATATTGTTGCTACCATATATCAAATCATCAACATAAAATCTCTTCTTCAAGATCTCAGCTGTCATAGGGTAAACGTTAGCGTCATCACTGGCTAACTGCTGCATCGTTCTGAGAGCCAAGTATGGGGCCGCTTTCATGACATATGTAACAGTGCATAATTGAAATTCTTGCATCACCATGTTCGTTTCGCCATATTATCTTCTGGAGTTGCTGGTCTTCCTCTTGTACTTTGATCATACGATATACATCTTTTCGCAATCTGCTGTATATACATATTTGTAAGCACGCCAACTTAGTAATAATTCCAGTATATCACGTTGCAGTTTAGGGCCGCACTCCATTAAGTCATTCAAGCTAAAGCCAATCGATGTTTTTTCCGATGTATTAAAAACAGCTCGTAACTTTGTAGTATTAGAGTCAAATTTTAGGATCCCATGATGCGGTAAATAACATTCTAGAGCTTTACTCTCCACTGCTGGTTTCATATGGTTCATTTCCTTATACTCATTCATGAAATGGTTGTATTTATCACATAGTTGCGGATCTTTTTCTAGCTTTCGCTCTAATTGCTTGAACTGTGCAACGGCCTTTAGTGACCTAATTGCTTTTCAAAGCCTTTCTTCATGGGTAAACGTACTTCATATACCCCATTTGATAATCTTTTAGTCGTTTTGACGTATGTAGCAGCCAGATTAATCAAACCGAAACGGGAATAAATAATGTATACTCCGCTGCTACCATAACGCGGAAGGCGAGAATAAATAAAAAAAACATTTTATTTCCTAATTATTCTTGGCTACTGAGATACTGCGGACTGTATATAGATAATTTGACGTTCTTATAAAGAAACAAGAAGCAGCCGCAAATATCATTCAGCGCCACACCGACTTCACACGCCGCTATCGTCACGTATCCGTCGACCAATGGTGAGCCGTTTCTTCAACGCCGCAGTTCGTTTCCTCTTGCTGTTCCGGAGCTGTATTCCACACCGCCGCCGCCCGCCGACTACGCGTGCGCACCGATCTGCATGTCTTATATAGCCCGGTCCAGCGACGTAGCTTCGTGAACAACAAACAAGTCTCACGCCGGGAAACGAAACGTAGATAATTGTATATTTTAAATAGTTTTCATTGATCATAAAATAAGCAATATAATTGGCTAGGCAAAATATTAATTGTTACCATTGGCAAATCAATAGTGAGCCAGCCATATAAATATAGGCAAGGTTGATGCAAAATATATTCCATTCCGAATCCCATTCGACAGTACATTCATAAACATAAACAGTAGTTTCATTTCTCCACCTTAAAGAAAACCACTCGGAGTCTGTTAATAGTGGACAGTTCGTCTCCACTATTACAGTGGTGACCCCGTACGAACACCGAGGGGGAAGATCCGGTACGAACACCAAGAAGGAACACCCTGCGACGTACCACTACTATTGCACGAACACCGCGAAGGAAACCCGTACGAACACCGAGAAGGAAGACTTCAGTTTATATAAAATCAGTGTAATCAAGCCGTCATTATGGAGCAGGAGACAAACACATATACATCAAACCCGGTAAAGGAACCAGAAATCGCCGGTATATCTCTATCGTTAAGAATACCACCGTTTTGGAGAGACAAACCACGACTTTGGTTCGTCAGTTTTGAAGCCGCAACGAATGGTTTAAAGAAGAGCCAAGCGCAATTAGCACAGATGGTGATAGCCCAACTTGAGAAAAAAGACATCGAACAAATTGCGGACCTGTTGTACAACCCACCAGCAGTCGACCAGTATAATTCACTGAAGGATCGGCTGATCTCCGCATATGAAGAATCCGACAGTCGACAGCTACAAAAACTTCTATCAGAAATAGAACTTGGAGACCAGAAACCCACACAACTCCTACGCAAAATGCGTACTTTGGCGCGAGATAAAGTTCCGGATTCAACACTACGGCTAATGTGGGTAAACCACCTACCACCACATATTCGATCGGTAATAGCAGTCAGCGAAACATTCAGCACGCAGACGAAGCTCGACGAACTGGCACTCCTGGCGGACAAGATGATCGAAAACAGCAGTAGCTCACACATATCGATCATCGAAGGCACTTCAACAAAGGCCAATGATACCCAGTTTCTTCTCGAAGAAATTCGGAAGCTATCATTCGAAGTCGCCGCGCTCAAAGCTTCACAGCATCATACCTTTTACCAGCAACAGTACAACCAGCGCAATCAGCAACACCGAAGATCACCTTTTCGTCGCAACCGCTCTGCAAGTAGAAGTCGAATAAGCTCAACATCAAGATCCCCTTACTGCTACTATCATCGACGTTTCGGGGTCGAGGCAAGAAAATGCACAGCACCGTGTACATTCAAAAATGAAAATACGAATACGGAAAACTAACTAGTACGCTCGATGCGACGGGATCCAGCGTAACAGCAAAGTCCTACCGTCTTTTCGTCACCGATAAAAAAAGCAAGCTTACTTTCCTTATCGACACCGGAGCAAATATCTCAGTGTTACCGCCGAAGCAAGGACAGAAGTTGAAGCCACTAGATTTTCAACTCTATGCAGCAAACAATACGGTTATTCCTACATATGGAGAAAAAACAATGGAACTTGATTTTAATCTACGCCGACCATTCAAATGGAGATTTATCGTCGCTAAAGTCAGCAAACCAATCATCGGTGCTGATTTTCTTCAACATCACCAGTTGGTCGTCGACATCAAAAATAGAAGAATCATCGACGGGAAAACCAATCTTGCATCTCAGTCTTTTGTACAAGCAACCAATCTGCCCACAATAAGAAGCATAGATGTGCAACAACCGTATCACAAGATCCTCGAAGAATACCCTGGTATCACAAGAATAACTTCAATGAAATTAACACCGAAGAACGACGTTGAGCATTTCATCGACACCAATGGACCACCACTTCATTGTCGTGCACGTCCAATCGCACCACACCTATACGAGCAAGTTCGAAAGGAATTCGAAAACATGATTGAGCAAGGAATATGCCGTCCAAGCAAAAGCCCTTGGTCATCACCACTTCACATTGTACCGAAGAAGAACGGAGAATTACGAGTTTGTGGAGATTACAGAAGACTGAATTCTATTACCACTCCTGACCGCTACCCAATACCGCGAGTCAGGGATTTCACTCATCAACTATCAGACAAGACTATATTCTCCACCATCGATCTCAACCGAGCTTACCAACAAATAAGAGTCCGCGATGAAGACATAGAGAAGACAGCAATAATTACCCCAATGGGATTATTCGAATTCCCAAGAATGATCCCAGGATTAAAGAACGGAGGTCAAACTTTCCAAAGATTCATACACGAAGTACTTCATGGACTGGATTTCGTTTTCGCATTTATTGATGATCTCCTTGTTGCAAGCCCTGATAAAGAAACGCACGAAACCCATCTACGCACCGTGCTACAGCGATTAGAAGACAACGGAATCACAATCAACCCTTCGAAATGCATATTTGGACAGCAAGAAGTTCAATTTATTGGTTTCACCGTCAGCAAGGAAGGAATAAAACCGCCTGCCGAAAAAGTCAGAGCAATCATCGATTATGCAAAACCTAAAACTATCGAAGAGCTAAGGCGTTTTCTTGGGATGATAAATTTTTACAGAGAACACATACCTAAAGCCGCTGAAATCCAAGCACCACTTCACGCCTACCTTCACAACACGAAGAAAAAAGATAAAACGTCAATCGAATGGAACGATGAAGCCACGAAGGCATTTGAAGCTTGTAAAATTGCGATCCAAAATGCAGCTTTACTCGCTCACCCATCACACGAAGCAACCCTTGCTATCTTCAGCGACGCATCCGATCTCTCAGCAGGAGCAGTTCTCCAACAATACAGCAATGGGAAATGGCAACCACTTGGATATTTTTCGAAGAAGTTCTCCGATACTCAACGTAACTACAGTACATTCGACCGAGAGCTACTCGCTATTTACATGGCTATCAAGCACTTCAGAAAAACGTTCGAGGGTCGAAACCTGATCGTTTTTACCGACCACAAACCATTAACATATGTACTTCCAAAGAAACCATCACTATCGGAAACACCACGAAGAGCAAGACAACTTATTTTCATAAGTGAATTCACGACCGACATACGTCACATCAGTGGAAAGGACAACATAGTTGCCGACGCACTCAGTCGTGTACCAATCGACAGTGTAACGTGCCCTACATCAATCGACTATCATAAGATCGCCGCAGCACAAGACAGAGATAGTGACAACATAAAACATCTATCGAAGCAAGGTAACTTGTCCATCAAGCAAGTTACAATGCCAATGACGCATCTACCTATATACTGTGAAGCCTCAACGACAACCATGCGACCATACATACCAGAAGAATGTCGTCGCGAAGTCTTCAATGCACTGCACAACATTAGTCATCCAGGTGTTAGAACAACAAGAAAACTCATCACTGAAAAATTCTTTTGGCCTGCAATGCAAGCGGATGTTGGCAACTGGGCGAAGCAATGCATTCAATGCCAAAAATGCAAAGTACAAAGGCATACATCAAGTAGTCTAGCTACATTTCCACCCACGGAGAGATTCGAGCACTTGCACGTTGACATCGTTGGACCATTACCTACTTCACCGCAAGGACATCGTTATCTCGTAACAATGATCGACAGAACAACAAGATGGCCAGAAGCAATACCTACCGATGATACTTCAGCCGAATCCGTCGCGAAGATAATTTATGAAAATTGGATTACTCGTTTCGGATCACCTAAAACCATCACAACGGATCAAGGAAGGAATTTCGAAAGCAACCTATTCCTCAAACTTCTTCAAACTATGGGAATACAGAAGACGCGTACAACAGCATACCATCCTCAGTCAAACGGAATAATCGAACGATGGCATCGTACATTAAAGACTGCACTCAAAACTCGTTTATCTCAACATACAAAGTGGATGGATGAGCTACCTACAGTGCTACTCGGACTACGAGCAACACCGCGTGCAGACACTAGTCTTAGCGCCGCTCAGCTAACCTACGGCTGCAGCATAAGGCTGCCGTGTGACTTCTTCAGTTCAGCAGCGTCAAACAAACAAGAAATGGATTACGATTTCGTAACTAAACTTCGAGAATCAATTAACAAAACCTTATCGTTAAAATGCACCGAAATGCAATCACACAGAAATAATAAATCAGTATTCATTCACCAAGATTTGAAAACATGCAAACAAGTTTTTGTAAGAAACGACGCAATGAAAAAACAATTTCAACCTACCTACGATGGACCGTATAAAGTATTAGAGAGAAATAGCAAGACTTTTAAACTACAAATACCCGGAAGGAAATCTACGATTATATCGATCGACCGACTAAAGCCTGCCTATATTATTAACGAGGATACTGCAGAGGATTCATCATCATCATCAAAACCACCAGCGAGGAAGCTTGAAACTTCATCATCTACATCAACCCAGTTGAAACCTATTTTGAAAACTACGAAATACGGGCGAGTCGTCAAGCCTCCGGTACGCTTTCGCTGGGGGGAGAGTGATGTAGCAGCCAGATTAATCAAACCGAAACGGGAATAAATAATGTATACTCCGCTGCTACCATAACGCGGAAGGCGAGAATAAATAAAAAAAACATTTTATTTCCTAATTATTCTTGGCTACTGAGATACTGCGGACTGTATATAGATAATTTGACGTTCTTATAAAGAAACAAGAAGCAGCCGCAAATATCATTCAGCGCCACACCGACTTCACACGCCGCTATCGTCACGTATCCGTCGACCAATGGTGAGCCGTTTCTTCAACGCCGCAGTTCGTTTCCTCTTGCTGTTCCGGAGCTGTATTCCACACCGCCGCCGCCCGCCGACTACGCGTGCGCACCGATCTGCATGTCTTATATAGCCCGGTCCAGCGACGTAGCTTCGTGAACAACAAACAAGTCTCACGCCGGGAAACGAAACGTAGATAATTGTATATTTTAAATAGTTTTCATTGGTCATAAAATAAGCAATATAATTGGCTAGGCAAAATATTAATTGTTACCATTGGCAAATCAATAGTGAGCCAGCCATATAAATATAGGCAAGGTTGATGCAAAATATATTCCATTCCGAATCCCATTCGACAGTACATTCATAAACATAAACAGTAGTTTCATTTCTCCACCTTAAAGAAAACCACTCGGAGTCTGTTAATAGTGGACAGTTCGTCTCCACTATTACACGTAGTAATCTTCACAAAATTGCTCTTCTAAAGTTAATGAGCGTTCTTGCTCCGAAATGTCTTCCATTTCCCAATAATTGCATATGTCTTCGATATTATTCATAGTAAAATAGCAGTTGAATGTTTTCGTCGTAGAACCAGACAATATCCAACCCATCTGTGTTTGCTGTGCTATTGGTTGGCATGACGATCCTTTTAACAACCCATCCATGATGATTTCAGCATAAACCTTAGCGTCTAAAAATATGTCAATAGGTTTCGATATGTTGTACTCAGGATCCGCTAATTGCAAGTGTTGTATGTGTGGCCAATTTTTATTCTCGAGTGACGTCACAGGCAGGCAGTTAATAACTTTAGACATTATTAAAGCTTCTGTAGAGAATGCATAATCGGTTGATAATGATTTGCAGTGCAATAGTACCTTTCCTCGGCTTTTGTTTGGCGATGTACCGATACCGGAGACAGATGCATGGAAGTTTTGGCGTTTTAGCCCTAACCTTTGCACTGCATTTTCGGATATAAGGGAAGTTTGTGATCCTTGGTCCAAAAGTTCGCGCAGTGTGATGTAAGAACCATCTGCTGCCCGTACTTGCATCTTAATTGTGGCAAGTAATATTTCATTATCATTTCCAGCCACGTGGTTCGATTGTACATGTGGTTTCGAGCCCTGCGACTTCGAAGCCGTTGTCGACATGTTCCCCGAACTTGCATTATTCGCCGCCTTTGTAATATAAGTGTTGTGCAATAATGTGTTATGTTTCTTGTTACATTCCTTGCACCGTTTTTCGGATTTACATTCGTATTTATGCACGTACAAACAATTTTCGCATATGTGTAGTTTCGAAATGGTATGTAATTTCGTTTCAGGTGTCATGACTTCGAATCTTTTGCATTGAAACAATGCGTGATATTGTTTGCATAATGGACAAGTAGGTATAAACTTGGAGTTAACATAAAATGATTTCTTGAATGATGTATCTCTGTTCTCATAAATTGCAGGTTTTTGGTAATAACGTTGTTTAAATTTTGATACATGGTTATTTCTATTAAAATTCGATGTTTCGACTGTCTGTTCTTACCTATTCATTGGCTCTAGGGCTGTAAATTTGGCTTCCAAAAACGCCATAAACTCGGTCCAAATCAGGTAGTTCCCGTGGGGCTTTTCTTGACTCCATATAATCGCTATAAGTTGTTGTATCTAACTTCTTTGCTATAAGGTGTACCAGAATCGGATCCCAAGAGGTAGTGTCAATCCCAAAGACTATATAACCACTTGACTGCGCATACAGTGCCCCGACGCTCGAAAACTATTAGTATTTTGTCGCCTATGCATCGGCTATGGTACTATTAAGTATTAACCATTTTAGTATTGTCCAAGTGTTAGACCTGTGTGCACGCTAAATTAATGCAAATTTTTATAACTTTTATGCAATCATAATGCATCAAAATGCCTTCATGCGCGGTGAAGTGGTATGGGAAACATTCCAGGACAGATGTCCAAAAATAATGGAGTAACTTTTCTTTGCTAAGTAAAAAATACGAAAATTATTGTTGATTAATTCAGATTATGAGCCACCGCAGGGGTCTATCTAAAACGGTGGCCGGGTAAATAACGACATGGTTGAGTCGCGCGTTGATGTCTTTTGGAAAAGTCTCGTTCTATTATTAGACAATTCTAATGCTTCTATCCCTTTCTTTCCCTTTGTATGTTTATCGTAAACATTAGTATAATACTTACTGTTTGTACCTTTAATAGCTGAAAGTCGGTATCGAAAATAATAAAATTAAAATTAATAAAAAGATTATTCAATTCACACACTGTGAAAAAATACTTAAAATACTTAAAAAATACTTAACCGTCTTCAGAAAAAGGAGGAGGTTCTCTGTTTGTCGGTATTTTTTCTTAGATAAAGTTTATAGTTACCTAGTTAAATTAGTCAGATTGGTGTACCAAATCAGAACGGCTTACAATTTCAAAAGGACACTAAAGACAAGTTATTGTACGGATCCAATACAGTAATAGATATTTGTCGTCGTTGTAAAACTTTTAATAAGAGGGCGATCAATGAGAGTGGTTCAAAAGTGCTGTCTTCGAAATATAATACCAATTATTTTATGAGAACGGTTTTAAAATCTCTGATTAGGTATTATTGATTCCCGGATATTCATTTTCATCAATATGAAATAGAATCAGCAAATCATTTAATTGAATTAGCAAGATGCATAATTTACAAATTTGTAGACGCTTGTTTATATTTTTTATAAAGAACAATCAGGACCCTTAAACTTTAATTCGAAATGAATATAAAAAATTATTCATTTTAAAAATCAATAATAATTTAATAAATACATGTTTTCGTTCTAACTGATTGATTTTGTTTAAATATTATTTATATGATTTTAAGTGAGTATTTTTCATTATGATAAAATCCATTTTGTCGATATCGAATATTTTCCTTTATTAAGAAGAGCAACCCTAAAGATAGCCATAACAACGCAACTTGACCATTTGCAGCCACGCGTTTTTCCTCGTCCCCCGGCCCGCAGTAGTGAGTCGTATGCTTAGAAGAAATCTGCCTATACGCTCTCTAGTGGTATATTCTCTATGGTCAATCCCCATATTGAAAACACCATGAATGCATTACATTGATACGTCGTGAAGTCGTTTAAGTTCTGTTGATGATTGTTTTTGGATGTTAGGTTGATTTATTCGAGTTTCAATGTGCTTTGTAATGGGAACTTGCTGATTGTCATAGCGATGAATTAATATTTTCCACGCGGAGTCATAGTTTTCTGAAGAAATATGCAAATGTTGTATTAGGCGCTCGGCTTCACCTCTGACCTTCCCCTTTAAGTGCTGCATCTTTTGTGCCTTAGTCATCGAAAGATTGTTGTGAATGGCTTCTTTAAAGAGGTCAGAAAATGTACGCCATTGGATATAATTTCCCGAAAACGTAGGTATTTCTATTTTTGGTGTTGTTAAGTGCACATAGTGTTGAGATGTTAATTTCTTGTTTAACAACCTATTTACGTTCTTAAACTTGACCTCCATTTCTTCATATTCCTTGTCGTATTTTAAATTGGAACCTTCTCAACTCATACTCTAACTCCCATTTTCATCCATATTTTCAATGTCTATGTTCTCAGATATTCTCGAAAATACTCGAAAATTAGTTCGCTGCAAGCTTAATAACTCTTTACATTTCTCGAGGTCAACCTGGGTGGTATTATCCTTAGTCGATTCATCCTTTGATTCACACTCATACACATTCATCATTTCCCGCGTTTTGCTATACAAATGTTCATACACAAAAAAAAATGTCGTTTGTAAAATATTCGTGAGTATTGTCTTCTAATGTCAATAATTGTTCGTTTTTGCTTTTGAATTCGACGCAAAGTTTATCCAAATCTTTGATTCTCTTCTGTATGTATTCCTTAGTTTTTCTTAACTTCGGATCCTTTTTGCAATTGGTATTAAGCCTTCTGATCTCGTTTACGATTTCAAACTGTCTCTGCAATAAGGCTTGCATGACGATAAGTTATTGTTTAAATATTAAATTGCAAGTAACACTGATGGAACTGTAACTTCCAATCTTCGGGTCCACTTAGTGCGTTCATGTCCTCAGCACAGTAGGTATAATATGCGTCTTCTCAATTCGACTGGTGAGACCCGCTTGTGGGAGGCCAGAAGAACCGATTCGCCACTCTGCCAAAACACTAAGCACTACAGTAGTAGTCGAAGGACCAAAATATGTATGTGTAACTATGCAAGTATGTAATGCAATGCAATGCAAGATTAAATGCTTCTGAGGAGTATCACTCAAATAATGAGAAACACTGTTTATCGTAACGCCGTGCTAATGGTACTGAGTTTATTATAAGAACAATATGTGTACAATGCATGACGTCAAACACGAGCACGCGCTCCAATTACGCTAACATGTAAAAATGTACGGGTTTACTCGTACACATATATATATTAAAAAGAGGGTGGCGCCACCGTTGCGATGTTAACAGTTGTTTTTACGAACTCCGTATTAAAAGTGAAAAATAAAATAGTTAAGTGTGCTATTAAGATTTAAAAACATTATAACCCGAAGACGTGTGTGGAAAGTTACTGTTAATGCAAGATAACAAGTAGGATTCAACAAATTATACGAATAAATGTTTATTAAATTGTATAACCGACAAATAGTTTAACAATGCGAAAAACCAGTGACCAACAAAAAACATTCCAAAACCTTGTGATAAGAGTGTAAAAAATAAATAAGAAGAAGTACAAAATTTATTACAAAACAATAAGTAAAGAAGAAATCAGTGTCAACATAACCTACCTTCTGATTCTCATTAGCCATCCAACGAAAATATATATCATCGTGTTAATAAATCAACACCATCTATGGTCGAGTAAGTCAAAACACATACAACTAAGGTACGAACCGTCATTGATTCATAACGATTAACCGTTCGGATATCTCTTATATTTTATTTTATACCTCTAGCGTCACCTATTGGCAAATAGCGAAAACATGGAAGACTTATCAAAAATTTTAAAATCAATACAAATCGATCTGGTAGCACAAAAAAGAGAAATGAAAGAAATGGAAACAAATAGTATTACGAGCAGCATTCAAAAAAATGGAACAGAACTATAATCAATTGAACGAAAAAATACAAAATCATGAAAACATATTGGATCGTATGGAGAGACATATCAGGAAGAGAAACTTGGTATTTTTTGGAATCGAGGAAGGAGAAAAATCATACCACGAGCTAGAAAATAAAATTAATATTCCTTGTGAGCGAAACGAAATCGAATCTGTAAAACGATTAGGAAAAAAAAAAGAGAAATACCTAGACCTATCACAGTCACCTTCACAACTGTGGGGGAAAAATAATGTTACTACAAAATAAGAAAAATATTAAAAATAGCACAATATATTACAAAGAAGATTACCCACAAAAAGTTTTTAGAGAAAAGGAAATAACTACAATTGGAATTAATAAAATATAAATCAAAAGGATTAAAAGCTATAATTAAATATGACAAATTAATAATTTTAAACCCAAATAAATCCAGAACTCACAACAACATTCAAAAAAAAAGAAATTTACATACTTCTCCAAACCAAGATGGAACAAGCCATGAAAGCCAAGCTCTAAAGAAAAACAAAATTACTGCTTTTATGAGACAAAGAAAAGACTTCGAGAAATCCTCAAAAAATGGAGCTCCAACATCCAGTATTTAACAATTAACGAAGGCCCCCCCCACTATCACAAAACCCAATACGGCTGGTCACCGCGGGGGAGAAAAATGAAATCGATTTTTCTCTTGACTACAACCCTCCAAAGATACAGAACAACAATGCAAACAAAAAGAGAAATCAACACAATCTCTACATTGGCACATACAACGTGAGAACGCTGGCGAGCCCGGAAAAGCTTATAGAACTTACGAACGCGCTTAAGAATATTAAATACGATATCATTGGACTGTCAGAAATGAGAAGATTCGACTACGGAGTGGACGAATACGATGATTTCATATTATGCTACAATGGACAGATAAGGGGAAGATATGGAGTCGGATTTATAATAAAAAAGCATCTAAAAACCTATATCAAAAGCTTTAGGGCTTTATCCGATCGTATAGTTCTTCTGGATGTCGATTAATATGACCTAACAATAACTATTATACAAGTTTATGCACCTACTGAAGAGTCTGAATTGTCGGAAATCGAAACCTTCTACAACACTCTACATAGAGCCCATGAAGCTTCAAGAAAATATGTAATAGTTATGGACGACTTTAACGCGAAAGTAGGGAAGGGGAACTTCGAAGAAAGCAAACATCTTGGAAAGTATGGTTTTGGAAATAGAAGCCCTAGAGGTCAACAATTAATACACTATAAGCAAGAATATAACCTATCCATTGTGAACTCTTTTTTCAAGAAAAAGAGCAGTCATAAGTGGACGTGGAAGTCTCCTGACCAAACAATCAAAAATGAAATAGATTATATACTCACAAATTTTCCAAACCGATTCCAAGATGTGCATGTTTTAAATAACATTATGATATCCCGGACGTCAGTCTGAGCGAGATTAGAATGGCTCTCCACCACCTTAAAAACGGCAAGGCCCCGGGCAAGGATGGAATTACAGCGGAGCTTCTGAAAGTGGGTGGAACACCGGTACTTGAAGTCCTTCAGAAGCTCTTCAATTCCGTCCTCCATGGTGGCACTACTCCGGAGGCGTGGAGCAGAAGCGCGGTGGTCTTGCTCTTTAAGAAAGGCGACAACGCTCTCTTGAAGAACTACAGACCGATTTCCCTACTGAGCCGTGTCTACGTGTTGTTTTCGAGAGTCATTACGAATCGTCTCGCACGCAGACTCGACGACTTGCAGCCTCCCGAACAAGCCGGTTTCCGAAAAGGCTTCAGACCACATACATACCCTTCGGCAAATTGTACAGAAGTCCGAAGAGTACAATCTGCCACTTTGCCCGGCGTATGTTGACTATGAGAAAGCCTTTGATTCCGTCAAAATTTGGGCGGTACTACAGTCTCTTCAGCGGTGCCTAGTTGACTATCCGAGTACAGAACCAGAGTATGAAACCTATCCAACTGCAGAGAGGTGTAAGACAGGGTGATGTTATATCCCCGAAACTCTTCACCGCTGCGTTGGAAGACGTTTTCAAGCTACTGGACCGGAAAGGATACGGTATTAACATCAATGGCGAGTACATCACTCACCTTCGATTTTCCGATGATATAGTCCTTATGGCAGAATCGCTGGAGGACCTTAGCACTATGCTCAATGACCTCAATGGTGTCTCCCAACGGATAGGTCTTAAGATGAACATGGACAAAACAAAGATCATGTTTAATGTCCATGTCACACCTATGCCGGTAGTTGTTGAGCACTATGCTCGAAGTTGTTGACGAGTACGTTTACCTTGGACAAATAGTCCGACTAGGTAAGTACAACTTCGACCGAGAGGTCAATCGACGGATTCAGCTCGGCTGGGCAGCGTTCGGGAAATTACGACACATCTTCTCGTCAGGTATACCTCAATCTCTGAAAACTAAAGTGTATAACCAGTGCGTGTTGCCAGTGATGACTTACGGATCTGAGACGTGGTCCTTCACCGCTGGCCGTATGAGGACGCTCAAGGTCGCTCAGCGAGCTATGGAGAGGGCTATGCTCGGAGTTTCACTGCGTAATAGACTCAGAAATGAGGATATCCGCAGTAAAACCAGAGTGACCGACATAGCCCAACAGATTAGTAAGCTGAAGTGGCAATGGGCCGGCCATATAGCTCGAAGAACCGATAACCGATGGGGAAGAAAGGTTCTCGAGTGGCAGCCTCGTACCGGTAGGCGTAGTGTAGGGCGACCCCCCACTAGATGAAGTGACGACCTGGTAAGACATGCAGGAAGTCGATGGATGCAGGTGGCTCAGGACCGTGCTTTGTGGCATTACTTGGGGGAGGCCTATGTTCAGCAGTGGACTTTTGAAGGGTGGGTGGAAATGATGATGATGATGATGATGATGATAATGACTAGCGGCAGCTGCAAACGCGCGTACAAAGAACTTCGCTCACACAAAACTTGGATACCCAGCTTATTAGAAAACTCTATTCCATCAACTAATAGAGAAAACATCCTCAAAATAGCAACAAAGTTCTATGCAAAGCTCTACGACCAAAAAGATCTTAGAAATTTCGAAACCATAAATTTTTACTCTCAAAATCAAACGATTATCGATTGGACCGAAACTGAAATAGATAGAGAAATAAAGATGCTAAAATCAGACAAGAGCCCAGGACCAGACGGTATTCCCAATGAGGCACTAAAGCTAGCAGAACACTGCTAACACCGGTGATAACTTATTTATTCAACATTATAAATAAAGAGCAGAGATTTCCCGAACAATGGACTAAATCAAGTATTATATTACTCTATAAGAAAGGTGATCCAAGAGATATTGGAAATTATCGACCCATCAGTTTACTACATAGCCTTTACAAACTTTTCTCACAGTGTGTTTTAAGTCGAATATTTGCAAAAATTGATAGAAATCAACCGGTAGAGCAAGCGGGTTTCTGTAGAGGATATTCAACCGTAGATCACATTCAAACTCTGGAGAAGATAGTTGAGAAATATAAGGAATTTCAAAAGCCTCTCTATTTAGGATTTATAGATTACCAAAAAGCATTCGACTCTATCTTACACATTTCAATATGGGAGGCACTGAAGGCGAACAACATAGAACACATCTATTGTAATATAATTAAAGACATATACGAAAGAAGCACAAGTATAATTAGCCTGGAAACAAGTGGCCCAGACATAAAAATAAAAAGAGGCGTTAAACAAGGCGACCCTTTATCCTCTAAGCTCTTCATCGCCGTACTTGAGATTATATTCAAAAACCTTGACTGGAAAGATGTTGGTATTAGAATGAACGAGAATTATCTCAGCCATTTATGTTTTGCTGACGACATAGTATTATTCTCAGACACAAGTTCACAATTAGAGCAAATGATACAAAATCTACAGGCAGAAAGCGCTCGCATAGGTCTACAAATGAACCTGCAGAAAACTAAACTGATGACCAATTCTACAAAACCATCAATAAAGATAGGAAACGAAAAGCTTGAATGTGTAGACACCTATATCTACCTTGGAAAGCAAGTATCATTCCACCAAAATAATAACATAGAAGAAATAATAAGGAGAATAAATATTTCTTGGAAAAAATACTGGGCTCACAAAGAAATAATGAAAGGAGACATGCCGCTTTCTATGAAAAAGAAAATAATGGATAGTTCCATCCTTCCCTGCCTAACGTATGGTTCACAAACTTGGATATATACAAAACAGGCAAAAGAAAAAATCAGAATATGTCAAGCTGCTATGGAACGATCTATCCTAGGACTCCGAAGGAGAGATAAAGTACGCCACACCAAGATAAGAGAAAAAACAAACCAAATTGATTTCTTAACCCACTCGATGAAATTGAAGTGGAAATAGGTAGGACATCTAGCTAGAATAGAGGATGCTCGATGGACGCGTCGAGTCGTGGTATGGAAAGGGCCCAAGGGTATAAGAAAACGAGGCAGGCCACGTAGAAGGTGGATTGACGACATCAAAGACATAGCAGGAGAAGATTGGCAAACCAAGGCGAAAGATAAAAAACAATGGTCAAAAATGGAGGAGGCCTTTACCCTGAGATAGAACCCCATTAAATTAACGGAAACTAATATTTTATTTATTATTATTATTTTTATTTAATAGTAATAATGTGTAGATAATCAAATTATATAATGAAAAATACATTTTTAAATTATATAAATTATATTAAATATTAAAAATTGCAAATTTAAATTAATTATGTAACTAAATATGAATTAATTATGTAAATGATTTGTTAATATGTTATGATTTGTTTATTATTGTTGCATGTAAACATATAATATCTATTGTAAAACAGCATGAAAAATGAGAATTAAAAGGCATATTTATTTATATTAAGTATGGATATTTTTGATAAATAAATTAAAAAAAATTGATTAAATAATTAGGAATTTGTATTGTATTTAAGTATGTCCTTTTATATCGAGCTCTGGTACAGGCATCCTAAAAAAATACCCCAAAAAGGACTAATGATAAAGTAATCTGATTAATGATAAAGATTTTATTTTATAGAAGGGGGGGGGGGGGCAAACGAGCATGCGGCTCATCTGATGTTAAGTGACTACCGCCGCCTATGATCAACCGCAACACCAGGGGAATTGCAGGTGCGTTGCCGGTCCTTTAGAAAGGAGTAAGCTCTTTTATTGAAGGTCCCCAGGTCGTATCGGTCCGGAAAAATCGCCGGTGGTAAACTATTCCACAGAGAGGTTGTACGCGGAAGAAAACTCCTTTTGAAACATACTGTGGTGGGCCGCCAAGCATCCAGATGATGTGCATGGTATCGGGACGTTTGCCGCGTAGTGCGTTCACCAAATTTGGCGGCTGGGATTAATCCGAACAATTCCTCAGAGCACTCTCCATGGTATATGTGAAATAAAATGCAAAGAGATGCAACATCTCTTCGCATTGCCAGTGAATCGAGCCGATCGGAAAGCACTCGGTCGTCGACGATTCGAGCCGCTCTGCGCTGGATGCGGTCAAGTAGAAGGAGCTGGTACTGGGGAGCCCCAGCCCAGAGATGGGAACAGTATTCCATGTGCGGCCGAACCCGCGCCTTGTAAAGTCGCAGGCGGTGTGCCGGCATGAAATACTGTCCCGCTCTGCTGAGCACGCCAAGCTTTTTAGAGGCCAATTTGGCCTTCTCTTCCAAGTGACCACGAAACTGCACATCACTCGATATGTCAACGCCGAGGATTCCGATACTGGTTGAGGCAACAAGGGTAGTGCCTTGAAACTGCGGAGATACGACAAAGGGGTTCTTTTTAGCGGTTAACGCGCAAACTTGTGTCTTCTGGGGGTTAAACTGGACTAGATTTAGTCGCCCCCGATCCGAGACTCTGTTCAGCAAAGACTCGACTTCAGACACAAGTTTGTCCCGGCACCCGGAGACTTTTTCCCGAGAAATATTGGCTCGGCCGGTGTAAAGAGCATCACCAGTGCTGTCATCTGCAAAGTAATGAATGTTACGGGTTTGCAACATATTGATATGCAGAAGAAACAGCGTTGGCGATAGCACGCAGCCTTGTGGAACACCAGCATTAATAGGCTTGCAATCGGAGCTTGCACCGTCTACAACGACCTTGATGCTCCGATCTGCAAGAAAGCTGGTCCAAGGGAGCTTCGAAAGAAGCGCTTTGTGCCAAACCCGATCGAAGGCCTTCGCAATGTCCAAACTAACGGCCAATGCCTCCCCCTTGGACTCTACTACCTCCGCCCATCTATGAGTTAGGTAGACCAGAAGATCACCAGCTGACCGACCACGGCGGCCACTTATAAGCTGGTGATCCTCAAGGTACCTCATGAGCTGGCAGTTTACAATAGACTCCATTGTTTTGGAGAACAAGGAGGTGATGGCGATAGGCCGGTAGTTGGACGGGTCTGAGCGGTCACCTTTTTTAGGGATCGGGTGGACGAAAGCCGTCTTCCATGATTTTGGGACTACGCCTAGGGAGTAGGAGTAAACCGGTGCCAACAAAGATGGGAGTTTGTGGAGATATATACCATATTTATATTTTGTATAAAGTTATCGTTCATCTCCGCTATGGATGATAATGTTTTGTGATTTTTAGCAACTAAATTGGATAGCAAAAAAACACGATTTAAAAGAAATCGCCAAAAATATAAAAAACAACAGTGCAAACGCTAACGTTGACAAATCTATAGATAAACAAATAGAATGTCTGTGTTGTGTTCAATGCCAACACAGCTAAAAACAAACTTAATTTCTGTTGAAAATTTTAAATTTTGTGAGTGCAAACACCACCATCAACAAACTTGTTGTTCGATTTATTTTATGCGATTTCTTTCAAAACATTACGTGTTGGATGTTCCTCACTTTCTCAGTGCAAACGTACTGTCAGAAGGGCTAGAACCCAGAGCCATAAAGCTAGTTAATAAAAATAATCTATTACAGAATGCGTAGTAGTATCCTCTTAGTAGTCTGTGATCACAGAGTACCTACTTTGTATAAACTGAAAGCATCTATTTATTTTTATAAAACTGTTAGTGATTTGTGATTTAAACTTTAGTTTATTAAATGAAAAAGAGAATTTAATAATAATACAGCAATAAGAAACAGGAATGGCTTTTAGTGAAATTTGTAGAATTTGTTTAAGCGTTAATGTACGCATGTTGTGTGTAATAAAGAAGACTGACCTCCAATTGTATAAGACATTGACGAACAGTTTTGTAAGTTTATTACATCGATATAAGTAGTATAATAAGTCAGTCAGTTTCAGTTGCGGTAATTTCTTGTTATCGGTGGAGAAATACATTATAACTTGCCTGATATAAAATGCGATAGATCCGAGCTAGGCTAAGGCACAACCTTAAATGAAGTGATAAAATACAACCAGAACCTGAAAAACAACAATTAGCCTGGAATTCTGGGTCGTTGTAATATCAGTATGGGTTGGGTTTACAATTCGGTCGCCTGAATTTGAAGATTCTGTCACTGTGGGGGAGTCAAGGGGGTTTATCTGAAGCACCCCCACTCGATTTTTTCTGCCGGAGCAGCGTCGAAGTATTTTTAATTATTTTTTAAAAATATTGGTAAATGACTAATTTAATTACGTTTTTGACGTTTCATCTGTCAATGTCAAATCGATATATAGTACTGAATCGATCGTGAATCGATATTTCACCCTAGAGAATCGAGATCGAATCTTTTTCTGTTTTATTTAGATTTGCAAAATTATTTACAATTGGTTGAATGTACCCCAACTCGTAAAGAATGACAGTTTTTAATTTAATTATTCAATATTATCTGTACTTTATTGTATCTTTTGATATCGTAAATATAAACTTTTAACGCAAATAAAAAAAATCGATTTTTGCGAAATTGATCTTTAAGATTTCGATTTTTTGTGAATCGATTCATCTAATTTCGATTTGAATCGATTTAAAAATACGTAAAAT
The DNA here is from genome assembly GCA_907164705.1 of Parnassius apollo. Classification (NCBI taxonomy): domain Eukaryota; kingdom Metazoa; phylum Arthropoda; class Insecta; order Lepidoptera; family Papilionidae; genus Parnassius; species Parnassius apollo. Next base: position 316,658 of record CAJQZP010001131.1, read on the forward strand.
TAAATCGCTATGCCGGCCATTTTGTTGACAGCTTTTCCTCACGGTGTTGCTTCCGAGTTTCAGAATTTTGGTGAATAGTGAAATATTTGTGGCGGCGGAATACTGCTAAATATCGCAAAGATCTTTTCTTACAAATGGTGGCAGCCATAAATTATGTTTATAAATTAAAGTAGTTACGAAAGTTAATAATTTGGTGTTATATCGAGTGCAATAGCGAGCGAAGCGAGCCTGGGACGTGGAGCACCCCGACTCGGACAGGTTAGGTTAGAAGAGGATGACGGGGTCGTGTGAGCGAGCGAAGCGAGCGAATAGGACCCCGTCATCCTCTTCGTGGTTATTTTTTTGTAAACCACTCAGAAGTAGGAGCCCCGCGAAGCGGGGCTCCGTCGACCGTACGTCCCTCGACTGCACCACGTTAAGTGGCGTGGGGCTTCCATCCTCCAACTCTCTCTACCCATAAATCAGGTTAAAATTGTCATAAAAATTACGAAACATAACCTCAAAATGAGATTTTTAAAAATTAATAAAAAAAAAAACTAAGCACGTCCGGCAGAAAGTGGAAGTAGGGGGTGACTCTACAACTCCTCCCCCCTCCCCCCACGCCACCCCCCACCCCCAAATTCAGGCGACCGAATTGTAAACCTTACCCGTTCTAGTACATGTTACTTAAATGAGTATTATTGCGAACTTCTTCCAAGAAATTAACATCCGTCCTAGTTTGGTATTTCACCCACTTAAATCCAGTCCTGCATTGATGAATAGTCTCTGTTGTGACCAAATTCTGTCTGTGGGACATTATTATCCATATTTTATATGTGGTAGAGCCATGCTGCAGCTATATTGTGGTTGTATCATAGATGGGTCAGCTCGACAGGGGTAGTACCAGACCTTCACAGAATACCAGCATAAAGTAGCAGCTTAATGCTGTTTTATATGGTGAGTGTAGAGAACTGGAAATGCTATATACTGTTGGCGTTCTGTCTTCATCCTCAGGGTGACAATTAATTGGGGATAAATTTAGATGTATATAGACCACAGCATTCACTTACTATCAGGTAAACTGTGTACTTGTTAGAGATGTGAATTATTGGAAATACATATATTTAAAATGAAAATACAAACTTCAAAATACCTATTTTCATTTTGATTTGAACTCCTTTTTTTTTAAACCTATTTTCTATTTTATTTGAAATTGTTGTAAAATGCAACATGGTTTTGTTCAATTTTTAATTCATTTTAATATTTTCCATCCTTCATTGAAAATTAATTTATTTATAAAAGCGAGCCATTTTAAATGTTGGGCATAACTACAATAATGCCAACATTGCAAGTCAAACTCAAACTCTTGGAACTCAAGAACCCATAAACTTAAGTCAGTATATTCTAAGTCTATGGTTGAACCCACGGAATATAAAAAACAAGAGGAAGTAGTAACGTTTTTTTTATAGGATGGGGTGACAAACAAGCACACAGTCCACCTGATGGTAAGTGGTTTCTGTGGCCCATAGTCATCTACATCAATCCTCAATTACAAATTGAAATGCAGATGCGTTGTCACCCGTAAGGACTAAGATGGAATGCCTCGTTTCCAGTAAAAAGAGTCTCCGGTTCTCTACACTCACCATACAAAATACAGCAGCCTTAAACTACTATTTCACGCTGGTATTCTGTGAGAGCGTGGTCCCTCCTCAGTCGAGCCGACCCATTTGTGCTACAACTATACTTCTAATATAACTGCAGTATGGCTCTACCACAGTGTTAACATGTAACTTGTACCAGAACTACTGTCGCCAAACTCACACATTCTTAAGAAAGCAAGGTCTACCAACAATTATACACCATTTCAATCATTTTCATGTGATTGGCTATTTGAAAATAAAAGGGAAAAGCATTATGTTACTTGCGAATCCTTTGAGTATAAACTATAAATTCTACAAAATATTTTTATCAAAGAAGTTTCTAGAATTAATGATCAAATTCATCTTCTTAACATTAGATGTTGCAGTAATACCGGGGTTATTTGAAAATGCACCATAAATTATTACCAATAGATATCCTTATACCTATTATAGGCACAGTATAAATCGATATAAGCTTTGCCCTATCTGACCCGCTACTGCTACGTGAATTATGTTAGTGATGAAGTTACACTGCCCGAACGTGATTTGATTTATTGATATTCAGTCAATATTAAATTACATACTTATGATAAAATGAGTAAAATAACAAAATTTATTGTAAATTATCTTAATGTAGTACATATATTCCCGTCATTCACATAGCTGGCACGTAATCAGTTGACTTTGATGGAAATATTAATATATTATAGTGATTATAGTGAGCTAAATTATCATTTTTGAAATGGAAACGAACAGTATAATAAAAAAAGTCCCGCTGGGTTTCTTGCTGGTTCTTCCCAGGACAGGTTTTTTTTTCGAACCAGTGGTAAAGTAAAAAATTAACTTTCAATAAGAATTACTTGTAATCTATATTGAATAAAAATTATTCTATTCTATTGTAATAAAAAACAAAACTTTAAATTATTGTTTGTTGTCCTTGAAATAATAAATATTTACCTAAAAATTGATATTTTGATAATGAATTGCTAATCATAAAGCTTTATTTCCATGAGACTATCACTTTTATTTCAGCTTCAGCAGCTTTTCAATAGCCATGAGTAATACTAAGCTACTTATTTACTTCTCTGATTAAAAATCCTAATAAAATGTTCATTAATAGGGTGATATCATCACCCTATAATTTTCGATATTAAACATTCATCACTGTCTTTAACAAAATGTCGGTTTTCATCCATTTTGTTCCCACGAGTAGCTAGGGAAATACTTGGTCACCCCCGGCAGAGCCCCGCATGCCGAGGGAAGGGCTAAAATACTACCCGAATCGCCCCGGTCTCGGGTAGGCACCGTTTGCAACTGGACTCCCTTCAGCCACGCATCCATCGGCACGGTATGCTTGACACCTTGGATTGGGTTGGGATAGGAAAAGGGGGAGGGATAAAAGAAAAGAAAAAGAGGATTGTCCAAGTGTTTCTGTTCTGTCTGTTTCCTATTCAACCAGACCAAATAACAGGCGGCAACCTGTGAAGGAGAACTCCTCAGACTTGCCCTGGGGATCAATATGACCTGTGCTCTCCCCCAGAGCCATACGCCAAACTGCTTGCCGGACAGGAGAGCAGAATAGGTGTTAATCTAGTCCTATTTATAATATCAAAAGTTAGGAGTAGACTAACCCCCACCCTCCAACATTCATTATTTGTACATTTTTATTAATATGTTAGTGAATAAATAGGACTGAAATAAAATTTTATCGATTTGAATATAGTCACAACACTATCGCAGCACTTTTTGTTCATAACACATTGACAGATGAACTTTAGATTAACGAAATAAGGTTGTATATTTTTTGTAATAAAAGCAATTTCATTTTCATTCATGTTTATTTACGTTTCTTTGCAAAAACAAATAAAATTAGACGTACCTGTAGTATGAAACATTTCCATTTGAAAGATTTATATTTTTGAGATTTTGTTTCTACACTCTAATACTGCACAAAATGGCATAATTTCACATATATTACTGAAGAAGCAATCCGTTGGCTCGCGACAGTTTGAGCCAGTGACTGACAGTCATTTTGTTTGATTATGTGCTACTGTCACTAATTTTGATACGCCTGCCCCACCCACTTCGGGCTTCTTCTTGTTTTTATATTCCGTGGTTGAACCTCTCTAGTACGCTAGTACTTACTCTTACTAGTTTGTGCTCTCCAGTAACTTAGTATAACTTGGAAGGCATGTTCTAAAATAGGTTTAATATATGTTATATACAACATGTAACATAATTAACGCACTTTGAGAAAGTAATTTGTTTAGAATCGATTCCTATCATTATTAATATAGGTAATTTTTTATCCCAAAAATTATTAAAACTACGTAAATTACAGTCACACTAAATCTGTACGGTCAAAACAAACTGAAATGGACAGTATCTTAAGGCAATAAGACTTTTAAGAGTGCAGTTTTATTTGTATTATTACTAATTCTGTCATTCAATAAAAATAAAGAAAAATGAACTTTATTTCAAGCACATTAAAGTCTTTGCGTTTGTGGATTGTACTGTGACCACAACATTCTTCCGGAATCACTATAACTAATTTGATAAATAATCAGTGCATAAAAATGTTTAACTAAAAATTCAGTGTATGTATTATGATTATAACATAATATACTAATTGGGGTGTCTGAGGGTGTGCGTTAATTACGTTACATATTGTATATATATATTTTAAGTATAATTTTTGGTATTATTATTTGCCATAGTTGCCACCCTAGGCTAGGCGGGTTGGCAACTGCAGTTTTTTTAATTATTCTGACCTGTTATGTGCAAAATGCTGATGCCCATACCCTTATGATATAAAATAATCTAATTGTCAAAAAAATAAAATGTCCAAACTTATCTGAAACTTACTTTATACTGCAGTTAACATTAAATCAAAAAGGTTAGAAATGCTAGTGAAAGTATATTGTCATTAACTTCATTTGGAACTTAGTGATAGTGGTCTAATAGTTAGGATGCGGACTGCAAACGCAAGAAAGTAGTAAGTTCAAATCTGCTATTTGACTATTTTTGTAAATTACTCCTAGTGCAGGCATTTTCAGTTTACTTGAAGCAAATAAGAGAAGTATTTACAATGTTAATGGTGATGCTAGTAGTTTAAAGTAAAAATATGAATGTAGGTTTATTAGGATTAAATTTTGAAAGCCCAAACTTGAAAATGCCTCTGTCAGGGTCTCAAGAGTCTAGATCTACTGCTTTTAAAGCTTTGTCTGTTAATGTCATGCAGACTACCACTTACTTAACACTCACAACATTTTAAATTAATAATATATATTCTATAAAATATCGTATAAATTAATACGAGAATTGTGTCCATATATTAACCGCGTGCAGAAAGTTTGCTGATGCCATCATGATGTCACTTATTGATGATTAGTACAACTTAACAAGATAATAGTGAATAATTTCGATGCGAGAACAATAAATTCAAAGATGTTGCATCAACAAAGAGAAGCATTACATCTTAGTTCTTAGAGGTAACATCTTGAAGTTTGTTGCAGGTGCTTATAGGCTATGGCAGTCACTTACCATCAGGTGGATTGTAAGCTTATTTGTTACTTCAATGTTATAACAAAATGATATTGAAGAAGAGAGTTGTGGTAGCCAATATATTTTACAAACTTGTATATTTAAGTAGTTTTGCATGTTTATGATAAACTTTAATATTTTTAGATGGATGAAAATGAGGAGCCCGTAATTGTATGTTTCATCTGTCATGCAAAACTCATTCGATGCAGAACATTACAACAACAGGCTATTGAGTCAAATGCAGTTCTGGTACAGTTGCTTGCAGGAGGGTCCATGGTATTATCTATTCCATCCATTAAAACCTATAAAAGATTACTTACTACTACTATTGAACCTATAGATTGCTTGATATGAAGGATTTTGCCAAATTTGCCACGCTTAGCAGGTTGGCATTCGTAATTTATATTAGTCTGAGTTGTTATCAGGAAGATGCTGCTGCCCAACTCCTGTTTCTGTTTCCCTCTGTCGGCTCTTACGACACTCGTCCTCTTGGTAGGTATATAGGATAGTGGTTATTAATTATAGTTCACTGCTTGATGGTTCATTACCATTATAATGAATCATCATTTAATCATCACTTGGCATTGGCAGGCACCTAGATGATCACTTCCTGTCTCGCGCCTTCTAAGCTTTTGCTTGCTTTCTTCCCGTTGCTATGTGGGAGAATGTTTTTTCTACTGCATAGTTAAGTTTGTTTTTCAATCCACTTACTTTTTCGTAGGAGCAATGTGTTATATTTTATGAATTACAGTAAGTTAAGTTACAGTCGAGTACAAAGCCCTAGTACGAAACCTATCCAAACACAGAAAGGTGTAAGACGGTGACGTAATATCCCCGAAACTTCACCGCTGCATTGGAAAATTTTTTCAAGCTACTGGAATGGAAAGGGTACGGTATATATCTCAATGGCGAGTACATCACTTACCTTCAATTTGCCGACGATACAGTCCTTAGGTTAGAATCGCTGCAGGGCCTAAGCACTGTTCTCAATGACCTCAATAGTGTATCCCAATGGATAGGTCTTAAAATTAACATGGACAAAACGGTTGTTGGGAGCACTAAGCTCGAAGTTGTTGACGAGTATGTTTACCTGGAACAAATAGTCCGACTAGGTAAGTCCAACTTCGATCAAGAGGTCAATCGACGGATTCAATTCGGCTGGGCAGCGTTTGGGAAATTACGACACATCTTGTCATCAGGTACATACCTCAAAATTTGTACAGGAGATTGTTAAACTAGAGTATTTTGCTAGTGATAACTTATGGATCTGATATGTGGTCCTTCACTGCTGACCGTATGAGGAAGCTCAAAGTCGCTTAGCTATGGAGAGAATGAGGATATCAGCAGTAGAACCAGAGCGACCGACATAGCCCAACGGATTAGTAAGCTGAAGTGACGATGGGCCGGCCATATAGATCGAAGAACCAATAACTGATGGGGAAGAAAGGTTCTCGAGTGGCAGCCTCGTACCTGCAGGCGAAGTGTAGGGCTTCCCTCCGTCCCCCGTGATGGAGTGAAGACCTGGTAAGACATGCAGTAAGTCGATGGATGCGGGTGGCATCTTGCTGTGGGCATAACTAATAGGGAAGAAAGGCTCTCCAGTGGCAGCCTTGTACTGGTAGACGAAGTGTAGGGCATTTCTCTACTTGATGGAGTGAAGACGTAGTAAGATACGCAAGAAGTCGAGGGATGCGGGTGGCTCAGATCGTGCTGCGGCATTTCTTGGGGGTGGCCTTTGTTCAGCAGTGGACTCGTGAGGCGCTGTAATGATGATGATGATGGTTGCATTACCAAGCATTTTGAATTTAAAAGATAATAAAGGACAGACTGTTTGAGATTTGTTAATTAATTTTTCTTCACCATTTGCCTATATTACATGTTCTGAACCTTCTGTGCAAATTTGGCTGGTTATTGCAAAATAATCCTGTATAAACGAAATATTATCTATAGGTAATAATAATATTTAGTAAACAAAGATAGATATTTGTCAATTTACGGAATTCGTGATTGGAAAAATTGTTTAGACTCGATTCTAATTACATTTCTAAACTATCTATATTCTTATTTAAGTTTATTCAGAACCCTCACTTTTGTCCGGTTTTCATTATCATTTGGAGTTGTTGTCAGGAAGATGCTGCTGCCCATCTCCAATTTCAGTTTTCCTCTGTCCCTTTTTACGACATCTGTGGGATGGTATGGCACTGGCTTTTTCTATGTTTTTTTAAGAAAAAAACAAATTGGTTTCAGTCAATACCAAAACCGCATGAGGCTAGAGATGAGATTCAATTCACACCAATTTGTCATATAGATATCAGGCCAGCAGAGTGTGGTGCTGAAAATGATTGTAAGGACGAAATTTTTAACCTTGAATCTGTTAAAGTTGAGGAAGAGAATTTCGAAAACGAGAATTCCAAATTTGAAGTAAATGGGAATCATGAAATAGGTAAGATATACACATTTTGTGATATTATTAAATTAAGGTACAATTTACATAATGGCAAGTGGTTACTGTAGATTATGGACACAAAATAAAGAGGGCTTCATGTGCAATGTACTGATTTGCCTTTGCCTAAATTCAAAGTGCAAGTAAAAAGCACTCATGGAGAAAGAAAATAACTGAATAATTATTTAAAAGATAACCATACATGGACATCATAATGAGCTTTGTTAGACATTTTCTTATTTGTAAATATTTTGACCATGTATGCAGCCAGGATGTATGTACACTAAAATGTATTAATTTCATAGAAATTAGTGCTATACTTACAACTGGTAATTTCTTAACTCAGATGAACTCCTCCATCCTCCTGTTACCTGTTTCTGTCGTCAAATAGCAGTGTGAAGAGTATAGAGTCAGTATAATCACTGGCTGTGGGGCATTGCATCTTAGTCGTCAGAGGGCACAGCACATTGTAGCCTTTTATGTTTGAAGTTAGCCGCAGGCAGTCCATGGACTGCAGTACCCACTTACCATCAGGTGGAACGGCTACACACATAAGGTGGAGATTTAGTTAGTTTGTCACTTCATAATAAAATATATGGAGAAAAGGTGCTCAAGGTATCCTTTTACTGGCAAGCACTCACCTACTAAAAACAAGTTGTGACAGAACACTTACTAAATGAGGTGAATTAATCATCATCATCATTACAGCACAAGTCCACTGCTGAACATAGGCCTCCCCCAAGGAATACCACAAAGCACGGTCTTGAGCCACCTGCTTTCATCGACTTACTGCATGTCTTACCAGGTCGTCACTCCATCTAGTGGGGGACCGTAGGGCTACACTTTGTCTACCAAAAAAAAAAAGAAAAGGAAAGGTTAGGAGAACCTTTCTTCTCCATCAGTTGTCAGTTCTTTGGCCCATTGCCACTCAGGTAATTACACGTAGCTTATGAAACATGCAGTATGGTAATGAAAGTGGGTGGCTCGGAGCCATAAGCTGTGTGATGGACTGTAATGATCCAGTCGCTTGGAATAAATTTTAGATTTTATTTTATATATTGAGTCAGAATCTGTTTCATTCTAGATATTGGTGAAAAACAAGAAGACTTGGAGATTGATGCTTTTGAAGATCGTCATAAAGATTCGGAGAATGACTTGCCACTAATTACATATGGTTCAAAGAGTATAACAGATGACTTTGACATAGGTAAAAAAAATTATTTGAAAAATCCGTACCAAAAAATAAAAAAACCACCACGTTAGAAATTTCTCTTGCATCTGTAGTTGGAGATGCACTGTCGATACAAAATTCTGTTCTTTTAATACACATGAACAAACCAAATGATTGTTACATATGGTTCAAAGAGTATAACAGATGACTTTGACATAGGTAAAAAAAATTATTTGAAAAATCCGTACCAAAAAATAAAAAAACCACCACGTTAGAAATTTCTCTTGCATCTGTAGTTGGAGATGCACTGTCGATACAAAATTCTGTTCTTTTAATACACATGAACAAACCAAATGATTGTTACATATGGTTCAAAGAGTATAACAGATGACTTTGACATAGGTAAAAAAAATTATTTGAAAAATCCGTACCAAAAAATAAAAAAAACCACCACGTTAGAAATTTCTCTTGCATCTGTAGTTGGAGATGCACTGTCGATACAAAATTCTGTTCTTTTAATACACATGAACAAACCAAATGATTGTTTGTGACCCAAGGAACCAAAATGATTATTTGTAGGCCATACAATTATGTTGTTTTAAGCAAGAACTGAATTCGTTTACTTTTAATTGGGCAATTATCTATGAATAGAACTCATCATCGTTATCATTACAGCCTATAGACACAGAGGTGACTCTGATAGTGATCGAATTTTGTTAAATATGGCACGGAGTAGTAAGCATTGTTCAGGATTACATAATAAGAAGAAAATTAAAAAAGAATTGAAATTTGAAGCAACAGGACTTAAAAGACTTTTACAGGATGTAGATTTTCTCGACTTTTTTTATAAATATTTAAAATAATAAATGCGGGAAATAGAGTAAATGGCGCCTTGCACTCTATTGTGAAGAGTCAAAATGTGTCGAAAAAGGCACGTATGGCAATTCACAATGCTGTGTTGGTCCCTATTTTCACGTATGGTAGTGAAAGTTGGGTGTGGCAGAAGAAGCACGAGAGTAGAATAAACGCAGTAGAAATGCGGTCGTTAAGGAGTATGTTAGGGCTGAATCTGAATGACAGGGTAAGAAATTGTGTAATAAGAGAAGAGTGTGGTTTGCAAGATGATGTGACCGGCATTATTTCTTCGATGCATGTTTCTTCATCAACTGGTGCCATATTTTCCTCCGAACATAAGTGTTTGTTTGGTTCTATTTGGGTACACGGGCTTACTACGTTTCTGTATTTCAAACCATTCACTAATAGGTAGGGGTATTTAGGAATTATGGTATAGGTGTTGGTCAATTTCTTTATAGGGATAATAAAGTTTCTTTTTCTATAATGGTATTTCTAAGATAAAAACTAATTTGTCTTTGTCTATATAACTTTTCAATATTATCAATTTTAATAGAACTACTTCATGTTTTAAAAACATTTAGTAATTTCGTGTTTTCGAAATAGATATAATATTTATGTTTAAAATCGCTATATTCTTTAAAAAAATCTTTGACAAGTTTTTCATTACTTAGTAAAGGCATGTGAACTTTTAGTATACGTTGTCTTTTATTTGAAATGTCTTTAACAGATATTTTATCGCTAAACCATCCAGAAACTAAAATTTGGCGTGGTTTAGTATCTATAGCTTTTTTCAGGATAGGAATCCCTTCATGTTCCCTGTTTGATACTGAGTTAGCTGTGTCACCATCGTCTGATAATTCCATCAGTTCCATCGGTGGCTCGGCTTCCGTATCAGAAACAACTATAGATTTCTCGCTTTCCGTGTCGGAAATCGACATAACTGACGGTGTTTTAGGTATCTTTTCTATTATTGTTGAGGCTGTTATAAAAAAATTTCCTATCTGTTCATATTCTCTTTCGACCGAATGAGAATTAAAATCAAATTGGTTTTGCGAGGTATTAGGTTGAATTCTATTTTCTGTATCGGTATAATTTACGCGTCTTGAACTAACTGTCCTCATTGTGACGTCAGTATTAGAGTTCGACGGCACTTGTGACGCACGGTATTGCCCATTGTTTCGCGAAAAATGCTGACGGTGTTGCGCCGATGACGATCGTACTGGTGACCCAGTTTCAAAGTTCGCATTAAAGTTATTTCTATTATTCATTTTATGATTACTTACGAAGTGGGGAGAAATATTATTTGAATTAAATGAATTACTTTGGTTATTCGATGAATGGCCGTTCGTTTGATATTGAAAACTTGGGCCTTTATATTTATTATTATGATTAAAATTGGGATGATTTTGGAAATTGGATTTGGCTTGGTCTAAAATTTTTATTAGACTTTGGGTTCCTATTTTCGTAAACTGTTTGGAAGTTCTGTTCCTCTAATACAATTTTTAATACGTCTTCTAAGGTGGTAACATTACGTAGTCGCACTAGTCTCACTAAGTAAGCAGGTAAATTGTATAAAAAAGCGTTTAATGCTGTGTTATCGTATATCGTTTGTTTAGCTTGCCGTAAGTCTCGATTATTAATGGTTTCGTTAATTTTTGAAAATAAAATGCTTTTTAAATGTTGCACCCGGTTACAAAATTCTTGATAACTTTCGTTTCTATGTTTTCTAAGACTCTCTAGCTCCATAGCTAAGCATTCTTCAGACCTTGGGTCGCCAAAGTGTTGGTTTAACAGCGATTTGAGGTCTGCCCAAGAGTCTATCTGTTCCCTTTCTCCCACTAAACTAGCAGCTTCCCCTGACAAGCGACTGGTAATGACGTGAAATAAATATTCATTTTGTAAGTTACCCCCTTGGAATGTTTGTAAAATATATTCGCATTTTTTTATGAATAAAGGTAATAACCTAGCATCTCCATCAAAAATTGGAATAATTTTCGTCATTTCTACGGGAATTGTTTCAATGTTTTCCATTTTAAAATAAAAAATAAATATCAAAGTTTTTAAATACGAAGAATAAAATTGATTTGGCTAAGATCTACTAACAAAATTTTGATTGTTTAGTAGAAGAGTATTGTTATGGCGTTTTCTAATCCAAGACAATACCTACGTATAACTAATACAAGAGGAAACAAAAGGAAGGTTGCGGGAAGTGAAAAGTTTTAGTAGTAGTAGTAAGTAGTAGTAGTAGTTTTAGTTTTAGTCCCTCTGGGATAGTTCTGGAGTCTCGGCTGTTTCTGCTGAAGTCGCGAAGTCCTTAATTTATTTATTTGTTCGGTGATATTCGTCCAAGCGTTGAAACGCACGTTGTCAGGATACTGGTGTTGGATCACGATGATAGCCGACGATACAGACTCTTCCTAGACAACTACGAATATCCTACCGGCTGCGCCAATTAAGTTGACAACGACTTTATTTATAAAAATAATTTATTTATGCAAAATTACAGAGTTACAGCTTATAATTACTTCCAAAACTAAATCCGTCTTACAGTTAACTTAGCCTAGTATTTATATTAAAATATCTCTTACTAAGCAACCCGTGCTATGACGCACGGCCTAATTCCTGTGATTGCTTGTGAAGCATATATTAGAGGGGTCATCACACTTAACCCGCGCTCGACTGTGGCCGGCTTCACTCGTTCACTGTGACGTAGGCGCGGGACCCGAAGCTTGTTGTCTTGCAATACTTGCTTGACGTGCTGAAGCTCCGCGGCCAGATGTTTTCTGTCACAGATCCCTCGTGCTCTCTGAAACAAAGATTTACCCACGGTAGCTAACTGTGAAGGATGATGGTGAGATTCACCATTTAAATATCGGTTGGTATGGGTCTTTTTCCTATACACAGTGTGACCAATAGTGTTATCAGGATTTCGGATGACTAAAACATCTAGGAAAGCTAACGAATTATTTGCCTCTAACTCCATTGTGAATTTTATTTTAGAGTTTATGGAGTTAAGGTGGTCTAAAAATGCAGTTACTTTGTCAGATGGTAAAATTGTGAAAGTGTCGTCTACGTACCGCTTGTAGAACCTTGGATTTACAGGAGCAGTAAGAAGGGCTTTCTCCTCAAAGTCCTCCATGAATATGTCGGCGACTATGGGAGACACAGGTGAGCCCATCGCCACACCATCTACTTGCTTGTAGAACTCCTCCTTCCACAATACATAGCCAGATGTGAGGCAATGTTCAAGTAGTATTGCATATTCTTGAGGCATGTTATTTTCTTCTAGCTTCCTAGTTACAATTGAGATGCAGTCCACAATAGGTAGGCATGTAAATATTGACTGAACATCAAAACTGACCATAGTTTCATTGTTAGCGAGATGTAGGTCTTTTATCTCACTCACAAAATGGTATGAATCCTTTGTGTGTGCTCTGGTATGTCCTCTTAGTGGTGATAGTATTTTTGCTAAGTATTGTGCCAGCTTATAAGTTGGTGAATCGATCTGGCTCACTATGGGACGTAGTGGAGCGTTTGGTTTGTGTATCTTCGGTAACCCATACAACCTCGGTGGTTTGGCACATGATGGTATTAGCGAATTCACGTCGAGATTTAATTTTTCGGAGTATTTCTTTATTAAATCGCTAGTTGTTTTAAGCGTGTTAGTTGTAGGGTCTGTTTTGACCTTTTTATATGTACTTTCATCCGATAGAATTGTTGTATTTTTAAATTATATTCCGACGCGTCCATTACTACCGTATCATTTCCTTTATCCGCGCGGAGAATCGTGAGTTCTGGTCTGTTCCGTAAGTTATTTAGCGCTGTAAATTCGTCTTTGGGAAGGTTCGGTTTCGGCACTGAACTACGACGTAACAAGGACGAAATATCTTGACGTATGGCCTCCAAATCTTCCTTACCGATATTATTCTTAAACAGACAATCCTCAACACTGCAGATAATTTCTTCGTACGGGATTTTTCGCGGAGTTAACGCGAAGTTCATTCCCTTCGCTAATACTTTCATTGTCGGTTCGTCCAGTGTATGTTTTTTACAAATTATAGACAGTGCGTTGTTTATAGTTTGTGTCTATGGTCAACGGTTGTTTATTGTTCTGGCGTTGACTTGGATGTTTGGCATTTGATTTGATCGTTAATTTTTGATATTTTTCTATTTGTTTATTTTTGCATTCATTGTATTTTGATGTTTCTCGTTTGTTTAAAGTTTCGATGCAATTATTAAAATCAAATGTCGTTAAAATTGTCTTTAGTTCACTGGACAAATTGTCTATGGTGTTGTTTATGAAATGTAAATCGAACCGTTTCTGCTGAATCACCGTCCGTATCAACTTTTTACTTGCCTGATTTAAGATCTTAGCGCTTTCTCGAATGTCCTTCTTTGTTGATATTTTGACACACGTAGGAATGAGATTATGGTCTCTGCATCTCTTCAAGAAATTTAAAGATGTTATATATCTTGCGCGCTTGGTTTTAAGATCTTCTAATCGACGAATTTTATTTGCTATTACCAGTCCGTACTGGTTCACATAATGATTTCTTAAATTTACGCGAACACTACACATTGAATAAAACTATTATTTACGGATTTTATCGCGTTTAATTACTTTAATTTATTTTTATTATTATCCCGACGTTTCGGGTGCTTTACAGCGGCCATGGTCACGGGGGGACTGAGATGTTTGACGTCCCACTGTCATAGTTAGTCCGGCTACCTTCAGTTTTTTAATATTAATTTTTGGTCCGATTTACGCAAAACGAGCTTATAGTATCATGAAGTCTTGCAGTGGTATGCTTGGGTTTGGGTTTAATTTTGTTAATTATAGGATCCCAAGCAGATGGTAGCACCCAACCATCTTCTCTATTGAAATTTAGATGTTTTTTAATTTCAATACCTTCGCGTATCATCCTTGGTAGGAATCGGTGTTCTTTTGCGAGAATTTGTGGTTTATCAAATCTAATGTAATGGTGGGGACGATCTTGAACATGTTCGCAGACTGCAGACTTCCCGGAGCGTCGGTGCTTCACATCAGCTATATGTTCCTTCACGCGGGTTTTTATAGATCTCTTTGTTTGACCTATGTAAGAGAGACCACATTCACAATCACACACGCGCCTACGTCACAGTGAACGAGTGAAGCCGGCCACAGTCGAGCGCGCGCCTGCCCTACTACCATATGTTAGAGGAGTCACGGACAAGATTGGCTACATCTTGAAGCGAGCGTCCATTAAGACATACTACAAGCCGCTGAAGAAGATTAGTCAATTTTTACCATCCATCAAATGTAATATTCCTCTACAAGATGCAGGTGTGTATAAGCTAGATTGTGAATGTGGTCTCTCTTACATAGGTCAAACAAAGAGATCTATAAAAACCCGCGTGAAGGAACATATAGCTGATGTGAAGCACCGACGCTCCGGGAAGTCTGCAGTCTGCGAACATGTTCAAGATCGTCCCCACCATTACATTAGATTTGATAAACCACAAATTCTCGCAAAAGAACACCGATTCCTACCAAGGATGATACGCGAAGCTATTGAAATTAAAAAACATCCAAATTTCAATAGAGAAGATGGTTGGGTGCCACCATCTGCTTGGGATCCTATAATTAACAAAATTAAACCCAAACCCAAGCATATCACTGCAAGACTTCATGATACTATAAGCTCGTTTTGCGTAAATCGGACCAAAAAAAAAATTAATATTAAAAAACTGAAGGTAGCCGGACTAACTATGACATTGGGACGTCAAACATCTCAGTCCCCTCTGTGACCATGGGCGCTGTAAAGCACCCGAAACGTCGGGATAATAATAAAAATAAATTAAAGTAATTAAACGCGATAAAATCCGTAAATAATAGTTTTATTCAATGTGTAGTGTTCGCGTAAATTTAAGAAATCATTATGTTTATGTTATGTTATGTTTATGTTTTAAAATACTTAGCAACGCTTTTTTTTAATTTTTCTGGTAACTATTATGACAACCTATTACCCGACTATATACACATACAAATAGAAAATTATCAATTTTATGGGTGCATGTGGATAACGAACCGGGGTTGTTAGCGTACTGTTAAATTTAAGGCAAACTGCTAGCCCTCGAGCTACCAGGGCTTGTTTTGAGTCTTTGTATAGCCTACAAATAATTCCTCTATCTTAATCGTACCGTAAACTTCCACTGCTGAACATGGAAGGATCTCTCCCGATGTAGGGAGTATTTGCCTCGGTTATTAGATTAATGTAATTATAACACGGTCAGAAGAACGTCATCATTATTATTTGTATTACATTCTTTACCATTCTTTCCCTCCATAAACGAATATGAGAGGCAATATCCAGAGTAATTGGCTAAAATACTTTATATCTTGCAACGTTAAATGAGTGTAATTATGTAAAATATTATAATTTGTATTTCAGAACAACTCTGCATACAAGCAAATAATTTTTGGAAACCGTGTGAGAAAAAGATTAAATCAAATTCTACTGATTGTAACATAAATGAAATCCGGAAAGGAAACCTCGATTTAAAAAGCCTTTCTATTAAATCAAAGCCTAAACTGAGAATAGATACTCAACCAGTTATTAAAAAACGAAAGCATCCTGCAAAAATTACGAAAAAGAAAATTTTGAAACAGAGTGTAAATATACTTAGGAAAAACACATCTGAGGCATCAACAAAATATATTTTTGAATGTGATGATTGTAAAAAAAAAATTTTATCAAAAGATATTCTCGTCAACCACATATCACACAGTCATGAGACTCCAAAGAATTCAGATGCAGTTCAGACACAAGTTGAACAAACTCTAGTACCACAACTAATAGATATATATAACTGTGATATTTGCGAATTTAAAACATCTCAAAAACGTCTCATTTTAGCACATCTTAAAACGCACATCGCTAAGAAAATGTACTGTTGTAATAATTGTGATTATAAATGTACAGATAAAGGAAATTTCCAAAGGCATATGAAAATACACACCGGTGAAAAACCTTTTTCGTGTAATATGTGTGAATATAGATGTAATTTTAAGAGTAATTTGCAAACACATATGAAAATACACACTGGTGTAAAACCTTTTTCGTGTAATATCTGTGAATATAAATGTATTAGAAAAACTAATTTGGAAGAACACATAAAAATACACACCGGAGAAAAACCTTTTTTGTGTAATATGTGTGAATATAGATGTAATTTTAAGAGTAATTTGCATACACATATGAAAATACACACTGGTGTAAAACCTTTTTCGTGTAATATCTGTGAATATAAATGTATTAGAAAAACTAATTTGGCAGAACACCTAAAAATACACACCGGAGAAAAACCCTTTTTCGTGTAATATCTGCGAATATAGATTTATTAGGAAAAGTCATTTGCTTAGTCATATGAAAATGCACACCGGTGAAAAACCTTTTTCGTGTTATATCTGTGAATATAAATGTATTAGAAAAACTAATTTGGAAGAACACATAAAAATACACACTGGAGAAAAACCTTTTTCGTGTAATATCTGTGAATATAGATTTATTAGAAAAGCTGATTTGCTAAGTCATATAAAAACGCACACTGGTGAAAAACCTTTTTCGTGTAATATCTGTGAATATAAATGTATAAGAAAAACTAATTTGAAACAACACATAAAAATACACACCGGGGAAAAACCTTTTTCCTGCGATATCTGTGATTATAGATGTATTAGGAAAAGTCATTTGCTTAGGCATATGAAAATGCACACTGGTGTAAAACGTTTTTCGTGCAATATTTGTGAATATAAATGTATAAGAAAAATCGATTTGATGAAACACATCAAAATACACACCGCAGAAAAACCTTTTTCGTGTAATATCTGTGAATATAAATGTATTACAAAAAGTAATTTGAAAAGGCATTTGAATATACACACTGGAGCAAAATCTTCTTCGTGAGGTATCTGGTAAAATATGTACAATTGCTGTGAAAACCCGCTTTGTTGGGTTAGTTTATGTCTAATATTTATTCATGTATGTATGTTTTATTAAATAAGAATTTTTTCAAATTACGAACACATGACTTTTCTTGTTAAATTTTTAATTTTTTGTCTTACTTACGTATTTTTATTCATTATATAAAAATACTTACTACTACAGATAATAGTCATGTACTGAATACCTATATTACAATACATTCTTATACACTTCATTTACTGTCTTGTGTTCTGGGGCATACACCAAGTAATTTTTTTCTGTCCAACGCTCGAAAAAGCTACATACAGTTGACCATGTGAAAACGGGATTCTCCGAATTTCACACCACAATATTTGAACACATTTGAACTTATGCCTTATTTATACCCCAAATAGACTAATGTATGTACTTCTGCATCCAAACCTGTCTGTCAAAAGTCTGAGGTAAGCGGAACGGGAGAGGCGTGTTGAAATGCACCCTAATTGGTTAAATTCAAGGTTGCGACACAATTAGGTACCAAGTGTACTTTATCAGTACCAGAACCATATTCTACTGTAAATTTGTACAAAATTAAAAAAATACAAAAGAAGTTTTATTTAAGTAGGTATCGTATTCAGCAAAATACCTATAATTTTCTGTTTTAAAAATTATTTTTATTAAAACAAGCTTTCTTTACAATAATAAAATAATAGAATACTACGCGGTGGACGTTCGGTTGCCACCTACGACGACTCGACCTGGCAAATATAACGCACGCACCCTGAGGACGAACGAAAAGATACTGGAGCCGGGAGAAGTTGCGCTAGCATATTATTGGATTATCCGAGGTCCGAAGAGAGGGGGAGGACACGATAATCCTCGAGTACGGCAACTTGTTCTATCACCGGGAGGGCGACCATCTGTCCCAAGGAGGTGTCGGATTTATCGTCCACAAGTCTCTTGTCAACAACATTGTGAAGATTGAGAGTGTTTCGACGAAGGTCCCGTACCTGATACTCAGAATCATCAAACGGTATTCGCTGAAAGTCATACAGGTTTACGCACCAATCTCAGCACATCCCGATGAGGAGGTGGAGGAAATGTATGAGGATATTTCCAGAGCCATGCATTCCTCCAAAACTCACTACACGGTGTTGATGAGAGACTTCAACGTATGTGTGCCAACGAAAAGCGTACTCATTGGGAAATTTGGAGTAGGTCAACAGAACCGTAGGGGCCAGCAGCTGGCCGACTCCATGGAGAAAGAGGGACTCTTTATGATGAACTCTTTCTTCCAGAAGCGGCCCCACAGGAAGTGGACTTGGTCGAGCCCCGACGGTTCGACTAAAAATGAGATTGACTTCATTATGACGACCAGACGCCAACTGTTCAGTGTAGTCTCAGTGATCGCAAGGGTGAAAACTGGCAGCGATCACCGAATGGTTAGAGGCACACTGAACACTGAAGAGCCGTGGTAGCTCAGATGGTTAACGCTCACTGTAAGTATAACAGAACGCGAATAACCCGGGTTCGATCCCCGCCGGCACCAATGAAATTGTTAATTGCAATTTTAAGTGCTGATTTACCACGTGCTCAGCGGTGAAGGAAAACATCGTGAGGAAACCTGCATGTCTGAGGAATAAGAAAAAAATATTTTCGAAGACATGTGAAGTTCGCCAACACGCATTGGGGCAGCGCGGCGGACACTTCCTTGCCCTAAAACCCTCTCAGAAATGAGGGGAGGCCTGTGCCCAGCAGTGGGACGTATATAGGCTGTAACTTTACTTTATTTTACTTTTACACTGAACCTAAACGTTAAGTTGGAGAGGTCTCGTCTAATGAAGTCAACGCTCCGTCCCCATCGTGCTCTAATCCAGAATCCCGAAACCTTTCAGCTCGAGTTACGTAACCGCTTTCAGTGCCTAGAAGATTGCAATGCAGTGGACGATATGAATGACAAGCTCGTGGAAACTGTCCATGCGGTCGGAGCTAAGTTCTGCAAGATCCGCCGCAGAAGAACACAAAAACTCTTTGATCACACTCTTAATCTCATGGCTTTTAGACGGGAGATGAGGCTGCAATCGTCAACTAATTTGACAGCATACAGGCAACTGAACACACAGATCTAGAAATGCATGCGGCGAGACTTGCGCAAATTAATACTCCTCGTATTGAAGAAGCGATCAAGCGGAACCAGGACTCCAAAGTCTTTGCCAGAGATCTGTCTGCCAGTAAGAGCCAACTGTCAAATCTGAAGACTGAGACCTGAGACGGACACCTGAGATTCTGAGTGAGATTGAGAGGTTCTATGGGCAGCTGTACACATCATCGTTGGCGCCACACGCAAGTGTGAGTAACGATCCAATAGCAAGTCTAATCCGACACTATTCCGATGATATCCCGGACGTCAGTCTGAGCGAGATTAGAATGGCTATCCAGCACCTTAAAAACGGCAAGTCCCGGGCGAGGATGGAATTACAGTGGAGCTTCTGAAAGCGGGTGGAAAACTGGTACTTGAAGTCCTTTAGAGGCTCTTTAATTCCGTCTTCCATGGTGGCACTACTCCGGAGGCGTGGAGCAGAAGTGCGGTGGTCTTGTTCTTCAAGAAAGGTGACAACACACTCTTAAAGAACTACAGATCGATATCCCTTCTGCGCCGCGTCTACGTGCTGTTTTCGAGAGTCATTACGAATCGTCTCGCACGCAAACTCATCGACCTCCAGCCTCCCGAACAAGCCGGTTTCCGAAAAGGCTTTAGTACCATAGAACACATACATACCCTTCGGCAAATTGTACACAAGTCCGAAGAGTACAATCTGCCACTTTGCCTGGCGTATGTGGATTATGAGAAAGCCTTTGATTCCGTCGAAATTTGGGCGGTGCTACAGTCTCTTCAGCGGTGCCAAGTTGACTGTCGGTATATCGAAGAACTGAAGTGTTTGTACAGTAGGGCTACGATGGCTATCCGAGTACAGAACCAGAGTTCGAAACCTATCCAACTGCAGAAAGGTGTAAGACGGGGTGACATTATCCCCCCCGAACGGGTTCCTGCCTTGTCGTGGCGGGGGGGCTTAGTAGCCGTGGCACGGTGAACAAAGAGGAACCCACGTGGCTGGCCCGAGGTGAAGGGCCGGCCTGAGGTGGCCACTCCGAGTGGGCTTGGGGAGCCCACTTCGGATGTGTGCTGGTGGACTGCAGCGAGTGGGGACTCCGCACCCTCTACCGCTGCAAGCGAGGTGGAGTCGCGGAGGAAGAGGAGTGTTGGTATGGCGATGCGCCACTCGCCCTATCCTCCGCGACTCAAACGGGGCCGCACCGTTGATGCGGTGGTGATGGGGCTGCGGGGGGAGAGGATTGTCGGTATTGCGAGGCGCCGCTCTCCCTATCCTCCGCAGCCGAATCTTGGTTGGCGGCGGAGCCATAGACCAGATTCGCCGCTGGGGTCGGGAAGGCTAGTACTTCTAAGTGCTCGTTTTTCCTGGCCCCATGGCCTTCGCGCATCGGACGCGGGGGCGTCTGTTGCGCAGATGCAATTGGAGGCCGTGGAGGAAGGCGTGCCATGTGTTCTGGTGCGCCTTACTTGGGAAGGAGAACGGGGAGGAATATTCCTCTCCCGAGGAGGTGCTGCCATGGGGCGGCAGTCGCTGGTAGCATGTTAAAAAAAAGGGTGACGTTATATTCCCGAAACTCTTCACCGCTGCGTTGGAAGACGTTTTCAAGCTACTGGACTGGAAAGGATACGGTATTAACATCAATGGCGAGTACATCACTCACCTTCGATTTGCCGACGATATTGTCCTTATGGCAGAATCGCTGGAGAACTTAAGCACTATGCTCAATGACCTCAATAGTGCCTCCCAACGGATAGGTCTTAAGATGAAGATGGACAAAACAAAGATCATGTTTAATGTCCATGTCACACCTATGCCGGTAGTTGTTGGGAGCACTATGCTCGAAGTTGTTGACGAGTACGTTTACCTGGGACAAATAGTCCGACTAGGTAAGTCCAACTTCGACCGAGAGGTCAATCGACGGATTCAACTCGGCTGAGCAACGTTCGGGAAATTACGACACATCTTCTCGTCAGGTATACCTCAATCTCTGAAAACTAGATTGTACAACCAGTGCGTGATGCCAGTGATGACTTACGGATCTGATACGTGGTCCTTCACTGCTGGCCGTATGAGGACGCTCAAGGTCGCTCAGCGAGCTATGCTCAAAGTTTCTCTGCGTGATAGACTCAGAAATGAGGATGTCCGCAGTAAAACCAGAGGGACCGACATAACCTAACGGATTACTAAGCTGAAGTGACAATGGGCTGGCCATATAGCTCGAAGAACCGATAACCGATGGGGAAGAAAAGTTCTCGAGTGGCAGCCTCGTATGAATGAATGAATGAATGAATATACTTTATTGTACACCACAAACAAATTTACAAAGAATATAACAGAGAGCAGATTACATGTACAATTTGGCGGCCTTATCGCTACATAGCGATCTCTTCCAGGCAACCAAAAGTGTAAAGGAATAAAACAGTGAATACTAGGTAGGTGGTGCAATATAAATATACCTAATATAATATCAATACATGCAATAAAATAACATATAAATAACTAATACATTAAAAAATATGATACACATATACATACGTACATATACACATGTACATATATATACATACACATACATACATACATATACATATACATACATATATCCTCAAATATATACCACTAACAATAACATAAACAAATAAATACAAAACTACATAATCACATAATATATCCTAATGATTTTCAAACGATTGAGACAAGTAATGCTCTTTAAGAAGTCTCTTAAAGACTACAATAGTCAGAGCTTCGCGTATATACAAAGGTAGGGCATTCCAGAGCTTATTAGACTGTACAGTAAAACATTTATTAAAGAAAGATGTATTGTGAGTTGGTACCCTTAAAATGAGTTTTCTTGAAGAGCGTAAAGGTTCCCCTGGAAGCCCAACAAAACTAAACTTCTCCTTAAGATAAGGAGAAGTAGAAGGGTGAAATAAGACACAGTACAGAATAGAAAGAATATGCATGTTCCGACGAAATTGGATAGGTAACCTCGTACTGGTAGGCGTAGTGTAGGGCGTGATGGAGTGACTATCTGGTGAGATACGCAGGAAGTCGATGGATGCAGGTGGCTCAGGACCGTGCTTTGTGGTATCACTTGGGGGAGGCCTATGTTCGGCAGTGGACTTGTGAAGGGCTATAATGATGATGATGACGATAAATAGAATACTATTAAAAATAAAGTGGCAACAGTTATTTAAATGGTCAAGATCACTTCAGTTATCTACTTGTCTTGACATGGCGTCTTAGCAGTAAAGAGATCTGAGTGCCGTCTTTTAAAAATGGATATAATAAGTAAATAAAACAATAAAATCCAACCCAGCTCCTTTTATTTCTATAAAAAATATTATTTATACAGGTTTATTCGTTAAAAAACCTTTGAACCATGGATTTAAACCAGTAGTTCCTAACATTTTCAAAATCAAAATTTTCCTATATTGTTAAAATTATTGATTACCCCTGTGATCTATGACGAAAACGTATTTTACCTCGTCTTTAAAATGTTATCAAAACAAAAAATACAAGCAAATACTAACATCTTTATTAATCATAAATTGCACAACAGTTTTTGTATAAACTATGGATTAATAATACTCAGTTACATTGCCTGGTATTGAAACTAATCCTAGCATTAAAAAAACTAGTGAATGTTGGTTCAGTGTGAAGGTTGGCATTGTTTTGCATTCACAAATTTTTTAATGTTTTGTGAAAGGTGTTCAGAATGATAGTCTGACTCTGAGCCATCGCCATGGTTAAAGGTTTTGAGAAACTGTCCCTTACACTCTGTATAACTAAACTACTATAGTTACTAGACATGTGTCAATCATTCATTTCTCGTGACCAAATCATTCTAGTATATTTCGTCACGCGTACCAGTACATTCGGAATGTGTTGATCTATGTAAGAGAGATCATATTCACAATCTATAGATTGTGAATGTGGTCTCTCTTACATAGGTTCAAGGTTAATCTATAGATTGTGAATGTGGTCTCTCTTACATAAGTCAAACAAAAAGATCTATAAAAACTCGCGTGAAGGAACATATAGCTTACGTGAAGCACCGATGCTCCGGGAAGTCTGCAGTCTGCGAACATATTCAAGATCGTCCCCACCATTACATTCGATTTGATAAACCACAAATCCTCGCAAAAGAACACCGATTCCTATCAAGGATGATACGCGAGGCTATTGAAATTAAAAAACATCCAAATTTCAATAGAGAAGATGGATGGGTGCTGCCAGCTGCTTGGGATCCTATAATTAACAAAATTAAACCCAAACCTAAGCATACAACTACATGAACTCATGATACTATAAGCTCGTTTTGCGTAAATCGGACCAAAAGTTAATATTCAAAAACTGAAGGTAGCCGGACTAACTATGACATTGGGACGTCAAACATCTCAGTCCCCCCCCCCGTGACCATGGGTGCTGTAAAGCACCCGAAACGTCGGGATAATAAAAATAAAGTAATTAAACACGATAAAATCCGTAAATAATAGTTTTATTCAATTTATAAGAGTTATCAATTTTGGTTCGACTTCGATAAAATGAGAATAACTTTAATCTTTAACTATAGAATGAAATAGATGGCGCTATTTATCACAAATCTAAGCAATTTAAGTGCAAAGAAAATATTGTTTTGATTTAGTAGACCACTAAAATTTAGGCTTTACATATCTAAAAATAAGGATCGTAACGTTTATTTGTTATAAAATTTAACTTTTATCTGTCCTGTGAACGCATATTTTCCAAAGCAGGGTTAACAATATGTAACAAACGCAGAACAGAGCAATGCTTATTTTTAAATTACAATCTGTAAATTTTTATTTTCGCCCAACTTGACAACACTTTCGAATATTTACGCGAACACTATACATTGATTAAAACTACTTTTGCGGATTTTATCGCGTTTTATTTATACCATTTTTAATACCCGACGTTTCGGGTGCTTTCCAGCACCCATGGTTACGGGGGACTGAGCGACTGAGGTGACGTCCCGAAGTCAAAGTTAACCCGGAGTACCTTCAACTTTTTAATTATTGTCTTTAGTCCGATCGACGCAGAATGAACTAACTGTGTTTTGAAGTCTTGCAGTGGTATGCTTGGGTTTAGTTTTAATTTTATTAATTATAGGATCTCAAGCAGGTGGTAGTACCCAGCCTCCTTCTCTATTGAAATTAGGATGTTTTTTTAATTTCAATAGCCTCACGTATCATCCTTGGTAGGAATCGATGTTTTTTCGCGAGGATTTGTGGTCTATCAAATCTGATGTAATGGTTGGGGCCATCTAGGATATGATCGCAAACTGCAGACTTCCCGGAACGTTGATGCTTCACGTCAGCTATGTGTTCTTTTACGCGGGTTCTAATTGATCTCTTTGTTTGCCCTATATATGAGAGACCACAATCACAATCAAGCTTGTACACTCCTGCATCTTGTAGAGGAATATGACACTTGACTGATGGTAAGAACTGACTAATCTTCTTCGGCGGCTTGTAGAATGTTCTAACAGAAGTTCGCTTCAAGATTTAGCCAGTCTTGTCTGTGACACCTCTGACATATGGTAGTACAGCAGGCACACGCTCGACTGTGGCTGGTTTCACTCGGTCACTGTGACGGAGGCGCGGGACCCGAAGCTTGTTGTCGTGCAGAACCTGCTTGACGTGCTGAAGCTCGGCGGCCAGGCGTTTGCTGTCACAGATCCCTCGTGCTCTCTGTAACAAAGATTTGCCCACGGTAGCTAACTGTGAAGGATGATGGTGAGATTCACCATTTAAGTATCGGTTGGTATGGGTCTTTTTTCTATACACAGTATGACCTATGGTGTTATTAGGATTTCGGATGACTAACACATCTAGGAAAGCTAAGGAATTATTTGCCTCTAACTCTAAAGTAAATTGAATTTTAGAGTTTATGGAATTACGATGTTCTAAAAATGCAGTTGCTTTGTACGTACCGCTTGTAGAACCTTGGGGTAACAGGTTCAGTAAGGTGGGCTTTCTCCTGAGCCCACAGGAGGAGAGCCCATCGCAACACCATCTACTTGCTTGTAAAACTCTTCCTTCCACAATAGATAGCCAGATGTAAGGCAATGTCTTAGTAGTACTGCATATTCTGGTGGCATGTTATTTTCATTTAGTTTCCTAGTTATAATTGAGATGCAGTCTTCAACAGGTAGGCATGTAAATAGAGACTGAACATCAAAACTGACCATGGTTTCATTGTCAGCAAGACGTAGGTCTTTTATCTCACTGACAAAATGGTATAAATCTTTAGTATGTACTCTTGTGTGTCCTCTGAGTGGTGATAATATTTTGGCTAAGTGTTGAGCCAATCTGTAAGTTGGCGAATCGATTTGACTCAATATTGGACGTAATGGAGCGTTAGGTTTGTGTATTTTTGGTAACCCATACAACTTGGGAGGTTTTGCACACGAAGGTATCATCGAATTGACGTCTAGATTCAATTTCTCGGAGTATTTCTTAATTAGATCGCTAGTTGTTTTAAGCGTATTAGTTGTAGGGTCTGTTTTGACCTTACGTTATGTTCGTTCATCCGACAAAAGTTGTTTAAAAAAGTTGTTTAAAAATCCGACGTATATATTACAACCGTAGCATTTTCTTTATCTGCGCGGAGAATCGTAAGCTCTGGTCTGTTGCGTAAGGTTTTTAACGCGTTAAATTCATTTTTGGGAAGATTTAATTTCGGCGCTGTACTTCGACGTAACATAGACGAAATTTCTTGGCGTATGGCCTCTAAATATCCATTACCAATATTATTTTTATACAGACAATCCTCAACACTACATATAATGTCTTCATACGGGATTCTTCGCGGTGTAATTGCATAATTAAAACCTCTTCCTAAAACTTTTAATGTGTTCACATGAAAAGTTTTAGGAAAAGGTTTTTGAGGATGTGTTCTCGCTCTCATGTTTTGGTGCAAGAATCGCCCTTTCACATAACCATTTGTCTTCATGCATGTTGTTCGTTAAATCTGAATAAACGCTCGCAATTAATTCGGAATGACTCTGTACTAAATTACAAAAATCTGTCGTCAATTTAACGCAGCCCTCAGCATGCGTTTCTAACCGCCCATCGCCAATTTTTAATAGTGTGTCAGCATATTTTCCAGCATTGATATCATTATACAAATGCACTCTCATATTCGTAGTTAAACTGAATCTCGTCACCTTGTTCCATAAAATAGGCGACTTGAGTCTAGCTTTAATTTCATCTGCAGGTGTGCCCTTTTGAATGACAGGTAAAGTTTGGCGAAAGTCACTAGCCAGTAAAACCACCATTCCTCCCATTACATCGGTATTGCTGCGCAAATCCTGGAGCGTTCGATTTAGTGCTTCTACAGCTTTTTATGCGACATTGTACTTTCGTCCCACACTAAAAGTTTGCATTGTCGTAGCATTATACCTCGTGCACTGTTTTTGCTAAAGTTGCAGATCGGCGATTCTTCTTGGGCTAGATTTAGAGGTAGTTTTAAAACAGAATGTGCAGTGCGGCCCCCGCTTAGCAGCGTGGCGGCTATACTGGAGGAAGCTATGGCCACAGCAATGTTTTTATCTTTCCGTAGTTGCACTAATAATAAATTTAACAAAAATGTCTTCCCAGTTCCTCCAGGGGCATCTAAAAAGAAAAATGCACCATTTCCAGATTCAATTAGTCCTAATACTTTGTCAAAAACTCGTTTTTATTCGGGAAGCAAGCGGGGTACAAATTCGGCTACTTGCTGCTGCAAAGCTGGTATATCGTAGTTTGTTTCACGTATAATTTCATCACTTAGTTCATTTTCGGTTGTTCGCTTATCATTCCAAAGTCGCTTATTTTTTGCCTACCATTGTCATTCATTTTATGTCATGTTCGCGTGTGTCTGCTGTAACCTACGCAAAAGATCTTCCGCCATGTACTCTTTATATTTGTCCCACAATTCATGTGCATTAGATAGCCCGCAAGATGATATGGGAGTTGCATAAAGATCCATTTTGGCTGGTGACTCGCACTGCACAGCTTCCTCAATGGTTTCATTATTGTGTGTGTGTGTGATGATCGTTTTCTAAAAGATGCAGAGCTTCACATGCTTCTCTACAAGTTGCGCATTCCTGATCGTTGACAATTTTAAGGTCTTTATATCCTGTAGGACCCCGAACATGGTGCAGCAGCATTCGTAAACAGAAACCTTCAAAATTAGTTACATGGACGGTATACACGACCAAGGGCATCTGATGACTTTACACCGGGCCAATTTGCAACAGGCGCGCCTTGAATACGGCGTTTCCACTCCTTCCTAAATGTGTTCCAAGTATAATATCGGGGGACTTCAGAATATAACAACGTTTTTCAAAGGGGTCGGTTTGACAAAGTTGAAAGAAGGCTGATCTGAAGAAAATTGATCACCACTAATTACGGCTGCTATTTCGTTTATCAAAGGTGCATTGTAGCGCCTTTCATGCTCTCCTCGAGGGGTCCGATCTGCGTGAATGACGACTTTATAATCCTCTTCAGGTAGGTTTTCTAAAGCAGTTTTAAATGTTTTGACTAAAATGTTACGTTCATGCAAGAATCTTTGCATTTGGAACACTGTGTCTCTCTCAACTCCCTGGATAAATTGGCAGCGACGGTCTACCTCAATTTCTTCGTCACCCATAAAATATACTTGTAAAAATTTATGCTGTTCGTTTTCAGCTGGAAAAAGTGAACCTATTCTATGATAAATTTGCCCTTGCACCGTAAATGTAGGCGAAAATCCCGGCATTATTATTTCCCGTTCAACTCCGAAGGACGTCATTTGAAAGCATGAGTTATATTTCCGGATCCCGTTTAAAAAGCGCCGTGACTCATTAGCATCATGCAAAACCGGCCAAGAGCGTGTCGGGCCACTCTCAGTGTAGGGTTCCGTAGTTTCCCGTCCGTCACAATAAGTGTTCCCACTTATGAGTTTAAAGGTGGGTATCCATTATGTTCGCGCTCCTGCAACTGCTCCCGGTAGTGGGTATGTGCGCGAACATGGAGCGTGCAACATTGCACGCTCCGCGGCAGGCGATGCCAAGGAGAGACCAACCGAACAATTCGATAATACCCGACCCAATGTAATAAGTACATACAGCGCCATCTCTCGGGGAATTAGGTTACTAATTAATACGTAGAAGTGCCAGAAGTTTTCGATGGTAATTTTGGATTGCGATAACCGATTTTAATAATTCTTTTTTTGTTTGAAAAAAGATACGTTCAGGATAATAAAATATGTAAACGAAGTTAAAAAAATGCTTGCATATACGATTATACTACAAACTTAGTCCAGAAATTATTTTGTACAACTTTTTGTCTTTTTTGTACAAAAACTGTTGTTTCCATCCAAGTTCAAAATGATTTTCCTAGAAAGTCCTTATAAAGTTCTACTTTTCAGATTTTTTTCATATTTTCTAAACGTATGGTTCAAAAGTTAGAGGGACACACTGTTTTTTACTTTTGGAGCGATTATTTCCAATTTTTATTTTACCACTTTGTCGGTGTGCTTGATACACATATTGGTACCAAATTTCAGCTTTCTAGTGCTAACGGTGACAGAGATTAAGCGAGGGCGGACAGACGGACAGACATGGCGAAACTATAAGGGTTCCTAGTTGACTACGGAACCCTAAAAAGAGAGTTTTCAATGATTCTTCTGGTTTCCCAAGTAACGGAAGAGACACTTTGCCATTAGAACAGCGCATGCCTGCGGTCTTATCTTTCCATTTTAGAGCGCTACAAAATCGACACGCCTTGTCCATCAGTCCGATAACAACTAACCTGTGATTTTTATAATCAATCAACGGATCGTAATTGAATGCTGCGTCATTAAAAACAGACCAATTGTTTCTTTGAAAATTTTGTCGACGTTCACCTTGGAGCTGTGTATTTGCATCTCTTCGCGCCTGTGTCTGTTCTGGTGTTTCAGATGCCCTTATAGTAGATTGACGTTCAGCTTGCTCACTGAGTCTGTGTTGAGTTTCATCAGGTGTTTCCGCGGCTCTTAAGGCGGCCTGACGTTCCGCTTGTTCGAATAGCCTTTGATGACTTTGAGCGGGTGTTTCAGTAGCTCTTAAAGTAGATTGACGCTCTGTCTGTTCAAGACGTCTTTGCTAACTTTGATCAGGTGTTTCAGTAGCTCTTAAAGTAGATTGACGCTCTGCCTGTTCAAGACGTCTTTGCTAACTTTGATCAGGTGTTTCAGTAGCTCTTAAAGTAGCTTGACGCTCTGCCTGTTCAAGACGCCTTTGCTGACTTTGAGCAGGTGTTTCAGTAGCTCTTAAAGTAGCTTGACGCTCTGTCTGTTCAAGACGCCTTCGCTGACTTTGAGAAGGTGTTTCAGAAGCTCTTAAAGTAGCTTGACGCTCTGCCTGTACAAGACGCCTATCCTGACTTTGAGAAGGTGTCTCAGATGCTCTAAAAGCAGCCTGACGCTCTGCTTGTTCTTGCCTTCTCAGTTCAGCATCTTCTAAAGATTTTAGCGATCGAGCTAATTTTTCGCTTGTCTTTGAGAAGATACTCTTGAAAGGCTGGACTTAGGTTTGCGAGGCATTATGAAGTAACAAGAAACCTATTTATAAAAAAAACGTTAAAATACCTAAAAGGAATTAAATTTCCTTTTAAATATTTTTTAAAGCAAATCCAAAATATCTAAAAGGAATAAATATTCCTTTTAAATATTTTTTAAAATCAAAACAACAAAACCAATTCAAGACACAACACGAATCCGAAAACGATAGCCAAAAAAAATCGAATTAACTTAAACCAAATCACAAAACAAATCGCAGAAAACCGAAATCGAAAGCAGTATTCAATATAAATATAACCAACGAATAAAGAAGTAAGTGTATAGGTACCGTATACACTATCTATACTATTAATATTCTTTTGAAATATTGTTAAACAACCTAAAACAACGATTCTAAATAAACAAAATCCAAATTCAAAGACAGAGTCTAAATATGTATAAAGGAATACCAACCAAATCAACAAAACCGATCCAAGAAAATACACAAATCCGAAAATGAAAGCCACTATAAATCCTTTCAACCTTAACCAAATCACAAAGCAAATAACAAACAACCGAAATAGAAAGCAGGTAGTCGAATAAGCTACGAAATACAAACAATTTAAGAGTATAGGTACCGTATGCACTATAAGTTGACGCGCGGCTCAACGGCGGGAGTTAAGTACATGCCAGGAAACATTTCATTACCGCGTTTTAAAACCTAGTAATGACATCTAGCGGAATCAACTTAAAGTATATATACGTTAGTTAATAAGAACTTTCAAAAAATATTTTTCTTATAATTTTGCACAATTTTTCTTATTGTAATACCGATTCATTCATAACCACATATAAGAACTGTATTCATTTCCGTTCAATAAATATTACTAAGGCTTATTAATAAGGCTTACTAAGAACTGTTTCTACCACGGTTAAGTAATAGTTAAGGGTGAAAGCGTGACAGGTGGTGATAGTATTTCTGATCTATACTTATAATCACGCCTATAACCATTGCGGAGTAGGCAGAGCGGAACGGATTACTTAATATCGTCTGCGAGGTTATCGCCTTTTCTGTGAATTACAATGCACCAAAACGTTTGAAGAAAATCAGCTGGTGAATTTTATGTTTTTTATCGCTCTCTTCCCGGTCCTGCGTGGAAAAATACAGATCCATACATTTTTTATTTTAATTTTGGTAAAAAGACATTAAATAATCCAGTTATTCTGACCTTCTGTGTTCGTCCCTCGTACCGTCGTCCGTCTTGTAGTATCACTGTGGCGCCACCTAGCTAAACTTAATTTTGCAACATATTCTATTTTCCCACGGAAATGATAAGTTTTTCCGCGGAAAAACATATCATTATGTTACTCTACAGCCACCGAACTATCCCCATACAAAAAATCATGCCATGCCGACGCTCTGTTGCGATGTGAAAGATGGACAAACTTTTGCAACATATTCTATTTTCCAACGGGAATGAGATGTTTTTCCGAGGAATAAAGTAGCCTATGTCACTCTACAGCCACCGAAATATCCCCATACAAAAAATCATGCCATGCCGATGCTCTGTTGCAACGTGAAAGAAGGACAAACTTTTGCAACATATTCTATTTTCCAACGGGAATGAGATGTTTTTCCGCGGAAAAAAGTAGCCTATGTCACTCTACAGCCACCGCACTATCCACATACAAAAAATCATGCCATGCCGACGCTCTGTTGCGACAAGAAAGAAGGACAAACAAACAAAAACACTTTCGCATTTATAGTATTAAGTATGGATATCTCATAATAACATAGAAATATATAGATACAATATTAAAAAAACTATAAGTAATAAAAAAATAAAACTAATAACTACTCCCCATAGTATCGTGCCAAGAACGCTGGCTGCGTTTCCCGGCTGAATGAGTATACTTAGTCTGTGAGCGAGAAAAGAACCAGCCCTCCTATCACCAGCAGCGACGACCAGTCACGGATACAGTTTCTTTAGGAATTTCGCCGCACGAGGACCCCACGGATAGTCTCTGCAGAAAATGGCACAAATATGTAGTCATCTCTCAGAGACTCATATTTGCTTCACTTACTTAGTTCAGCTGTCTATGATGCCGCCCGGCTTTTAACAGGTACCCCTGAGATGAGAGACTGCCAAAGTGTCTACGCAAGTAGTTTTCCAAGTAGCATCCTACATTAGGGCTTTACGTCTCTCGCAACTAACCAATGTTTTCGTTTTTTATAGAAGAGGGGGCAAACGAGCATGTGGCTCACCTGATGTTAAGTGACTACCGCCGCCCATGATCAACCGCAACACCAGGGGAATTGCAGGTGCGTTGCCGGCCCTTTAGAAAGGAGTAAACTCTTTTCTTGAAGGTCCCCAGGTCGTATCGGTCCGGAAAAATCGCCGGTGGTAAACTATTCCACACAGAAGTTGTACGCGGAAGAAAACTCCTTTTGAAACGTACAGTGGTGGACCGCCAAGCATCCATATGGTGTGGATGGTATCGGGACGTTTGCCGCGTAGTGCGTTCACGAAATTTGGCGGTAGGGATTAATCCGAACCATTCTCAGCTGACCGACCACGGCGAAAACCGTATTGGTGGTCACTAATCAGTTGGTGATCCTCAAGGTACTTCATGAGCTAGCAGTTTACAATGGACTCCATTGTTTTGGAGAACAAGGAGGTGATGGCGATAGGCCGGTAGTTGGACGGGTCTGAACGGTCGCCTTTTTTAGGGATCGGGGGGACGAATGTCGTCTTCCATGATTTTGGGACTACGCCTAGGGAGTAGGGGTACCGGAAAAGACGCGTTAAAACCGGTGCCAACTCTGGACCACACGTCTTCGGCACAATTGGGGGATTCAGTCAGGCCCACTCGACTTGTGGATGTCCAGGGAGAGGAGTGCTTTGCGAACCGAGTGCTGAGTGAACTGCACTTCCGGCATGGAGCACTCACACCACGGGATGGTCGGCGGCGTACTCCCTCCCCCGTCATCGAGAGTCGAGTTAGACGCAAAGAAAGAGCCTAGAAGATCGACTTTCTCCTTTGCGGTATGGGCCAGTGAGTCGTCCTCCCTGTGCAGAGATGGAAGAGATGGCTGACAGAAATTCCCCTGGACAGCCTTGGTGAGAGACAAGAATGCACGGGTTCCAGAAGGAAGGCGAACTAGTTTCTCGCCAATTCTGCCTATGTGAACTGACTTTGCCTTGACAATGACTCTTTTGAAGGACCTAGAGGCGGAATTATACTTCTTTTTTTAGAGCGCTGGTGTTTACATCCCGGGACGCTGATGCGTCAGCCCAGGCTTGGTAGCACTCCTGCTTATAGCATGATGCTATTTTACAGGTGCGACCAAACCATGGCTGAGATTTGCCTGTAATGGGCACCACAGAGGAAGGAATAAAAAGTTCCGCATCTGAAGTACCACATCAGCGACAGAATCCGCAACAACGTTGGGATCGTCCGGCGAAAAGCAAACCCGCCCCCAAAGGTAGGATGCAAAGAAAGACCGCATCCCATCCCAATCGGCTGACCTATAGTGCCAAACACGGCGGGCAGAATGCAACCGCGATTTCAGCGTGAGTGGCACCACACTCCGGACAAGACAATGGTCCGAGGAGCCTAAAGGGGCGTCGACGGAAATCTGATATCCGTCCGGGTGAGAGGTCAGCAGAAGGTCCAACAGGGAAGGTGCATGATCCTCCACATCTGGAATCCGCGTAGGCGAAGTAACCAGTTGTGTCAGACCATATGCCAAGGCAAAATCATGAACAGATCTCCCCGCATGATCGGTTAAACGTGAACCGAGCGATTCGGCGTGATGGGCGTTAAAGTCGCCGAGGATCACGATCTCTGCGGAGGGGATCTGCTGTAGCAACGAATCTGCAGCCATTTGGACGTGGTCGAAGAGTCGGTCTGTTTCGGCATTACCGCTATGGGACCTATAGAGGCACCCGTAGACGCGCGGATGGTTGTCGCTGTCTACGCGTAGCCAAAGGATGGACAGGTCCGAACCTTCAAGTCAGCCGAGGCGTCGAGAACAGATGTCCTCTCTGACGTAAACGCAAACTCCAGCCCGAGGCACAAAGGAGTGTTCCAGTTTGTACCCCGGGTAGGAGAGATACGAGACATCAGCCGGAGAGGACACCTGCGTCTCGGTCAGAAAGAGCAGAGCCGGTCTCGCCGTCTCGAGATGGTAGTGGATGGCGTTCAGGTTTGAGTGAAGTCCCCTGATATTGCAGAAATTCACGGACAGCGTGGAAGGGGTCGCCTTGGTCTTGTTGCTCCATTTGCCCCGAGCAGTTGCAGTCTTGAGCGGAATTTTCCCCCCCCCCCCCCAGAATACGCGGGGCAGCCTGAGCACCCACGCTCAGAAGTGTAGAAACATGGTCGTGGATGCTCAGCGAGAGATTCTCCAGGGCTGCTGGTACCCTCCTGGGGTAGTCTATCATTTAATTCCATGTTGATGTGGGGGGGGGGGGGATTTGGGCCTCCGGCCACCTGCACTCACCAGACGAAACGCGGAAGCAGAGCTTCCACTTCACGCCGGTATTCTGTGAGGTCGTGGTACCACCCCGGTTTGAGCCGGCCCATACGTGCAACAGCAAAGCTGCCGCGTGGCTCTACCACTGTTAAATTTTAATTAATTGTTACCAATGTCATAATATCGGGTCTCCTGCCGTCTTCGTCTCTAAAAATTTCACAAGGCTCGAAAACCGAGAGAACATGTGGACAATATCGCTTGTGATGACATCGTTTAAAGAACCGTGCAGTGAAAACCTACCAGCACTTTTCTTACTGATAGTCCGTAGAGCCCAAACTCGTCAACGCTGCTACCAAAGTGGCTGATAAGGTTGGCAAATTTTTGGCGGTGCGCAAGCTTTCACCATCTAGCAATGTGCCGAGATTACTTGATGGTAAAGCGTGTAACCAGTGGCTAGATTCTTTAATCGAAACAGCTAGAAGGCCGGTCTGTGCGTGGTCACTGTGGAGATGAAACAAATCTTTCTGCACAATTCGTACCATCGGAATATCCCACTTTTCTTTGGTTAACAGTGGAACATTGTCGCCGGGACAGAGCGTTTGCCATGTCTGCCCTGCCTCCGCAGCAAAACACAGGTCTACTTTATTGTTTAAAATTATGTTACATAACTCACTGACACTATGCACGGAAGCAAGGAAAGCAGGTAATGCAACACTAGAAAGACTTCTCACACCAACACCACGGATTTTTTTAGGTAAAGCAGCTTGAGTCCAAGCTGTTGTATTTAATGTTAAACTTAGAATTTTTCTATAGCTATTTTAAGATTATTATCAATATCTTTTAAAATATCCGAACATTTCTAGACTGGACTCGAGCGGAGTATGTAAATCAAGGTACAAAAAACAGTGTTTTAAAATAGTAAGAGCAATGTAGGAGTTTGAGATGTACAATTTATGACCACGTTGTAAATTTAAAGACTGATCAAATTTTGTTTTTGAAACAGGTTTATAAATTTTAACTATCGAAAAAGTGCACCTAGCAAATATGACAGAGATTTTTAATTAAAGTGTTTCTTTTAGACAGGGGCGGATCTATATGTAGGCTTTTTGGGCTGCAGCTCAAGGCCCCGTGGATATAAAGGGCCCCCAGATCCCAGAGAAGACAATAGCTGTCAAAGGTCATGAGTTTTAGTTAAAATAAAGATAAGAGAGTTAATTTTCGAAAATAGGCACGAAATTTATTAAAAATGGTGGCTTAACTCGATATTATTTTTGAAAGAAATTTCAGAGAGGATATTTGTGAAGGCATTATGTCATTAAAAGAGTTCGTGAGTAACATACGACAAAAATCGGATCAAAATTTAAAGATATATACGAGGAGAAAGCCAAAAACTTAAATAAGAGGTGGGCCGTTTAAAATTTGTTATAGAATTTGTACCTATTTGTGTTGTGATATTAAGGCAACTAAGCCTATTAATTTTCATGTAAGTTTTATATTTTTAGAACTTGGGATTAATTAATAATATCAATAAAAAGATTTTATTAAATAAACGTAATATAAGCATAAACTTAACGCAATGAGGGCTACCGTTTTTGTGCTTACCAGTTGACGCCACTGTCGAGTAAGGTCCTGAAGTATAGCTGCTGTTAGCGCGGTCGTGAAAAGAAAGTTTACATTTAAATCATATTTAATACCTTAACACCGTATAAATACAGAGTATGCCTTAATGTTGCGGGACTGCGCTTTTGTTCTTTTGTTCAGAAAAAAAGGAGGACATGTTTCCGAAGGATAAAACTGTTACAAAGCAGTGGTTAATAGCGCTTCGCAGGGACAACTATACCCCTTCAAAACATTCGCACGTTTGTAAAAAACAATCGTCAGAGTTGACCTGACGATTATGAGTTACCGTCAACTAAGGCATCTTTACCTTCCTTTGTCATCTTTACCTAGTACTGACAAGTAATAAGAAAAATCATTTTTATCAGAAACTACTAATGGTAGATATTTCATAGACACATTAGTTGTTTCGTAATGAGCCAATAGTCACACAATTTTTTTAAATACTGGCAGCACTGTCAAATGACAAGTTATAAACGTTTGTTGATACTCACGGGACACTTGTCGCAGCAGACTCTGGTCGAAATTTTAATTGTGCTTGTGAATTCACTTAGCTGAGGTAAGTAGAATTGATACATATTATATACTCGTATAACCTTCCTAAGAAGACGCAGAATGCTAATTCCTTAACAATTTTAAGAGAAATTTGCATATAATGGTAATTTCTTAACAATTTTAAGAGAAATTTGCATAGGTAGTGATAGTTGAGGCTAGGTAAAGTTGCTACAGTTTGTACAGTGGCGTCTTTACCTGTAGCTAGGGTTGTCACTATACTTTACCGGTCTCTATACTTAAATGTTTTACTTTTAGGAGGGCTTACAAGCTGATCAAAACTTACATAACACTATTAATACACTTATTCTAATAATAATAACAATGCAATTGTTTATACTTATCATTTCCATTTATATATTTATACAGCCCAACCAGATGAGAAAACTATTAAAATACTTAAATAATAAAAAAATTGAAAAAAGATGTCAAAAGGAAGAGTATAAGAACCAAAAACCTCTAACATAATTCTTCGGAATCGGACTCTGACTGCTCTGTACAGTATGCAGATTCTTCGGATTACAATTCAATTGAAGACATGCAGGATTACTTATTGAGATAACTGATAGAAGATCAGAAAATGGATGAAAAGGAAAAAGGTGAACAAATGGCCTATTTGGAAACGAAAGGACATGAGACAGAAAGATTGAGAACGGAAAGTGATGTATGGATAGAAAACGAGATGTTAAATGACAAGGCGAAAGAAGAATTTGGAAAACAGGAAATGCAGGAACAAATTAAAGAATTGGAAAAAAGAGTACGAGATAAAAAACATGAGAATAGAAAGTGATAATAGGCGAGTACAAGAGATGGTATATGAATATGACTTGGGGAAAATCGAATGTGAAATACAGGATACAGAGGAACAAATGAAGGAATTGGAAACAAAAGGACACGAGGAAGAAAACTTAAGGATAGAAAGTGATGAAAGGAACGGACAGAATGTGGAAAAACAGATGGTAAATGAATATGAAATGGAGAGAGGCTTATGGGAAGACCAGGAAACAGTGAAACAAATAAAAAACTGGAAACGAAAGAACACAAAATAGAGAAGCAGGAAAGAAAACAACAGATAGAAAGCCTAATAATAGAAAACGATGAAAAAAAAAGACTGAAGATAAAACGACCTAGACTAGAAGAGACTATGTCAGAAGAAGGGACTAAAAATGAACAAAATGAGAAGGCAAATAAAGCCGAAAGTTTATATATGGAAGGACAATACATCTTAGTAAAGTTTCAAAGTACCAAAAATACGTATAAGTATTACTGCGGCCTGATTACGAAAATATCCGAGTGTGAAGGTATTTTCCTGGTTTCCTGGTGGGTTTTACTGGTCCACAGTACCCGATACAAGTATTGTATTCGAAAATGATATACTTAGTGCAAATTTTACCCAACCCCTATAAAAGCCGGCGTGGAATTTTATATTTTGATGTCAAATTTAAATATAAATTGGAATAATACTTTTAGTTTTATTTTCAATACACTATGGCTGAATCTATTAGTATAAGTATGATAAATATGTGACAACTAGTACTTTAAATACATTATATACTTTAAAATTTTTATCGCATGGTATTTACATAACACTCCATGCGACTATCTGACTTGCATTTAATCAATGTTTTTATAGCCGTACATTTTAACTTCATTTTTAAACAAGTGGCAGCCCTGATAATAAATTACATTTGCATGAGCATTTCAATAGAGTCCATGCCATCTTTACCTATCAGCCTGTATTGCTCGTATATATATTTTTTATTTAAAGTACCAATATGTCTAAACAGAGAGAATTGGAAAAAAAGAGTACGAGAGAGTTTTTTATCTCGTATTCTTTTTTCCAATTCTTTAATTTGTTCGTGTATTTCCTGTTTTCCAAATTCTTCTTTCTCCTTGTCATTTAACATCTCGTTTTCTATCCATACATCACTTTCCGTTCTCAATCTATCTGTCTCATGTCCTTTCGTTTCCAAATAGGCCATTTGTTCACCTTTTTCCTTTTCATCCATTTTCTGATCTTCTATCAATTTTCTCAATAAGTAATCCTGCATGTCTTCAATTGAATTGTAATCCGAAGAATCTGCATACTGTACAGAGCAGTCAGAGTGCAGCCTCGTACGGTACAGTACGGTACGGTAGGTGTAGTGTAGGGCGACCCCCCAACAAGATGGAGTGACGACCTGGTGAGACATGTAGGAAGTTGATGGATGCAGGTGGCTCAGGACCGTGCTTTGTGGCATTACTTGGGGGAGGCCTATGTTCAGCAGTGGACTTGTGAAGGGCTGTAATGATGATGATGATGATGATGATGAACTTGATATTTTTCCATAAGGTAAGTGTGTAAGCGAACTGTGTGTTAACTACAAAACTCGGGTTTTTAAGCTATTGCATAGCTTCTATCGTGGGCCTTGAGCGGGGGACCGAATCCAGAAATTCATTCCGTAACGAAAAAACCTCACGCTCCCCACTCCGACGGGCACGGAGGTGTGGCTTGAAGGCCGTGCATCGTCTAACGTCGTTTCAGTTCAATCGGCAGACTTCGGCACTCGGCAGACTTCGTCACGGTGTTTGTGTACGTGCGACTAGACGTATGCGTGTACACTAGCTGCTAACTCAATGATAAAAATTCCTGAATAACCTACATGTATTGTAAGATATTAAAAATATTTTAAACAATATTAACTTTTCATTTATTCAATAATTATTTATGTAATCTAAGTATCCTGTTTACTCCAAAGAATACAGTTTTAATTTTTTTTATTGGATAGATTGGCAAACGAGCACACAGTCCACCTGATGGTAAGTGGTTGCTGCAGCCCATAGACATCTACATCTATCCTCTATTACAAATCAAAATGCAGATGCGTTGTCACCCGTGAGGACTAAGATGGAATGCCTCATTTCCAGTAAAAAGGGTCTTCGGTTCTCTACACTCACCATACGAAACACAGCAGCATTAAGACACTATTTCACACTGGTATTATGTGAGAGCGTGTTCCTTCCTCGGTCGAGCCTGCCCATTAGTGCTACAACTATACTACTAATATAACTGCAGCATGGATCTAACCATGTATAAACTATATACACTTAACTACTCAAAATAGTCTCATATTTTGCTTGTAAGTGGACGAGACATTGTTATACTTAATAAGTTTAATTAGTTCTACATAATGTCAAACATCAAACGTGAACTAATTTCTTTAAAAAATGTACAACAAGTTATATATAATTATATATCAATTGGATTTAGCCAGCGAGAAAATGAAATCATGTCGTGTTTACGCCATCTAGCGTACTTTTAGCATACCACCTTGAAAGTTAATCAATGTTTGTTCGATAAAATCATTTTACGTATAAAATGCAGTAGATGGCGATATAACAAATTATTATTTTACTTGTGTACTCCAAAGAATACAGTTTTAATTTATTACACTTAAATTCTCAAAATACTCCCATATTATTCTTGTAAGCGGACAAGACATTGTTATACTTAATAGGTATAATTAGTTCTACACAATGTCCAACACTAAATTTGAACTAATTTCTTTAAAAAATGTACAGTACCTACCTAATATCTAAGTATCTAAGTAATATTTTATGTTACATTACTTTTTATACACAAAAACAGTTCAAACTTAAAAAACTATCATAAAACTAATAAAATTATATTTATGTAAACTAAGTATCCATAAAATCTCATAATATAAGAAGTGACATATAAGTCTATATCAATAGGATATAAATGCCTATATCCATAAATGTGTATTATGCCATCCTTAAAATCCGATAACATAACAAGTTACATACAAGTATATATCAATAGGATTTAGCCTGCGAGAAAATGAAATCGTGTCGTGTTTGCGCCATCTAGCGTATTTTGTGCGTACCACCTTGAAAGTTAATCAATGTTTGTTCGATAAAATCGTTTTACGTATAAAATGCAGTAGATGGCGCTATAACAAAACATTATTATACTTGTTTACTCCAAAGAATACAGTTTTAATTTATTACACTTAACTTCTCAAAATATTACCATATTATGCTTATAAGCGGACCAGAATTTGTTGTACTTAATAAGTTTAAGTAGTTCTACATAATGTCAAACATTAAACGTGAACTAATTTCTTTAAAAATGTACAAGTTATATAGAATTATATATCAATTGAATTTAGCCACCGAGAGAATGAAATCATGTCGTATTTACGCCATCTAGCGTATTTTTGCATACCACCTTGAAAGTTAATCAATGTTTGTTCGATAAAATCATTTTACGTATAAAATGCAGTAGATGGAGATATAATGAATTATTATTTTACTGTTTACTTCAAAGAATACAGTTTTAATTTTATTACAATTAACTTCTCAAAATAGTCTTATATTATGCTTGAAAGTGTACGAGACATTGTTATACTTAATAGGTTTAATTAGTTCTACACAATGTCCATTCTGTACTATTTCACGCTGGTATTTTATGCGAGCGTGGTCCTTCCTCGGTCGAGCCTGCCCATTAGCGCTACGACTATACTACTAATATAACTGGAGCATGGCTCTACCACATATAAAACTATATATACACTTAACTTCGCAAAATAGTCCTATATTATGCTTGTAATCGGACGAGACATTTTAAACTTAATAGGTTTAATTAGTTCTACACAAGGTCAAACACTAAACTTGAATTGATTTCTTTAAAAAATGTACAGTATCTACCTAATATATACGCATCTATATAATATTTTTTGTTACATTACTTTTTATACACAAAAACAGTTCAAACTTAAAAACCTATCACAAAACGAAAAAATAATTGTTTATGTAATCTAAGTATCCTCAAAATCTCATAATATAAGAAGTGATATATAAGTATATATCAATAGAATTTAGCCTGTGAGAAAATGAAATGGAACATTAAATTAAATAGTTTCCTGTTTATGCCGTCTAGCATATTTTATGCGTACTACCTTGAGAGTTAATCAATGTTTTTTCGATAAAATCATTTTACGTATAAAATGCAGTAGATGGCGCTATAACAAATTATTATTTTACTTGTTTACTCCAAAGAATACAGTTTTAATTTATTACAATTAACTTCTCAAAATATTACCATATTATGCTTGTAAGCGGACCAGACATTGTTATACTTAATAAGTTTAAGTAGTTCTACATAATGTCAAACATTAAACTTGAACTAATTTCTTTAAAAAATTTACAGTTCTTACCTAATATCTACGCATCTATATAATATTTTATGTTACCTTATATACACAAAAACAGTTCAAAATTAAAAAACTATCATAAAATGGAAAAATTATTATTTATGTAATCTAAGTACCCTTAACCCTTAACCACCTAGCGTCGGTCACAATAACTCCAGGCGATATATTTTGACGCTATTGCATAGCTTCTATCGCGGGCCTTGAGCACGGGGACCGAATCCAGAAATTCCGTAACGAAAAAAACCTCACGCTCCCCACTCCGACGGGCACGGAGGTGTGGCGTTGAAAGCCGTGCATCGTCTAACGTCGTTTCAGTTCGGCAGACTTCGGCACTCGGCAGATTTCGGCACGGTGTTTGTGTACGTGCGACTAGACGTATGCGTGTACACTAGCTGCTAACTCAATGATAAAAATTCCTGAATAACCTACATGTATTGTAAGATATTAAAAATATTTTAAACAATATTAACTTCGCATTTATTCAATAAGAGAAAAAAATGTTTTCTTATCGGTCACCACGCTCAAAAAGTGTAACTTGATTTAATATCAAAGACTTAACTGCATAAATAAAATAAATAAATAATTATAATTGCATAAGTTGATAAAAAATGCTATGCAATAGCTTTACCGCGGCAGTCACCGAGTGCCACACGTATTTTTTTTTTCAAAAAGGTCTTTTGTAGGAGTTAATATGATTAATGTAGTCTATAAAAAACAAATTTGATTTTGATGCAGCATGGTACGGGATTTCATACATCTATGAGCATTCTAACCTTAAGAAACAATAAATGATTTAGTGAGATGTTTATCTTGCGTCGCCAACAAATATACTCTTTGGTTATAGAACAAATGAAAACACATTTCTAATTAATTTATTTCATTAATACATATTACCAGTTTTAAATTATATAAATATTAAATTTTACAATAATTTGTCGTCTTTTCTATAGGATTATGAAGTTGTGTCAGTAAGGCCCGTCACCTGCGCCGCTAGATGCAGTGTCGGCTGGTATAACCGAGATTCTTGGCTTGAATCCATCTTCATCAGCCTCGTACTCTACCACCTGGAAAAAACAGAATACATGGCATAAAAATATATTAATTTTACCACGTTTTCATTACGTCACTTTCTAGTTTTTCTGCCGTTCCGGGTCAATCTTGCAAATTAAATTTCGAACAATTCCCGATGGGCTAGGGACTTGAAATTTTGATCATAGCTCAGAATCCGAAATTGTAGGTGAAAAACGTGGTATATTAATTTTTTAGGACAAAGTTTAAAAACATATACTTGTTTGTACACTTTCGTTTGTTGACAAATTATAGCAACTAGCTACTGTAGTCCATGGATAAAAAGTAAGAGATCAAAAACAGAAACAGAAACTTTTTTATTCAATATAGATTATAAATAATACTTATTGAAAGTCACTTTTTTAATTTACCACTGATTCGGAAAAAAACCTCTGTCCTGGGAAGAACCAGCAAAAAACCCAGCGGGATTTTTTTAAATAACAGCTTGCAGTCATGTATGTTACAACTAACAACTCAATAAATTAGAAAG
The DNA here is from genome assembly GCA_907164705.1 of Parnassius apollo. NCBI lineage: Eukaryota > Metazoa > Arthropoda > Insecta > Lepidoptera > Papilionidae > Parnassius > Parnassius apollo. The sequence goes on from CAJQZP010001131.1 coordinate 360,296, forward strand.
AGCTCGGTAGCGATCACTCTACCCAGGGGATACTATCATCCCTATCTGAAGGGTACAAGAGGTGTAGAGAAATCTAGAAGAAACACAGTATAATAACAGGCCATGAGGTATTCCACCTTAGTCCTCATTGATGCCAATTCTTTATTTATGTTTGTTGCGGGTGAACATCTGATTGCTGCCACTTTCCATCAGGTGGACTGTAAGTTTGATTTTCAATCAATCTTTTTATAGAATAATGGTGACAAACGAGCACACGTTCCACCTGATGGCAAGTGGGTGCTGTAGCCCATAGACATATACATCTGTATCCGATGATGAATCGTAATGCAGATGCATTGTCACTCCTAAGGACTAAGATGGAATGTCTTGTTCCCAGTAAAGAAAGAATTAACATTCACAACCACTTACAACGCTGACTGTCTTACTATAAAGTTAAAGTAAAAGCCTACATACGTCCTACGTAGTGGGACGTATACAGGCTGTAAGAAAAATGGGAGAACTCTACACGTCTCTGAAATATATTTTTGTTTCTCAGATATGCAGGTTTCCTCACGATGTTTTCCTTCATCGTGGAGCACGTGGTAAATCAACGTTTAAAATTGCTCGCGTACTGTGAAAATTTATATATTGTATTTCAGTGTATCTTACTACTTTAAAATACAATAGTATTCGCATTTTTGTTTGCAGAAATAGATAGGTGGAATTTACTCGGGTTCCAAAGCAGTAGAGCTGATGAAGATGATTTCAACGTACCTGTTTGGTTCCATCAGGAAGTACGACAAAGTACGTCCCTTCTGCTTTATCGTCTTTCCGCGTGGCCAAAGTCACTTCCGCTCTCGTTCACTTTGTAGGAGAACTCGTAGTTCGCTGGTTCCTGTATATTTTGGTTAGTAAGTTTGAGTAATAGAACGTGTAGTAGCGTGTATGAATATCCAGTACCCCATATCGTCCCGCGGGTGTCGCAAGAGGTGAGACAGAGAAATACAAAGGCAACAGCGTCTTCCTAATAACGACTAGAAAATAAAATAAACTGCGGTTACCAACCTGCCCACCAAGCGTGGCAACTGTGGCAAATATCCCCCTTTTCAGGTAACCTATGGAGTGACCCCCCCCCCCGGGTATGTTCAGCAGTGGTCTTCGATAGTCTGTATTGAATGAATATAAATAATGGCATTGATACATTTAGTAGTATTTATCAATTCCCTTAAGTTGCGTGTTTGTGCAAAATGCAGCGTAGTCGTTCTTTGTGACGTTTTAGGAGCTATCTACTTCTTATTAAAATGATGTATCAACTAATAAAAAAACTATTACATTTCTACACAATCTTGATTCCATAATAGCCAATTCCAGTTTTTTTAAGGAGTAAATACTTGATGAATCTTCCTACAACTAAACCACAGAAATCTGAATTAATTATCAATAATAAAAAATTATTATATAAAAATTATTGATGACATACATCTCCTCATAAAGTAAATATTATTACACGTCTCATAAGCGAAGAGTTGAGGTTGTGCTCAACTCTCACCTAATGGTGTTAAGTAAAGTCTCTTAATACGTAAGTAACATCATGTATTTTATTAACTGCATAAAATATCATAAATCTAAACAAGGTTATAGATATTCATAATAATAACAATGTACATTTTAGACACACAAATAACAAGGTATAACAATAATTATTATTACTCACAATTTATCTTCCGTGTACGTATTCTCTACTCAACAGTTTTAGTAAGACTGCCGCCGCTCGTCGCTGCCGCTCAAACCGACGACATCTGTCTTTTATAGGCTTGTAATTTAACAGTGCTAAACTACAGATGGCGTTGCTTGTGTGGTTTCCGTTATAATATTACATTATAAAACATTATTTATATTTCTTATAATTATTTTAAGCAGTTTTACATTTCAGCTAGAATTAATGTATCAAAATAATTCTTTTTTATTAGGTTTAGAATCTCAACGCACAGGTTCCTTTAAAAATTACTGAGTAATTTGTTCTCGTTTAATTGTAATTAATGAAAATGCTAAAAACAACTGGTACTTTTCTACAAAAAAATATTCTCATGGATCTCTTCTTTCGTCTCAAATATAGAAAAAGAGATATTTTTCCTTTATATAATCAAATGAGATTATAAGGCGTGCACTTTTGGATTTTCCAAACTTTTTTATTTTACGATTGCCACTAGAAGAAAGTAACTAAATGTGGGCTAGTGCTTTAATATGGGCTAATAAAAATTCTCGAAAACAAGTATTTAAAAGGCCCTGCAAACGAATATCTCCTATTGCATTCATTAGCCCCAACACCGCAATCACTCTATCTCGTGAGTTCTGCGAGAGGTGATGATAAGGTAAGACGTTGTTGCTTCACCGCTCATAAAAAAATTCGTAAGATGAGTAAAACTTACGAATCCCAAGCAGATCCTATAAAATTTATTATAGGATCTGCTTGGGATCCTATAATAAATAAAATTAAATCCCAACCCAAGCATACAACTGCAAGACTCCATGATACCATAAGTTCATACTGTGTAGATCGGAACAAAAAGTTAAATTTTAATCTATGGTAACCGCGGTTAACTATGACAGCTGGACGTTGAACATCTCAGTCCTTCCCGTGACCATGGGTGCTGTAAAGCTCTCGAAACGTCGGGTAATTAAAAAGTTAAATATACGCGATAAATTCCGTAAAAACTAGTATTATTTCAAGAAGCATTTACTTCTAGAACTCACATGAATCTATAAATAATGGTGAAACATCATCTTCCAGAATTGATCGTAGTAGTCTAGGCCTAGTATCTCCTTATGACATAAGTCCTGTACCAAAAAAATCAGAAAGATGTCTAATAGGGGTAGAAAAGCTGCTGTGGCTTCTGTTATAATTTGTCACCCCATAAAAGAGACCTTGTTTAAAAAAAATAGAATAATATTGAAAAAGAAAGGAAAACTAAAGATAAGAAAGTAAACGTAGAGAAAACAAAACCTAGAAATAAGAAAAAAAAACAGGACAAAAAAGAACTAGTGACGATGAAGTGATTGACGGTGAAGGTGTAGAGGTTTTCCAGTTTGATTCAGACCCGTCTCGATCCGTTTGTGTTACTTCAATGCATCAAAGGCCATGGATGTAAGTGTTTATTCTATTGACAAACTTACTTTTCTTTCTGTTATTTTCTTACGTGTGTATGATTTAGTGTTAACAAATTATATTTAAATATTATGTGTGTGTATATGGTTAAGCCGTGGTAGCTCAGATGGTTAGCGCAAAATGTAAAATTCATAGTACACGACCCGGGTTCGATCCCCGCCGGCACCAATTAAATTGTTAATTACAATTTTAAGTGCTGATTTACCACGTGCTCAGCGGTGAAGGAAAACATCGTGAGGAATGCATGTCTGAGAAAATTTCGAAGGCATGTGAAGTTTGCCAACACGCATTGAGGTATCACAGCGAACATTTCCTAGCCCGAAAACCCTCTCAGAAATGAGAGGAGGCCTATGTTCAGCAGTGGACTTTAATAGCTTGTAACTTTAGCTTTTTAACTTTTATGATTAAGTGTTAACAAATTGATATTAACATGATAACTGTGTTGTTGCAGAAATCATTGAGCTTCGATGAAAATACCTATAAACAGTATTACTACTCGCCACTCTCCCCTCAAGAAGAGAGTGATGACATCGTCATTAATAATAACACATGCGATGGTGGAAAAAGAAAATCGCAATCGATTGATCATTTTTTTGAAGCTGAATCAAAAATAAAAAAGAGGAAGCTGTTATCATCAACCGTAGCACGAGCCGCTAGAGATGGTGTATCATACATTTCTACTAATTCTGACGACGGAGACCAAGCGACGCATCTCATCAAAATTGAAATGTACGATATGAAGAAGCTACCCAAGATTCCAACTACTGATCATTGGAAACATGCTTCCACGAGGATTAAATATTACGTAAAGACTAATAAGGATAGCATCTACGACAACACAAACGCCCTCGTATACAATATTACAAAGACAATAGCAGAAAGTGAAAAAGTTAAAAAATACTTTTTTAACAATGACAGTCATTAGCTGATCATTAGTGAATGTGATTCTGTTTACTTAAATTACTTCCGTGTACTCATTATATTCTATTTCTAATCCTTTGTTAGACTTAAATATCGGACATTATTTGAAATTTGGGTATCAGTTTGTCTACCAACACTGAACTGTTACTTACTCTGCTACCTATTTTCTTCTTTACTATAAGGATGGCAAACTTCAGTGAAGTGTGCACCAGTGCTTTCTTCTCCACAACCATGGAAGAGAATACGGAACTATTCAACAGCGAATTAAATCAGGAGTTGTCTAAAGTTTGTGATGAAATGGAGAAGGATCAACTGTTCGATTCATCGTATGATGATGAGTTGTATAATCACTGTGCGATGGTTGAAACACAGTTTAAGTAAGTAAAATAAACATTCATTTCGATCATAATTTACACAATATCTTGTACAGTTTTTAATAAATTTAAACATTTTAGTAGTCAACCACTACAACTTGGAAGAGGAACGAAGCGAACGAGCAGCAAAGAACCCAAGATCATCAAAAAACCAACAACGGAAGCAGAAGCACCTACCTCTGCAGGGAACAGTATCAGTAACGAAGATCAAGTGGAATGTCTAACGTGTCATATATTTATCAAGAAACGGTATTTAGCTAATCATTTTAAAAGTAATGTTCACAAAAATAATCTTTTAAATTCACATAATTCTTTATCAAACGTTAGTGTTATTGAATCTGCTTTTGGAAATAGGATTTTAACTTATAAAATCAAGAGTAGAGTAGATAGTTCGACATTGGTAAATTTTGAAACTCCTAAACTATTTTTAAATTCTATTAAAGATGATATTTTATTTTTAATACAAGAGTGTATTCATCAACACATAATTTTTAAAGTAAACTTCATATTGCATGCTGATTTTGTTCAACAAACTAAAGATATTCATGATACGTTCGATTTTCAAACGCTTAACTATATTATTTGTCAAGGAGATGACTTAAATATTTTTTTTTCAACTTTAAATGATACAATTACTACTAAAATTAGTGCATTTGAAAAAAAAGATAGTGAATGGAGTCTAAAAAACATAAAATCTATAGACATGAATGTTAATAAATTTAACCACCTACGCGGTACTTCATACATAGATCTTCCTCGTGACATAAAATTAAAAATGGCTGTTATAAATGTAAAAAGCAAGGATTACTTTTGTTTTAAATGGGCGTTACTCTCGGCGTTATATCCCGTAAACAAAGACGCTGATCGTGTATCATCGTACGTTAAACATGCAAATAAACTTAAATTTAATGGTATTTCCTTTCCAGTTAAAATTTCTGACATAGCAAAAGTAGAGAAATTAAATGATATTAGTATTAATGTTTTTGGGTTAGAATATAATAAAGAAAAACGATGTAATTCTATAGTAGGTCCATTATTTTTAACAAAGTGTCGTAAAGATAGACATATCAATTTATTATTTTTTTCCAAGGATACAAAAAATCATTATTGTTACATAAAAAAATTTACCGCGGTTAGTTAGTAAACAAATTTCAAAAGACGGTCACATCATGTACATTTGCGAAGCATGTCTACTTCACTTTCCATCTAAGGAAAGTTTAAATAACCATGAACAATACGATTGTGCCCACATTTGTACAGAATTACCAAACAGTGAAACTTTAAAAAAAAAGAATTGGTTTGGTCAACCTATTTCAAATGATAAAATTAAATTTGATAGTTATGAAAAAAAGTTGAAGATACCATTCGTAGTTTATGCCTATTTTGAAGCATTTTTAAAACCAATAGAATCATCTTCTAACGATCCTTCCAAACCTTTCACACACAATATTCAGAAACATGAAGTACATAGTTTTGGTTATTATATAAAATGTTCATATGATGATAAATTATCAAAATATGTAACGTATTGCGGACCCAACCGTGCACAAGTGTTTATGGAAAGTTTATCTAACAATCTCAAAGAAATAAATAGACTTCAAAAATATCCTCCACTTCCGCTAACAAATGAAGACAAAAACCAAATTTTAAATGCAACCATTTGTCATATTTGTGAAACAGAGTTAGCAGAACATTTTTATGATTTTGATTGGTACACCGGTAGTTTTATAGGTGTTGCTCACGAATCATGTAGCTCGAAGTTCAGGAAACCTCGTTATATACCAATATTTTTACACAACCTTAGTCACTATGATGCTCGTTTTATTGTACACGCGTTAAACATTTGTGATGGTGAAGTCGAAGTTATCCCTCAAAATAAAGAAAAATATATATCCTTTTCCAAAAAATTAAAAATGAATAACCACGAAATTATATTAAGATTCATAGATTCATTTAATTTTTTATCATATAAATTAGAAGAATTGGCCAAAAATCTCAGTAATGATCAATTTCAAGAATTACGTAGAAATTATCCTAATGATGAAGATTTCTTTCGTTTAAAACGGAAAGGCGTTTATCCATATGAACTTATAACTAATTATGATAGTTTAAGCCTAACATCGCTCCCCGAACAAAATTTTTTTTATAGCTCGCTCACAGATTCCCATATTTCAAATGATGATTACAATCATGCTAAAGATGTTTGGGAACACTTTGGGTGTTCTAATATGCTAGATTATTCAAACCTGTATTTAAAAACAGACGTTTTACTTTTAACCGATGTATTTGAAAACTTTAGAAAGTTATGTATTAATACTTATGATTTAGACCCTGCCCATTATTACACAGCACCCGGTTTAAGTTGGGATGCAATGTTAAAATATACAAAAATAGAATTAGAACTTTTAACAGATTATGAGAAAATTGTATTTATTAGATCAGGTATCAGGGGTGGTGTATCTCAATGTAGTAATCGTTATGCTAGAGCTAATAACAAATATATGGGGGATTATGATGCAGGGAAACCAAATTCATATATCACATATTTTGATGCCAACAATTTATATGGTTGGGCTATGTCTCAATGTCTTCCTACTGGTGGATTCGAATGGGTAAATCCGAATACAGAATTTAATGTGTCTGAGACATCGAACTTCGGTTTTATTTTAGAAGTTGATTTGGAATATCCAGATGAACTTCATGATTTACATTCGGACTTTCCTTTATGCCCCGAAAACATTTGTGCAGGCAATATTAATGAAAATAAACTAGTCCCAAATTTAAATAATAAAGATAAATATGTAATTCATTACAGAAATTTAAAGCAGTGCATAGAAATGGGGGTTAAATTAACTAAAATTCATAGAGTTTTAAAATTTAAACAGTCTCGCTGGTTGAAGATGTACATAGATCTAAACACAAAATTAAGAACGTTAGCAAAATCAGATTTCGAAAAAGATTTTTATAAATTAATGAATAATTCAGTCTTCGGAAAGACTATGGAGAATATTGAAAAAAGGGTTAACATAAAATTAGTTACACACTGGGAGAACCAGGGCAAAGCTTTAGGTGCTCAAGATCTAATCGCTAAACCACAATTTCATAGTCTTTCAGTATTTTCGGAAAACCTAGTTGCGGTTCAGTTGCGAAAAACAAAGTTAATATATAACAAACCAATTTATTCAGGGTTTTGCATTTTAGATATTTCAAAAACATTAATGTATGATTTTCGTTATAACTATATGGTTAAAAAGTTTAGTAAAATCAAATTATTGTATACAGATACGGATAGTTTAATATATCATATATTTACAGATGATTTTTACTCTGATATAAAACCTGACCTTTCATCATACTTTGATACCTCAGCTTATGATGCAAATAATATTTTTGAATATCCAAAATTAAATAAAAAGAAATTAGGTTTTTTTAAAGATGAAAATAATGGTAAAATCATGAAAGAATTTGTGGGTTTACGATCCAAAATGTACGCTTTTAACTTAGAGAATAAGACTATAGCCAAGGAAAAAGGGGTAAATAAATGTATCACTAAAAAGATGACCATGGATAATTATAAGTCTTCTCTATTTAATAAAAAAGTGCAATATTATAGTATGCTTAGATTTAAATCAATTAAACACACAATTTTTACACAAAAATTAAATAAGATTGGTTTATCATATAATGACACAAAGAGGCATATTTTAGATAATAATATTGAAACATTAGCTTGGGGTCATTATAAACTGCGTTAAGTGTTGATAGTTTTTAATTTTATGTCTGCATGTAAATAAAATTTGTATTGATTGTAAAATAATGATAATAGTATAATATGACGTAGAGTTTATTACATATTTAATCGTTGATTTATTGTAAATAATTTAAGTTAATTGTTGTTTATATTTGCGTGTGTATGTGTGCATTTATTTGAGGTTGAGTTGATTGTAAAATTATGATGTACTAATTGTGTTAGAAATAGTATACAGATCATTCTGTTTTATATAATGTTTGCAATATATATTAATTGTTAACACCAACACTTTCATTTTTTATTTCACCCCTTAGAACTTTAGACGTGTGTAATGTTTCACTTTATCCATCCGTTTACTGCTATTGTGGCGGGGCCAAGTGGATGTGGGAAGTCAAATTTTGTAACAAATTTTATAAAATCAGTTACAGAAATATGTAATTGTGATTTTAATCAGATCACATGGTGCTTTGATGAAATGCAACCTTTATATAATTTACCAAATGTTAACTACCATCAAGGAATTCCAAATGTTAATATGTTTGACGGTGAAAACCCACATCTTGTTATTATTGATGATCTAATGAGAGAGTCCGATGGAAGAATTGTGGATATATTTACAAAAGGTAGTCATCACAGGAATCTTAGTGTATTTTATTTAACACAAAATTTATTTCATCAGGGTAAAGGGCAAAGAGACATATCCTTAAACTCAAGTTATATAATATATTTTAAAAACCCTCGAGATAAAACTCAAATAAGATATTTAGCACGACAAGTGTCACCAGATAACCCAAAATTTATTGAAGATGCCTACAGGGATGCAACTCTAGAGGCGCATGGATATTTAATGGTAGATTTAAAACAGAATACCAATGATTTTTGTCGTATCAAGACAAATGTCTTCCCATTTAATGGTTTCTGCACAGTCTACGTCCCCACAAAAGATTTTAAATACACCAAGAATCAATCATTTCAAATCATTGCTAAATGATGCATCGTCGACTCACATCGCATAAACATTTGCTAAACGCTTTGCATACGCTTAACCAAAATATCAAAGAGCATTACTTAAAACGTGTGATGAAGAAGAAATTAACTGTATTTGTGAGTGTATTCATAACGTTTTACAAGGAAAAGTACCTCTTAAAGATCAAGATAAACAAAAATTGAATAAACACAAAAATATACTCCGTCAACTAGTGCGTAAGTGTAAACATAAACTAAGAAAAAATATAATTATACAAAAAGGAGGGGCTTTCTTACCAATAATATTAGGTGCAATATTGAGTGGATTAGTGAGTGTACTAGCCAGTTAACATGGAAAATGCAAATAAAATGATACTTATCGAACCTGGATTGATTGAAAAATTAAAACAAGAAAATAAGGTTAATACGAGTAGTAGTTTATCTCGATTAGATATTGAAATGCAAAATATTATGAATAGTAAGATGGAAGACCGAAAGAAATTGATGTTATATTTAGAAACACTGCAAAGATACCTTCATTTTACTGAAGAGGATCGTCAACCACTCAGATTACCAATTTATTCTGATACATCTAATGAAGATTCAAACGAGTCTAAAATTGGTTTTAAAAATAAAGATAGAGATCTAAAAACTTCAGTTGATGCTGAATCTTTGTTGGAGGAGAATAGACCCATCAAAAATAAAGAAAATGTTGAAAATCCACTTTACACACCAGCTCAAATACTCAGTTTAATACCAAAAACTTATAATAAAAAAGGACAGTTATTTTAAACTTAGTTGAAACAAGTAAAGGTAAAATACATTGGGATAATGAAGGTACAGTCATAACTGATAATGAAAAAATTCCTGGAAGTAATATTGTTGATTTAATAAATGATTCACTAAGACCCTTAAAAAGAAGTGATCCAGTAGGGTGGGATAGATTTGCTGAAGCATTAAAAGATATTAAAGTACCACTTACTTATATTGGAAATCCAAAGAGATGTGAGTTTATTAACCAACTTCAAGCAAAAGATCTGAACAAACCCTCTGAGATTGAATTTCAAGAGTTTTCTACACCGAGCAGTAGAGTAAAAAAGTCTACAACTAAAATACGTAAAAGGCTTGAGTGGGAAAAATGGACCCCGTACTAGAAGAAATTAACAGGATTTATTATGATCCATCTAATCCCGCTGGTTTTGGTAGTATTGATAAATTATCAAAATCCATGAAGGGTAAAATGAATAAAAAGCAAGTAAAGGAATGGTTAAAATCACAAGAAACATACACATTACATAAACCCATTCGAAAAAAATTCCCGCGTAATAGGTACATTCTATCAAATATTAATGAACTGTGGCAAGCTGATTTAAGTGATATGCGAACTTATTCTCAATATAATGATGGTTTCAAGTATATACTTTGTGTTATTGATGTATTTAGTAAATATGCTTTTGCAAGACCAATGAAAAAGAAAAACTCAGAAACAACTAAAGAATGTTTTGAAAGTATATTTACTGAAAGTAATTTAACACCTACTCACATACAATCTGATAAAGGTACAGAATTTGTTTCAAAAGATGTACAAAAATACTTTAAATCCAAAAAGATTAATTACTATACCACTAACAATCCTGACATTAAGGCCAGTATTGTTGAACGATTTCAAAGAACACTAAAAATGAAAATGTGGCGTTATTTCACTCATAATAATACTTATAGATATATAGATGTTTTACAAGATTTAATATACTCTTACAATCACAGCTTTCACTCTAGTATTAAGATGTGCCCATGTGATGTAAATTCCAACAATATTATGACAGTTTGGACTAATCTTTATGAAAGACGGTCAAACAAACTTTCTTTAGAAAATCCTAAACCAAATTTCAATGTGGGTGATTATGTTCGAATAACTAAATATAAACATGCTTTCCAAAAAAGGATATGAATCAAATTGGAGTGATGAAATATTTATTATATCTTCAATAATTGATAGATCTCCATGGGTTGTTTGTACAATAACAGATTTACAAAATGAACCAATAGTTGGTACTTTTTATGAAAGAGAATTACAGAAAATCACTTACAACCCCACCTCACAATATAAAATAGATAAAATAATTGACACTCGTTATCAGGTAACAGAAAAGAAGTATTAGTGAAGTGGAAAGGTTATCCAGATAAATTTAACAGTTGGATTTTAGCTTCTAGTTTAAAAGAAATATGAATAAAGAAAGTTTTTATTTAACTTTGCTCAGCAATAGTTCAATGGAATACTTTCCTGATAACAAGACCACAAATTTTTCAACGAAATTACCGAAAGCTATTAAATTGGAAGGTGAATGGTCGGTTGGAGTTGTCGAGTTTCAATATCCATGTACCATGTTTACTGTTCAAGATCATGAAAATGTTATATACATTACAAAATCTATGTTAATGCCTAATGAAGATAAACCATCCATAGTGTACTACAAAAAACATATTCCAGCTACCAACTATGATAACGTTGAGCATATTTTAAGAGTGTTAAATGGTATCGGAGAGAACTTGAAATTTCGCTATGATGAAATAACAAAATTTGTGTCTATTTCTGTTTTGGATAAAAATATAACTTCCGTAACATTATCACCCAAATTAAGTTTACAACTAGGTTATGAACCAAATAAAAATATCCTAGAGAGAAGTTTTGGAAAGTGTCCTGCTAATTTACACTTAGGGTTACCATCTCAACTCTTTATATATTGCGACATTATCGATCCTCAGATTGTGGGTGATGTTATGACTCCTTTACTAAGAGTCATTTCATTAGATCCTACAAAATACATTTATGGTGCAAATAAAATGCACGTTTTCTCTCAACCTCACTACTTACCTGTTATGCGAAGAGAGTTCGATACGCTGGAAATAGTTATAAGATCGAGCACAGGACAAAAAATACCATTCCAGTTTGGAACCGTGTGTATTAAACTACATTTCCGAAAATTATAATAATGAATTCTCTTCGTGATCATCATAAATGTCCATATGAAAATTATTATACACATCAAGCTGGGTCAGGAGTTGGAGTAATTTATAAGGGTGCACCATACCAACGCGGTCATGGTATTGGGAGCTTCTTAGGGGGGTTATTTAGATCAGTTTTACCTTTACTTTCAAGTGGTGCTCGAGTGATTGGTAAGGAGGCATTAAGAGCTGGAGTAGGACTTATATCGGATATGGTTCAAGCGCGTCCTATGGAAGCCTCAATAAAAGATCGTCTAAAGCAAGTTAGTACGAATTTAAAACGAAAGGCTGATGAGAAAATTGATAAATTTAACATGGCAGGATCTGGGTATAAAACTAAAAGAAAACGATTGACTGAACGAGGTCAATCGTTTTCTTTCCTCCTATTCCTATTACTCGAGCTGAAGTAAAAGTTTTAACAATTCCATCGGGTGTTCAAGGAAAAACTCTTGATAATATATTTTTAGGGCAGGTACCCAAAAGATGTATAATTGTATTTGTGAACAATTCTGCATTTAATGGTTCCCTTACTAAAAATCCATTTAACTTTGAAAACTATGGTATTAATTCTTTCAGCTTATATATTGATGGTCAACAAATACCTTCAAAAGCTTTGCAACCATCTTTTAATAATAGCATATTTACATCAGCATATCATACTCTATTCTCGGGAACTGGTATTCACTTTCTTAATGAAGGAAATGGAATATCTTGTGAACAGTATGCCAAAGGTTACTGTCTATTAGCATTTGACTTAACTCCTGATTTATCAGCCAACTCATCAGCTCATTGGAATCTCATAAAGCATGGTAGTGTAAGATTAGAAGTACGATTTGAATCCTCACTAATACAAACAATTAACTGTATAGTTTATGCTGAGTTTGATAATATTATTGAGATAGATAAAAACAGAAATGTTACTGTAGACTATAGTAGTTAAGGTTATAATATGTGTTGTGTGTTAGATTTTATGAGTTATGTGTAATGCATTTTGTGTGTATGTAACTATGTGAAACATTATAAAATTAAATAAAACAAATTGTATGCAATATATTATTTTTTATTTCTTTATAAATATTCTATTTAATCTAATACAAAACTCTGTTCGAGTTTAAATTTTACATAAGCACACTGACTAAACCACTGAACATGCTGCTGCCAAGGATCATCATCATCTTCCCAATCTTTTAAGCCACCACCACAATGGAAACACTTGGTCCTGTCTGCATGGCCAGTATAAAAGAAACCGGCTTCTGCAAGATCTTCAGGTTTCTGTCGCATAACGAGAGGCCAGTTTTCGAAACTGAGCAACCGGCTAGATTTTGAAGTGAAGAATGGATATTCAGCTCTTGAGTACTGCATATTCTCGTTTTCATCTCCACTCAGTGTTGTAGTTTTGTTCTTCAATGATGTGTTCTGTACATGTATGCCACACTCATCTCTTTCTTCTGCTCTTGTCTTCCTGTAATTTAAGTAAACAGAATCACATTCACTAATGATCAGCTAATGACTGTCATTGTTAAAAAAGTATTTTTTAACTTTTTCACTTTCTGCTATTGTCTTTGTAATATTGTATACGAGGGCGTTTGTGTTGTCGTAGATGCTATCCTTATTAGTCTTTACGTAATATTTAATCCTCGTGGAAGCATGTTTCCAATGATCAGTAGTTGGAATCTTGGGTAGCTTCTTCATATCGTACATTTCAATTTTGATGAGATGCGTCGCTTGGTCTCCGTCGTCAGAATTAGTAGAAATGTATGATACACCATCTCTAGCGGCTCGTGCTACGGTTGATGATAACAGCTTCCTCTTTTTTATTTTTGATTCAGCTTCAAAAAAATGATCAATCGATTGCGATTTTCTTTTTCCACCATCGCATGTGTTATTATTAATGACGATGTCATCACTCTCTTCTTGAGGGGAGAGTGGCGAGTAGTAATACTGTTTATAGGTATTTTCATCGAACCTCAATGATTTCTGCAACAACACAGTTATCATGTTAATATCAATTTGTTAACACTTAATCATAAAAGTTAAAAAAGCTAAAGTTACAAGCTATTAAAGTCTACTGCTGAACATAGGACTCCTCTCATTTCTGAGAGGGTTTTAGGGCTAGGAAATGTTCGCTGTGATACCTCAATGCGTGTTGGCAAACTTCACATGCCTTCGAAATTTTCTCAGACATGCATTCCTCACGATGTTTTCCTTCACCGCTGAGCACGTGGTAAATCAGCACTTAAAATTGTAATTAACAATTTAATTGGTGCCGGCGGGGATCGAACCCGGGTCGTGTACTACGAATTTTACATTTTGCGCTAACCATCTGAGCTACCACGGCTTAACCATATACACACACATAATATTCAAATATAATTTGTTAACACTAAATCATACACACGTAAGAAAATAACGGAAAGAAAAGTAAGTTTTTCAATAGAATAAACACTTACATCCATGGCCTTTGATGCGTTGAAGTAACACAAACGTAGTATTGATAGATCCACTGCGGTCAAACGACCATACACTAACTCCATGACTGCAGTTGCTTGGTCTTATATAGTACCAGTGAGTAATAATTCTAATCTAAAGAATTTCTGCAGTAGAATTGATAGTATCTTTATGCGTCAACAAGCTTACCTTACATTCTGTTGCTTATCTCTACATTCCTACGTCCTTCCTGTCGTGTCTTGTTCAGTGTATTGGTGACTCAAATACGTTTTGTATAACACAAAGAAAGCAATTTAATATTTAGATATCACTATAATTGATCATTCCTATATTAGTCATTGAGTAGATTGGTACTGTAATAATCTACTAATAGCAGTAATATTATGGATACACTAGATGTACAACAACATCTGAAAAAGATTCACCCCACTCTAGAAAATAATGTTTATGCTGCCAATAAACTACCCATGTACACCCACGTACCAACGTATATAATATGCAATTTGGATACAGATGATAAACCAGGGTCACATTGGGTAGCTTTATATATTGATACGAATGACGTCGGTCAATATTTTGATTCATTCGGACGGGCACCTGTACGATATCATCTAGAGTTTTTTAAAAGAAATTGTAAAAGATGGAACTGGAATGTTGATAGGATTCAGAATGAGTGGACTTTAGTTTGTGGCGAATATTGCTTAATGTATTTGCTATATAAGTTTCAGGGATGTTCAATGCATAGTTTTACGAGTATATTTACATAGAACACATTGTACAACGATATTTTAGTGGATGAGATGTTTCGCTCCTATTTTATAGATAATAAGTAATAAGATTTTGTATTTTATAAATAAAAATTTTAACAAAATTAGGTAATGTGTCTTATTGATGATTCAGATTAGTGTTGTAGATAGGAACAAAGGAGTATAATACAATAGCATAAGCCGACCCACACGCCGACGAATAATAGATAATGACGGTAGTCAATCAACAATAGATAAGTAGATAAGGACAATGGAGCGCTAATGACGGTTGAGGCTCGTAGCGGATATCAATTAGATAAGAGTTAATTGATCTGCTCATCTTCGAACCGTGCATCCTACGCAAAAATGGACCGCAGATTCGTGATCAGAGCATACCAAAACCTTTTTTTTTTTTTTTTTTTTTGGATTGTGAGTCGACGTACGTCGTGCGCCAGAACTGGTACAACCGAACTACTTAGACTAACTACCCCGATGGTAAATGGTAATGTTAAATGGATGAAGAAAGTTAAAGCGCAATGGTTTTGCTTAAAATACTCCTACATTTTAAACGAATGACTATTATATTCATTTCTGTACGCATAACGAACGGCGAAGAAAACTATTTACATGATTCTTTATTATTAGAACTGAAGCCAGAGCAGATATTCAGAGTTATGCTTTCGTCTAATACATTGAACTGTGATACTAGTCTATTTTCTACATGGTAGAGCCATGTAGAAAATATATACGTGGTGAAGCCACGCTGCAGCTATACTACGGTTGTAGCACGAATGTGTCGGCTCGACCGGGGAAGGACCACGCTCTCACAGAATACCAGCGTAAAATAGCAGCTTAATGCTGCTGTGTTTCGTATGGTGTAGAGTGTAAGTGTAGAGATCCGGAGACGGTTTTTTACTGGAAATGAGGCATTCCATTTTAGTCCTCAGGGGTGACAAGGCATCTGCGTTTTGATTATTAATCGAGGATAAATGTAGATGTCTATGGGCCACAGCATCCACTTACCATCAGGTGGACTGTGTGCTCTTTTGTCACCCTTATCCTATAAAAAAGCGACTATCTAGTCACAGTATCAAATATGTAACCCTTGAGCTACCATGGACGGAATACTTCAACCATTGAAATAATACTAAGTTTTACGGAATTTATCGCGTATATTTAACTTTTTTACCCGACGTTTCGAGAGCTTTACAGCACCCATGGTCACGTGAAGGACTGAGATGTTCAACGTCCAGCTGCCATAGTTAACCGCGGTTACCATAGATTAAAATTTAACTTTTGTTCCGATCTACACAGTATGAACTTATGGTATCATGGAGTCTTGCAGTTGTATGCTTGGGTTGGGATTTAATTTTATTTATTATAGGATCCCAAGCAGATGGTAGCACCCAGCCATCTTCTCTATTGAAATTAGGATGTTTTTTGATTTCAATAGCCTCGCGAATCATCCTTGGAAGGAATCGGTGTTCTTTAGCGAGGATTTGTGGTCTATCAAATCTGATGTAGTGACGGGGGCGATCCTGTACATGTTCACAGACTGCAGACTTCCCGGAGCGTCGATTCTTCACATCAGCTATATGTTCTTTGACGCGGGTTTTAATTGATCTTTTAGTTTGTCCTATGTAGGAGAGACCACATTCACAATCAAGCTTGTACACTCCTGCATCTTGCAGAGGGACGTTACACTTGACTGATGGTAAAAACTGACCAATCTTCTTCGGCGGCTTGAAGTATGTTTTGATGGAAGCGTGCTTCAAGATGTAGCCAATCTTGTCAGTGACTCCTCTAACATATGGCAGTACAGCAGGTACACGCTCGACTGTGGCCGGCTTCACTCGTTCTCTGTGACGTAGGCGCGGGACCCGAAGCTTGTTGTCATGCAAAACTTGCTTGACATGTTGGAGCTCGGCAGCCAGGTGTTTACTGTCACAGATCCCTCGTGCTCTCTGAAACAAAGAGAGCTTGTGCTATGACAGCTGGACGTTGAACATCTCAGTCCTTCCCGTGACCATGGGTGCTGTAAAGCTCTCGAAACGTCGGGTAAAAAGTTAAATATACGCGATAAATTCCGTAAAAATTAGTATTATTTCAATGTGTAGTGCTCGCGTAAATATAAGAAATCATTACTTTAACCATGTATTAAATACATTATACATACCTAGCTGATGGATAAGATGATGCAAGGGTGCTTGATTTCAAAGCTGCTCCTGTTTCTGGCTCACTGCCTCCATTAGGTCTGTTGTACGTTGTCGACAAGACACCTGATTCACCATAATATGCATCAGTATTTCTAGCTTCAGGTGCACTATACTGAGTCGCCAGAGAGTCAACTGGTGTTCCATAAATTTGGGAAGGACTGTTTCTTGATGATTTGGCGAGACTTTGTGTTCCAAATGAGAAATCTTCTAAAGTCCTGTGCGCTTGCTGTGTATTAGATCTTGAAGATTACGAGATTTGGGCACACCGTACTTTTAAACCGGCGAAGAGCTTCTAGTATTCGAAAAGTCACTGTTTCTTACGAATGGAGCATTGTATTTTTCAGGGGCACCGATGTGGTTGGAGACGATCTGAGTGATGGAGCACTGTATACGTCCGAAGGAGACGTTCTTATAGCACCGTACCGTTGAGATGTTCCTGTTTTTGAATTAACCACCGAAAAACTCTGTCTTAAAAAGCTAAGAGGGTCGTACTCTTGTGAGTGACGAACTGACGGTGCATACTCCTGTGATAATTTACTCCCAAATTCTGTACCAATGCGCAAGTTCGGAGTTCCATTTTTCTGAGATAATCCGCCACGAAAGCTAGTAGATACATATTCTTGAGAAATTCCCCTAGTTCTCGGTCCAAGATATTGGTCAGAGATGGTGTTAGTAAATGCTTTGGAGCCTCGTACAGATGATTCTGGTAAGTCCGGTAATTATTGTTGAGGAGACTCTCCGTGACCTGATCGGGCTGCTGCTAAGTAAGTATCCCTAAAATTTAGTAAGGCAAACATAACTAATTATGTATATTCCTTTCTTAGAGTGTAACTGTTAAAATATCAATTTTAATTAATTTGAAGCTTTACTTACTTTATATTGTTTGATTTATTAGTATCATAAAAATACGTTTTATTTCATCATTATGTTTATTTCTATTCATCTGATAAGCTTTGTATCCTTTTTTTCTAAGGGGACGTAATAAAGATTTTAAAATAAAATATACTTTTTTAATATAAAAACAATTAACTGTAGCTTAAAAAACTCATTTTTATTGCGTATTTTAGGTAAAATTTCATATAATAAGCTTCTGTTTTCTATGTTCACACCGACCCGCCATTGCATGTTTGTGTCTATCTTTATCTAATCTTAGCGACGATATTGTTTTCGCAACTTGTGTAAGTGAGATAGATATATGTTTACTTAAAATTGTTATTAGTTTCAAAGCTACGTCGTCGCGTTTGGATAGTGGTTACAATTTTTCGACGCGCGGTAATGTCACGGTAATGTGGTTTGCTCCTCTAGTGTTGTATAATGTCGCCTCTACACGTTGGCCAACACAGTGGCGAATGGAGTGGCGAATATATTGGCCGAGAGTTGGTAACGGCGTCCACACGTTGGAAGATAGTTCAGTTTACTTCGGTTCGGGCTTTTTTTTTTCTCATAGCATAACACGCAGCCGGCTACGTGGTTATGTGGAGACTTTTACCCACTAAACACCGCCTTTTAGGAAATGGCTTAACGATCTGTCTAGAGATCTCTAACCCGTATACGAACGCGACCCTCCTTGGCAGAAAGGAGGGCGCAGCAGTTCGGGCCAATGTGCGGACGAATTTATAAGCACCGTGGCGCAGTGGCTCAGCAATGAGTGGCTACGCCGGGCGCCGCAGGTTTGATCCCGCACGGAACAAGTATTTGTATGTCCTACAAATAATTGTTTCGGGTCTGGATGTGTGTCCTTGTGCAATTTATGTTTGTAAACTGCCTGCGCGATACGGGAGAAAATCCTAGTGTGGGGTTAACGTTTTTATAAAAGAATTATAAAATAATAGTGGATATTAATGGGGTTGTAAATAGATACACAATATACGATTAGCTTTATTTATTCTTTACATGCAACATAAACTGGAATAAAAACCATTAATAAGAACTTAACTTATTTTAAAGTTAAAGGAGTTATAATCGAATAGTCTATGTTTTAAAATTGTGTTTTGATTTTAAAATTTAGCAAAATATGTACTTGCATTTCTATCAGACATTTGATGTATATAAAAACACCTTATAATTTATTTGGTAATTTAATTATTTTTTGAGAAAGACAAAAACAATAGCAATAAATATAATTAACAATGACAATAATAGGTACTAATTATAACTTAGAACATAAATGAAAAACTCATGACGAGCAAAGTGGCTCAGGACCATGCTTTGCGGCAGTCTGTGGAGGAGGATGTTCAGTAGTGGACTTGTGAAGAGCTCTAATGATGATGATGATTCGAAAACTTGCACGATTAAATTATAAGAAATCGACGCTTTTTTATATAGGATAGGGTGACAAACGAGCACACAGTTCACCTGATGGTAAGTGGTTGCTGTAGACAATAGACATCTACATCTATCCTCGATTACGAATCAAGATGCAGATGCGTTGTCACCCGTGAGGACTAAGATGAAATGCCTCGTTACCTTTAAAAAGTGTCTCTGGTTCTCTACACTCACTATACGAAACACACAATCATTAAGCTACTATTTTACATTGATATTCTGTGAGAGCGTGGTCCTTCCCCGGTCGAACCGATCCATTCGTGCTACAACTATACTTCTAATATAACTGCATGGTTCTACCACGTATAAACGACGTGCTTCATTTTTTTTTTCTTTTTAAAATTGTTCTCGTAATAAGCTGATTGTAAGTAAATTCACATTATTTTTTTATAAATAGCTTATCGATTAAAACAAATGTTTAAAAATAATTAAATCGCGCTAATTAAAGTAGTAGGAATGTTTAAAGTGGAAATTGGCACTAAAAGGCTGGTAAACCCTACAAAGCGTGAATATAAAATTTAAATCAGATGCGTGTAATCACTCTGGGAACTTGTAGCAAACTAAACGCGCGGCCAACGTGTGGACGCGGCGACCAAACTCTGCCAACAATCCTTTGATCTTTTGTAAAAAACCGACACCACACGGATCTCGCGCCAACTTGCGGGCCATCGTTCCAATACACACCAATGAAGCCCAAACACCCCGTCTACACGTTGGCCAATGCTATTGGCCACTACATTCGCCACTGTGTTGGCCAACGTGTAGAGGCGCCGTAACTCAATGTCTAATGTCGAATGTCTAATGTCGCCTCTACACGTTGGCCAACACAGTGGCGAATGTAGTGGCCAATAGCGTTGGCCAACGTGTAGACGGGGTGTTTGGGCTTCATTGGTATGTATTGGAACGATGGCCCGCAAGTTGGCGCGAGATCCGTGTGGTGTCGGTTTTTTACAAAAGATCAAAGGATTGTTGGCAGAGTTTGGTCGCCGCGTCCACACGTTGGCCGCGAGTTTAGTTTGCTACAAGCTCCCAGAGTGATTACACGCATCTGATTAAAATTTTATATTCAAGCTTTGTAGGATGGATGCCCCAATTACCAGCCTTTTAGTACCAATTTCAACTTTAAACATTCCTACTACTTTAATTAGTGCGATTTAATTATTTTTAAACATTTGTTTTAATCGGTTAACTATTTATCAAAAAAATAACGAACATTTATTTATAATCAGATTATTACGAGAACAATTTTAAAATGAAAAAAAAAAATGAAGCACGTCGTTTATACGTGGTAGAACCATGCAGTTATATTAGAAGTATATATAGTTGTAGCACGAATGGGTTGGCTCAACCGAGGAAGGACCACGCTTTCACAGAATATCAGCGTAAAATAGTAGCTTAATGATGCTGTGTTTCGTATAGTGAGTGTAGAGAACCAGAGACCCTATTTAAAGGAAACGAGGCATTTCATCTTTGTCCTCACGGGTGAGAACGCATATGCATTTTGATTCGTAATCGAGGATAGATGTAGATATCTGTGGGCCACAGTAACCACTTACCATCAGGTGAACTGTGTGCTCGTTTGTCACCCTATCCTATAAAAAAAAACGTCGACTTCTTATAATTCAATCGTGCAAGTTTTCGAATCATCATCATCATTACAGCTGTTCACAAGTCCACTACTGAACATCCTCCTCCACAGACTGCCGCAAAGCATGGTCCTGAGCCACTTTGCTCGTCATGAGTTTTTCATTTATGTTCTAAGTTATAATTAGTACCTATTATTAATATATAGTTGCAAATGATGGTTACATTATTATTAAGTCAGTGTTAATTATATTTATTGCTATTGTTTTTGTCTTTCTCAAAAAATTAATTAATTACCAAATAAATTATAAGGTGTTTTTTATATACATCAAATGTCTGATAGAAATGCAAGTATATATTTTGCTAAACTTTAAAATAAAAACCCAATTTTAAAACATAGACTAATCGATTATAACTCCTTTAACTTTAAAATAAGTTAAGCTCTTATTAATTGTATTTATTCCAGTTTATGATGCATGTAAAGAATAAATAAACCTAATCGTATATCGTATTTCTATTTACAGCCCCATTAATATCCACTATTCTTTTATAATTATTTTATAAAAACGTAACCCCCACACTTGGATTTTCTCCTGTATCGCGGAGGCAGCTTACAAACATAAATTGCACAAGGACACACATCCAGACCCGAAAAAATTATTTGTAGGATATACAAATACTTGTTCCGTGCGGGATTCAAACCCGCGGCCCCCGGCACAGCTACTCATTGCTAAGCCACTGCGCCACGGAGCCGTCGTTCGTCCGCACATTGGCCCGAACCGAAGTAAACTGAACGACCTTCCAACGTGTGGACGCCGTCACCAACTCTCGGCCAATATATTCGCCACTACATTCGCCACTGTATTGGCCAACGTGTAGAGGCGACATAAGACGAAGACGTTAGCAAAGTTGACTATCTACAATCGTTAACAATGATTGAAAGCACAAAAATGAATTGGTAAGACATGTCTGAGGTTGTTTAACGTTGACTTCATTCGTATTTGTAGATTTCTAAAAGCGTTAACGATATAAGCAGTCAAATTTGTTACTTATTTACGTCTTTATTTTATCAATTTTTCGCACTTATTTTTTAGATAGTTAATAGAATAATCCATAGCTTTGTGGAAATCCTTTATATTACGGACTAGCATCCGACCGCAGTTAAGCTCGCGTGGGTTTGGAAATTACAGATATTATGTTTAATTTTGCTCCTTTTCGAACGATACCGTTTTTTAGGATAGATGTACCGTACCGTGTGTGCTATTGAGTATCCGTAGACTTATTATATTAATGCGTAATAGTTATAGTTACGGAAATAAATTAATTCAAAGCGGAAATATAAATCCTCTTTTTTCCCTTTCCCGTGGGAATTTTGAAAATCCTGAAAACAGTTATTCAGTGGTTATAATTATCTACTAACATGATAAATTTGTAGACTCATAATTTTATTTAAGCAAATAAGGCAACTTAAAAGCGAAAAATAAATCCTCTTTATTCCTAATCCCGTTCGAATTTCAATAAATTCTTTCTCGTTCCTTGTCTATATTACAAAGGAAACCTCTGTGCAAAGCAGCTTCCTAGATGAATTTGTTTGGGTTGGCGATGAGATTCAGTGAGTGATTAAGTGAATGGGGCTTGTTTTTTTGATGTCATAAATTGAGGCACGTATGTCATATACATATTTGAAGTATGTTCACGACTCTATTGATGTAATGTTAAGTACCAGCTACTTTTGGCTTCCCAATAACATAATAAACGATATCCTTTTATTATGTTATTTTGTATACCAATGTATTTTTAACGTAAATGTATTATCGGTATCTGACGGTATTCCGACACGACCGGGGAGAGAGCAGGCACAGGTCCAACAGCTAAACGTGCATTCCGAGGCACGGCGGTAAGAATTTCGTGACAGTTAAACCTAACCTGGGATTTCCAAACCTCAAAAAACCACATGATCAGTAGTCTGACTTACAACTACTGACAAAGGAGGCAGTCAATTTTATGGGATTAACCTAGTGTGAAGCAGAAACAGGAGCAGCAAACTTATTGATTTATATACTCTTTGGCAGCAGACCCACTAGCGCTCAAGTTTCCGCCTACACTCCACGATTGATATTTCTTACAAAATAAACGTATTCAAAATTTGAATTCTGAAAAAAGAAAACGACCTTTTTTGTAACATTACTTATGGCCAGATACGCTAATGTCTCCTGCAAAGTTTGATATTTTGATAGTAGGACCCCGATAAATAGAAAGTGTCTCAGTGTGAAGCTCTTAATTAAGATAGAAATAGTTTATTAAACAATGATGAGTTTTCTACAGTAGGAACTTTGTAACTAATATATTATCTACAATATGTCTTGTGTCCACCGACAGTATTTCGCAACATATTCGATTTATTGTATAACTACATAAGTACAAATTTTTGTGGATTGAACTTAAATATTACGAAAATCTCTCCATTACACCGTGACTTCAGATAACAGGGAGAGTTAATTGGCAACTTTATTACTGGCAACACTGTCCGTAATTCTTCGTGCTCAGTTGAAGACAAGTGGGAGCCATCTGGTTTACCGGCGGAGGCAGTGTAAATCTGCAGAAGTTTGTCTCAACCGCTTTGGTTAGAGATCAAAAAGCTCTCCTACCAGATGATTTACAGAGAGCTCTGCATTGATGCATTTAATGCGGTCGAAACAGGCTTACCGTAATATCTTTTTGAAGGAATTTGCGAATTGATTAAAGGCCGTCTAATACCTAACGCATCAATCCAGGATAAATGCGCTATATGTTTGTGTTTTTCACCTCGAGCGCACTTGGCGTTGAACCAAGGGCGAGCTTTACTAACAATGGGCACGTCAGTAAAGGGGATGAAATACTCCATCCCTTGACGTATCACATCAGTAATGACATTCGCGCAGTTCGACGGATTTAACTGTGTCAAGTTTCAAAAATCGATTTGTTTTTAAATAGCGGTCTGTGTTAAGAAATTAAACGAGTAATAACCCAATTGAAACAATGAAATATTAATATTTGTATAATATTTTAAAATACATAAAGGTTGCAATCATACAACGTCAGTCTATGAAATATTTTGTCACGTCAATTTATAATGCAATGTCAATAAAAGCTAATTACAATCCTAATATACCCATAATTAAAATTACGTCATAAATACAAAGTAATTTATTATACATATTCAAGAAAATCGCATTGTCGTACTATTAACTGTCACGTCATTGATAATTTTATAAAATAGAGTCAGCAGACGTTTCACACTGTCTGCAAATATTTCAATTTCATCTCGCTGAGTGAGCATGTCCCCTATAAGTGTTAATGCTAGATTTGTTAGTGCAAAGGCAGCACCCTCGATACGAGTAACAGTCGTTCCTCCATTAACTCTCTGCAGGCACAACAACATTGGCACGAACAAACTGATTCTCTCCATAACCGACTTGCAGTCCAACTTTTAGCAAAATATAGAAAGATGGTGTCTAATAGTTGACATCACGCTCCTAAGCGTGAGGATTTCAAAACCAGACATACCCAATACGAATAAAGAAATGTACAAATAAGGGCAGTACCCGTGACTCGTCTGATAAAGCCATTGGGCAATTTTACATCGTATCCATTCTAACGAGAGTGTACTTTTTCTCGTAAAGATTCCAGACCGCAGCTACTAGCATACTCCAGTTTACTTCAAACATATGGATTATACAAAGTTTTAGCCACCCCTATATCATCAAAGCCAGAAGCAGTCCTAATCACAAAACTTAAAGTCTTACTAACTAACTTGCAAATGGATGTCATGTGATTATGAAAACTCTAATTTAGTATTAAACCCAAATCACGTATGTCATATACACTTACCAAAGGTGCATCATATAAGTTATTATTTGTAATAATACGATTCTTTTAATGAAAAGGTTATAACTTTGCATTTAGTCTCATTAAGAGGAAGATGGTTCACTTTGTTCCATTCCGATATTGCACCTATGCCCTGTTGAAGAGCCTGTGCATCAGCAGCACTGCTAATCTCCCAGCATAATTTTAGATTGACTGCGAATAACAGACATTTGGTAGATTTTAATTTGATAAGCAAGTTATTTATAAAAAATTTAAAACAGCGTAGGGCGGGAGGGGAGACCCGACTAGACAGAGTACGAAATGAATACATCAGAGCATCATTTAAGGTAGCACCTATTGCTGAAAAGCTAAAAGAAAGTCTAATGCGTTGGTACGGCCATATCCTTAGGCGAAATTATAACCATCCAATATGTATAGCTTTGAATATTCCTGACCATCCGCGTGGAAGAGGACGACCACGTGGCACCTGGTGGCCAAACATGCAATAAGAGATCCTGAGAGAAAACCTAAGTACATCGACAAGCCAGAATCGACCTCTCTGGCGCAATCGTACAAGGAGGCCCGACCCCAGCTAAACTGGGAAGAGCGTTGGACAAAGAAAGAAAGAGCGTACGGATCAAGGGAGTACAATCCTGACTCACACCAGATCTAGTGAAATAATCAACGTATTCGAAACCACTTACTCTAACGAATTGACGACAATTATCCAAATTGCTAGCAAATAATTGAAGAAGCTTCGCAGTAAAACACAAGTCAGCTAGCTTCTGTGACAGTATGTCACTACTCACAGGTCAAAAGCCTTCCTAAGATATAAATAGGTCACGAGTATGTGTCCTAGAATGCATCTCTGCACACATAATATAGTCCACGTGTGCTCAGGTCGGTATACGTTGAGCGATTGCTACGTATTATTTTCTTTGGTTCAAAATTTCTTGCGTCAAGGTTCAACACACTTATCCTCAGCTCAATGCGGCGGTGACATGACACTGATGGCCAGATAACCCAGACATCATATTCAATACTTTAGTTTTAAACGTGAGATATTGTTCGTGTTCACTAATCAAATTATTAAGTTTTGTAGTCAAACTCTCTTCAAAACTCTCCTGCATTGTTTTAATTTATGCAGAATCGAAATCCACATTTTCTCTAAATAACTACTATAGTACTTGTTTTGTCTGGAAGTTTATGGTGCATAGCGAGCCCCAGTGCGAACAGTTACATTGTCCGGGCTATTCATAGATATATCAGAGCAAACACTAGCAACACTCATACCATACGTTAAATGTTGAACTGATATGTATGAGTTTTCATCATTAGGTATATTACAACGGCATTCAATGCAAAATCCAAGAGGTTTTCGAATCAGAAGAGAGCGTAACGTACATCTGTGCGGTTAAATTTGCACATAACAAGTCAAAGTAGTGTTCACATTTGACGCATCTCATAAACGGGTTACCTTCGATAATTACATCGCGACATCCCGCGCAATTAACTCTTCTAAGTGACATTATATTATAGGCGACTATCCTATAAAAAATCACTCGCTACGTGCTTGCCGATCGTAGGCACGATGACTAACTCCAGTGCGTGGCTCAAGCTCGTCTTAGGAACACAGCACTTATTTAAATTTTTTAAACTATTTTTACTTAAAACTTGTTAACTATTTTACAGATTTTTATTCTGATTGTACTTCCAGTGACCTTATTTTACAAGTCAAAAGAGTAATATCGTTTTAAGGCCAAACGTCAATTTTAAACCGCTAATTAAAGTCGATTATTACGAAGCATAATATGTAAAAAACGATTCCTAATTTCCTAAGGTTCTGAGTTGAAATTTACATTTCCATCGGTGCTGACCGACATTGATCTTGGCTTACTCGCATACTATAATTTTTACGGCGACAGCTTAGCTCCTCAGCTAATACGGCTTTACTAGAGTTGCTATGCGTGGCAATAAGGTAGTCTGGAAGAGGTTATATTCAGCAGTGGAATTTCAACAGGTGAGCTAGTCAGTAAGGAAGCCTTATGTTCAGCAGTGATAGGCTTTAAAATATGACAAATAAATATATATTTAAAATGTAACTCATCGCGCCACCAACTGAAAAGTTCAGAACAACGTCTTTTAGACTAGCTAGTTTTGTATGTATGTATGCTAGCACGTTAATATTCTTAAAAATATTTAATCTTGTAATGGTAAAATAAAAGCAAACAACACTGAAGTGTAATTCTGTTTGTCATGTCTACAATCCTTAAATAAATTGTTGTGACTTCTCCCTTCGCCCACTCGCAAACAAATTGCGGGGTATTCAGATCGATTTACGCTCAGTCACAAACTACTGATGTTATCGCAGGTGCGAGGGAATGTGTACTTTACTTTTCTAGTCTATTTTATCGAAACAATTTTCATAACTCTACGTGGAAAAATATAATTCTGTGTGCTAGCGGGCATTGACTTCAAAGACAATGTTGGAGGTCGTGTAATGCAGAAATTAACCTCAAAAATAAGTAGTTCCAACTTTTTACTTTATGTTAAACGAAATAATTTTAGGTTTTCAATCAATATATAATAAGTATCTCTTTCATTAATCATACTTCATTTTCTAACTCTTTCATTCAATCCTTACGTTCTATTCACACATTCGGGTTTTCTAGCGTTTCTGCGTTGAGTTTTATGTCATGAATATATTATAAAGTTATCTGAAAAATTTAACTAGTCTCTATTTTAATATTTTCTTTCGACTTTCCCCTTACATAAAAATCGCCGCCACACGCATGTCTGTAAATAAATCAAAACCACTCACCCACGGTAGCTAACTGTGAAGGATGATGGGTAAATCTTTGTTTCAGAGAGCACGAGGGATCTGTGCCAGAAAACATCTGGCCGCCGAGCTTCAGCATGTCAAGCAAGTATTGCAAGACAATAAGCTTCGGGTCCCGCGCCTACGTCACAGTGAACGAGTGAAGCCGGTCACAGTCGAGCGCGCGCCTGCTGTACTACCGTATGTCAGAGGAGTCACAGACAAAATTGGCTACATCTTGAAGCGAGTTTCCATTAAAATATACTACAAGTCGCCGAAGAAGATTAGTCAATTTTTACTATCCATCAAATGTAATATTCCTCTACAGGATGCAGGTGTCTACAAGCTAGATTGTGAATGTGGTCTCTCTTACATAGCTCAAACAAAAATATCTATAAAAACCCGTGTGAAGGAACATATAGCTGACGTAAAGCACCGACACTCCGTTTCTGCAGTCTGCGAACATGTTCAAGATCGTCCCCACCATTACATTAGATTTGATAAACCAAAAATCCCCGCAAAAAACACCGATTCCTACCTAGGATGATACGCGAGGCTATTGAAATTAAAAAACATCCAAATTTCAATAGAGAAGATGGATGGGTGCTGCCAGCTGCTTGGGATCCTATAATTAACAAAATTAAACCCAAACCCAAGCATACCACTGTAAGACTTCATGATACTATAAGCTCGTTTTGCGTAAATCGGACCAAAAATTAATATTCATAAACTGAAGGTAGCCGGACTAACTATGACATTGGGACGTCAAACATCTCAGTCCCCCCGTAACCATGGGTGCTGTAAAGCACCAGAAACTTCGGGATAATAAAAATAAATTAAAATAATTAAACGCGATAAAATCCGTAAATAATAGTTTTATTCAATGTGTAGTGTTTGCGTTAATTTCAGAAATACTTAAATATGTATGTATAAATATGATTGAACATAAAATATTTATGTTAATCTGATATATAACGTGAATATATATAAAGTGGAAATTAAAACAATGATCAAAACTAATTTAGTTCCTACCTGTTTGCACTGTAGAGTATAATTTAAACTAACAGCGTTACTCATAACAATATACGTGGTAGAGCCACTCTACAGATATATTACGGTTATAGCACGAATGGAGGTTTGACGGGGAACGGACCACCCTCTCACAAAAAAACCAGCGTAGGAACCATATACCCTTTCGGAAAGGAGGCTTCTTCTATCTTAGTCCTCAGGGGTGACAATGCATCTTCATTTTGATTTTTAATCGAGAATAAATGTATAAGTAACAGCATCCACTTACCATCAGGTGGGTTGTGTGACCGCATTTCTGAGAGTGTTTAGTCTCTGGCTGCACGAGGCTGCCATTCGTAAACCTTTGCTTCACATCGGTTGTCGGTTTATCGAGTTATATGGCTGGTCCATTACCAATTCAGCTTACTGATCCGTTGGGATATGTCAGTTACTCTTGTTCCGCTGCGGACATCCTCATTACAAAATCTGTCACGCACAGAATCTTTTGTATTATAACTCTTTTGTATGAAATAATAATGATACCATAACAAGAAACAACCCAAAGCCATGTTTCATTTGAGATAACAAGCGCGAAAAATCGACGCATTTATCCAGATATTATTTAGTAACGCCATATTGTATTTGATATGGAATTATTTATTTATGACGGAATATTTTTCATCTTTGTTTTGTTTTCGGAGATACAGCCGACTTAGTATTGTTAATGACTATTTGACCTAAATCAACCATTTCGACATTTGCTGTAAACAACCTCATGCTATTTTAATATGCGATAGCCACGCTGTAGCTACATAATGGTTTCTTAAATTTACGCGAACATGCACGCGGGCTTACAGGCGCATTTTTCCATAATTTAGAGTAGTGATCAGAAGATTCTGCTGCCCAACTCTTATGTTATTTCCTTTCATCGCCTCTTACGACACTCATGTGATATGGGCTAGTGCATTCAATACCGCTGCCACTTCACTATCTAATGGTAGCTGGCTGTACATACACAGAACTTTAGACGTGAAATCAAAAGGAATAAGCTTGGTAAGGTTATCGCAAGTCACGCGGTATTATTATAAACAGGAGTTTCTTAGAGATATAAATTTAAAGCTGGAAACACCACAAGAGTTGAGATTTATAAAGGAATATGAGGGCTGAATAAATGAATAAATGTACGAAACATACTTTATTAAACAGTAATAAGCATAAAAAACAACATAATATATTATTGATAAAGTACATGGCGGCCTTATCATGTAGAAGCGATCTCTACCCGTTCATCAAACAACAATAAAGAAGAAGATAAAATTACCTGTGACAAGCGTGCGTGCAAAAAGTTTCTTTTCTTGTCAAACGGCTAATTAATTCAGGATGGATACACAGTCAGCGTTCTTTGAACTATAATGCGGTTATTAAAAAATTAATATATAAATGACTAGAGATATGCCCCGGTCTCGAAATTGTGGTTTCTGGATCTTGAAAACAGCACCACCTACTGGATCCAAATGTGAATTTTAACCATTCAAACACACACAACTAATTTCATCAAAGTCGGTCCAGCTATTATCGAGTTTTTGCGAGACTAGTGGACGTCAATTTATTTTCATATATAGAGATAGTAAGTTATGTAAATTTTGTTTCTATATACATATTAATAAATATAGATATTCAAGATATATTTTAATGTTAGTCTTATATGATAGATATTACGATATTGTATTGTTTGTTGTTATTTGTTATCCATTAATATAAAATGAATTAATTTGTGTTACAATACGTTTACTGCAAATTAGTTCCGTATCACATAAAACATAAAGTCCATCTTTTTGTACAGTGAGTAACTAGCCGCTTTGGTCGAATAAAAAGCACGAAAGAAGAGAGGGTTTTAGAATAAACGACCTACGTCCAACCTCAAAGTTTTCTCAGCGGACACTGGCACAGACTAACTACTAAATAGAGTAGTCTACCGAATGGCACTGGCTGTGGCTAGCATTATTTTATAGCATTGGGTGACAAACCAGCACACAGACCACCCGATGGCAAGTGGATGCTGCGGCCACATTTATCCTCAATTAAGAATCAAAATGCAAATGCGTTTTCACCCCTGAGGACTAAGATGGAATGCCTCGATTCCAGTAAAATGGGTATCCGGTTCTCTACATTCACCATACGATACACAACATGACGCTATTATTTTAATATATATATATATATATGTATATTATATAATATCCTCTGTGGCGTTGGCAATGGGCGGCCGTTATATTCTGTGCAAAGTGGGCACAAGCAATTGAACTGACCTTAAACACTTGATATTATAAAGTTTTACCAGGTTTCAATAATAAATATCTGTAAAGTACATAGTGTAAGTAAAATATATGAAAGGTACACGATTAAGGAGCCATTAAGTGTAATCTTTATAAATTTTTTAACAAAATCAGATTGTTATAACTCCTATGTTCGGCAGTGGACTTTAATAGGCTTGGCGGTAACGGTGATTATATCCATATTAAACTTTTATCGTAACCCATAGTCGCCTCATACAACCCCCATAGGACAAAATGGTGTGATGAATTCACTTCCGTTGCTAAGGTACGGCATGAGACTGCCTCTTTTTATTTGGTCTAGTAGTCGTAAACCCGGTTGATAATCATGTGGTGCCGAATTCGAATCCCTAGTCGGACCAAAAAAAGTTAGTGGGTTTTTCTGTCAAGAAATTTTCTGTAGCAGCCCGGAGTCTGGATATTGGCAGGGTTTCACCCCCGTGTCTCGCAAAGTATGGATAACCTCCTGCGCCTGATCTTTCTGACTATGAGAGGGAGCGAGAGAGATAGAGAGTGAACTTGTGCTTACGTGCACTACATTTACACGTGCACTACAATTACACCGTAAATCCGAAGATGGTTCGTCTCTGTCAAGACTGACCGCCGTGAGTGATATTCGGTCTGGAGGACATTATCGTTACGGTATGATCTTTTTTTTGTAAAATAAGGTTGACAAACGAGCACGCAGTCCACCTGATGGTAAGTGGATACTGTGGTCCAAAGACATTATCCATGCATTTATCCTCGATTAAGAATAAAGACACATATGCGTTGTCACCCCTGAGAATTAAGATAGAATGCCTTATTTCCAGTAAAAAAGGGTCTCTGGGTCTCTACTCTCACCAAATGAAACACAGCAGTATTTAGCTGCTATTTTATGCTTGTATTCTGTGAGAGATCCATCCATCCCCGGTTGAGCCAACCCATTCTTGCTACAACCATAATATACCTAGTTGCAGCGTGGTTCTACCACGTAGAAAATGATATGAGTTCGTATATATTAAGATATATATATATATATATATATATATATATATATATATATATATATATATATATTCATGATTAAATCGCATCCCGAAATTAATATAGGTTATTTACTCGTATGAACCAGTGAAGGAGCTCGGAAAAACATTCAAGATAACTCCACCTGAATAATCTCCATATTATATAAATAATATTGAAGTGTCTCTCTGTTATACCGCAATAATGGAGAAGATAACCATTTTTTGTTTTATATGCCAAAAAAATTCTACAAAGATATTACGAGAATAACTGTGTTTTTAATTTTTTTCTATCTTCAAAACTGACCGAGAAATAAAGGCGCAAAGTTAACATTTTCGGTCTAAGCCGCGGGCCGAGCGACATCGTTGATGACGTCACGATTTCCATCTTCGTGTGAGCGACTTAGAAAATCAAAACATTTACTCGAATGTGACCGTCGCGCGCGGATCTACTTGCTATCTATTTTTAACAAGAAACCTTATAGAACATGACACCATTTATTAAATTTGTGCTGTGCCTCAATGTAAAATTACGGCCACAAAAACACCTGAAAGGTTGTTTTTTAATGTGCCTAGAAACCCTACCATCAGAAAAAATTGACAAATGCTATGAGAAGAGCACATCTTTTAGGACCAAACACGGTAGCATATTTATGTGAGGATTATTTCGATGTAAGTATTCAAATAATAACAACCTTCACATGATAGCTCTTGGTTATTTCTAGTAAATGCTTTCTATTAGGCATGTAGGTAGAGTAGGGGTATACTCTAGTCGCAGTATTTAAGTAACTAACGTTTCATTGAACCTTTCCACGCTTAATGACCATTTTAATTTCAAGAAGAATTTTAATTTCAAGAAGAAATAATACATATACAATACAAATAGCTACATATTTAACTAAAACTACTTTAGTGTCAATAAACATCCAAACTTGGGTAAAGTACCTATGTAATGTAGATAAGTCAATGACCTGTCGTGAGTTCGTAAGTTTAGATACCTAACTATGTTTGCAGCAAAATTTAAAATGTTTATAATGCATATAAGGGTTAAAATATGGAATATGTTAACAAACGTTTTTATATTTTTACGGTATTTCGAGCAAAAACTAAACACATCGCAGAGCTGTTCAACCTTCATACTTTGCGGGCCGCAAATAATGGAAGAAGTTTGATTATGACGTATTTCACAAGAAATTGAGCATATATATGTGTCGATACTGTTACTACTTACTACTCTAGATGATAATATTGACATTGTTCCCTTGCCAGAAGAATATATAACTAACAACGCTGAAACTCCCGCTACACAAAACAAAAAATTCAAGTAAACCCAAAAAACAAAGTTTCACATAGAAGTACAGAAACCAAAGATAAATATGTTCGGCCAGTACAAGAGAATAAGAAACTTCTTCAATTTCATGTAGTAAGTAAGTTCTTCAAGCTATGAAGAAAAATCTTCACTTTCTAGAGAAACTCGCAAACTTGCCGCTCGTGCCGACCGGCCGCATGGAATCAATGACGTCACGTGCTACTCGCGGTCACGGACGAAATTTTAAAAATGTACGTAAACTTTCCACGCTTATAACTTCGGTAATAGCACAGCGGTGACACTCCCTGTACGTGAGAGCTTAAGCGCCGGTGACCTTGAGTCGAAGCCTGTAACGCTAGGGTTGATATCGAACCGAAATGAAATATTATAGACTTGTACAAAAGAAGATACATAGTAGGTATGTGTTATATATCGTGTAAACTTATGTATTTAGGTAGTGAAAGATACGTTCAATTTTAAATCAACTTTTATTAAATGAGGAATATTAAAACTTCCGACAAAACCAATTATGCACGACAGTTAATGATAATCTTAAAGAATTAACCAACATTTAGTATTTAAGTACGCAATAATCAGTATCACCTACTATCATTTAAAAATAATTTACTTCTATATATATTTGAATTTTTCGATTAATTTTTTAATTTTCATTATTATTTCTAATAATTGCAAAAATTTGTAGCATGTATATTTTTTTTAGAAAATCCAAAGTTATGCAGGTTTCCTGGGACATAGCGGCCAACAAATTGTTCCCTATGTGTTGAGGAGATAAGTCATTTTTATTTCTAATGAAATAATCCATAAATACAACAATGAACAAATACAAAAACTCTTTATAGATATCTAAAATTTCTTGACTCTCTAGTGGTATTTTTAATGGTGTATATTTCAGTTAATGTAATTTAATAAAATTATTGGCGATATATTAGCTTTATTGCCATGGTATTTCCCCATAATTCTTGTTAAGATCATATCGACTTTCATTAAAATGAGTTCACATATTTTTAGGTATCATAAAACATTATTAAAAATTAAACTAACAAAACAAGGGCCCTTGTTTTGTGCAGTGGAATTTATTTTAATTGTAATCACTTAAAATCACTTTCAGTAATACTTATACATATACTATAATATCATTTATTTAATAAAAACAAAAATATTTATCAAAGCATATAAACCTGAGCATACACGGCTATAAAAACTAATAACGTTACTTGGTAATATACACTTAATACCTACATGAATAGAATAGTAATATGTACATTAAGATATCGGTAATATTCATATATTAATTGAACTATTATATCACTTGACGAATATATTCATATTAACTAATACTGACAAATATCGGTATTACTACTAGCCCTCGGCCAGGGCAGTCGGCGAATGCCCGTTCTACGCCCCGCGCGCCTCTCAAGGCCCCCGCACACATCCTGACACCCACACATAGCCGCAAGCGATTTTACGTGCACACATGCTTAAGTGTCGTTTCTTTTCGCGTAGTGTATATATTCTTTGGTAATAGTGCACCGATCGATGTGAAATAAAAACTAGAATTATGTGTTTGGTCTAGACTTTTTATCTACGTTAAAAGTCTAATATTGTTACCTTGTTATCTTCTCCATTGCCTTATTTGAGTGAAAGGGTTATTTACAAGCTATTTAAACATAAAAACCATTTACTCGTATTTATGTTTGTCTGTCTGTTCGAGCTGATCTTCAGAATGGCTGAATGGATTGTAATGAAACTTCACAAACAGGTAGAGAGCAATACCAGGAGGGATCTTTTGTACGAAAACTAGGACACTTAAAAAAAACGAAACACTTAGGTACGAAATGAATTGTCTTAAATCTAAGCATCCTATCCTAACTAGGCGTCATTAATAATGATAAAATATTAATGTGAGAATAAATATTTTGTGTTATCGTCGGGAACGCAAGTACGATACAACTTGAACGTTTGCGACGGCAAATAAGACGATTCGTCTGGCGTTTAACGACCGAAAAAAATTGATGTAACTATTCGTTTTCTAACTTAGTGGCATTTATTCATGAGCTAGTGGGTTCATACGATACAAACGGGTTGTAATTCTCGTAGGTCTATATTAGTCTGGTCGATAAAATTCATATTTTATGATTGGATAACTGCAAATTCATGCTGAATTACTAATAAAACATATTTTCCCATAATTGTTTTTTTAGAAATAACCTTACCTCCACACTAGAATTTTTTCAAGTATCGTGAGGCAGTTTACATATTTATATTGCCCTATCTACCTAGTACTAAAGCTATTTTCGTTTACTTGCTGGTTGGGATCATCGGGTTGGACCCTTGGTTTGGTTGTTCTCTGGTTCCCAAAAGCACCCACGAAACACTTTGCGAAACTTTCAAGCCGTAACAGCCGTCATCCACCTACTGGTAAAAAGTGTGATGAATTATGTGCGCTTCATATAGTCAAGAAACGTTTTGTTCTCCGTAACGATCCGTTTTGCTACATTGAGGTGGAAGTTAAAACAGTTTGTGACACAAATAATTCATGTAGCAACTTACGATGACTCAAAATGAAAAATAATGATTTTTTAAATTTACGCGAACACTACACATTGAATAAAACTATTATTTACTGATTTTAGCGCGTTTAATTACAACTTTAATTTATTTTTATTATCCCCATGTTTCAAAATGAAAAATTTTAAACGGTTTATATTTGTACCGGTATTTTGTTTTAAAAAAGGTGTTTTCATTCACTTCATTTACTGTTTAACGGCTCGTAGAAGAAAACGTAGCCTTTTTTACATACAAACCCGGCATAAGGCTAATCCTCCCCAAACTTGAGGTTCAAAAATGACTTCCAAGACATCATGTATAAGCTTGATTGTGAACATAGTCGCTCTCATATAGGACACTAAAAACAATAATAACCCGCATGAAAGAACACCTATGTGATATAAAGAATGGAGGTTTCGATAAGTCTGCAGTTTGTGAACACGTACAGGATCGCCTCCGTCACTACATATGATTTATTAGACCACAAATCCTCGCTAAAGATCAAGAATTCCTTGAAATCAAAAATACATCCTTATTTAAATAGAGATAATAGGTAAGTGGCTACCATTTGCTTGTGATCCCATAATTAATAAAATAAAATCCAA